>CAJNDT010000001.1:0-375899 GCA_905221615.1 Symbiodinium sp. CCMP2592
ACCGCCGAAACCCCTCCCACCAGCCCCTCAAACCCCTAAAAACACCAAACGGACAGTGCCAGAGACACTGGTTGGCTGAATTTGTGTCTCTGGCACTGTCCGTTTGCACAAAAGCAACCAAACCTCTCCACCCAGCAAACCCTAAACCCCAAAAACACTAAACAGACAGTGTCAGAGACACTAATTCACTCAACCAGTGTCTTTGGCACTGTCCGGTTGAAGCCTTAGACCCTCACGGCTTTACTATCTGATACGACTCCAACCCCAACTCTTGTGTCCTCGGCCCATCCAGTGGAAATAACTTTGTTCTTCTTGAACAGCAAGCGGTCGTTGTCATACCTAAGATCATGCTGATTCTCTGTAATCTTCAGTACAATAACAATAATATTAAACTTTAACTATGCATAATTTTGGTTATTATCATTTATTAGTTTATTTAAATATTGTAAACTATGACAGACCCTGGTATTCGTTTATTTTGTAGTTCCAGTCGTATCATATGATTCATCAACGAAAACGTGATGTAAAGAAATCAAACTGACTCTAATTTAATTAATTAGTTATTACATATTATTTATTATTATTAATATTAAAATGATATAATATGTGTAGTTGTCAAGCCCTCTGTGCCGTCGTTGTAATTGCAGTTGAAATGCAGAAGCTTGGCCAAAAGTCTGACGATGCGGGCATGGTCGTAAGACTTGTTATGTGCAGCCGGGAAGTTTTGGGTGTCTGACCGACTTGCAATCTCCGCTCTTCTGACGTACTCCTCTGCCTGGGCTCCTAAAGGCGTTCGCACCACCTCCACGGCCAATCGAATCTGGGCTGCTGTGGGAGCGTGCTCTGACCTGCAATTGTCAGCATTGTCCTCGCCACCGGGCCCGGGGTCTGACGATCCCTGGGCGGCTTTCACAGCGGCCTGGTGGAAGTCCGTGCTCAGAGCATGTCTGGCAAGGTCAATCTTCTGAATCTTGCCGTTCGTGAATTTCTGACACTTTGTCCACGGAGAATCTCGAACAGGCTGATCCCATAATTTATAACCTCTACCCGACGGTGCTTGCCCACTGTCTGACCTGCAGCCAAAGTCGCGGCAATACTTGCAGCCCAAACCCCAAGGCTTGTCAGGGTCTGACTCGACCAACCAATCAAAAGCACGTGACCACTTCCGGCGGTGCTTGATGAAGAAGCAGCGGTTGCAGATTTTGGTGGCTGCCCTGAGTGATCCGTGCTCTGACACGCACCGCCGCTGGTGATCGACATCGGGGCTGCGGGCCCTCATGGTCTGACAGTCTTTAGCGTTAGTCAGCTAGCCTTACTTACTACTGCTTATACTGCACTGCTGCTGCTGGACTTCTGAGTTGGACACTATCTCTGACTAGCAAACTGCGCCTTTGAGCACGCATGGAGGGTGCCTACTGGATCCCAGTACGCACCCTCCACGCCTGCTCAAAGTCACACTGATTTACGAAGCAAGTAACCTGTCAAAGTAGTTAGTCGTAAGCAGTTACAGTAGTGTAAGTCTACAGTAGTAAGTCAAGTAGATTTGCGGCCTGCTTGTGTGCATGTATGTCTGACTGACGACGGCAGTGAAAACGACAAGGGAGTTGCACAGCAAGCGATGCCAAACAACAACCAACAACCGCCGCTGATTCAAGAACGAATCTGGGTACGGAACCATGCTGCATGCTCAAACGAGTCGAGGCCAACACCTGATTCATGCTGAAGCGCAACTGCTGTGACTCAGACTCCCAACTCGACTCACGTCGTCAGGAACTGAGCCATTGACCTGTCTGACCATCCGACCAATGTGGCTGGAGAAGGACGTCCCGACCTGAACATGCGCTGAACCTACTACTATAATAAAACTCACGCTTTGCATCGACGCTGAGCACAGAGCTGGTCGAGGTCACAAGTCTGACCACACCTGCTCATGTTAGTCGGAAGTGGTCTAACACTGTCTGACTGTCTTAGATAATTATATCATCACGTTCACACATTTTTCATTTCTGGGCTTATCTGACTCGGAAATGGTGGCACTCTGGCAAAGGATCTCCGAGTCTGACTCTTGACTTGAAGAGCCAGCGATAAAATTTGAGAGGAGCTCAAGCTTGGAGCTCAATTTCGGACAGCAGGACACGGCTGGATCAAAATAATATCATCGTCTAACGAGATTAGTATGCCTATGCAATGCAACTTAGAGGTCTGACTTTCATCTTACTCATTTGGTCCAGCCTTGTGACCAGCCGCCCTGCTGCTGGTTCCAGCCGCCCTGCTGCTTGTCCCAGCTGCCCTGCTGCTGCGACCAGCCGTCTGACTGCTGCCCTCCAGACTGGCCGTTGTTTGACGATTGCTGCCCCTGATGCCAGCCATCGTTCGTGTAGTCTGACTTCCACCAGCCAGACCACTTCGACGAGTCGCCATTTTTCTGCCAGTTCTGATGGCTTTGAGTCTGACTCCAGCCCTGCAAGGTTTCGCAAATGTGCCAGTATGCTATGATGTTATTATAATCTATATTTAATATTAAATTTTTAAAATTGTTGGTATAATTACAGTTAATCGTTAAATCCGAAGAACAACAACAGAAACCGCTGCGGTTGTGTCAAGTCGCTTGGCCGTCTGACGAGCTTGCAGGCTGGCCTTGGGAGGGGTCTGACGACCCTGCAGGCGTGGCAGGTGGGCCCGGAGGCATCACAATGCCAGGTGCCAAGGTCCAGTCCTAAGCACACGTTTTCTGTCGAAGTGTCTGTGTTTGGCAGCTGCAAAGCCTAAGCTGTCAATGAAGAAATTTGACATTGAACCAAGGGTCTGTCTGACACTCGGCGTCCTTAAGCCTGCGAGGCCTGTACCAGTTCTTCACCATGTCTTTCGGGTAGTCCCACACTTGTGGGTGGCACCGCACTTAGATGCAACAAAGCAGTCAAGAATTTTGTCAAAAATTTGCTAAAGCAGCAGCACAACTGGCAAGCTGACATGCAGCCCAGCAGCTCAGCAAATAATTTTTCTCGTGACCCCAAGATGCGATGACCATGTTGGGGTCTTGGTACATGTGGGCCTCGTCATACTGAAGCCATTGGCCTGGGTCTGGTAGACAATTGTAGCAAGCATGAACTTCTGTCTGACATGCGACGGCCTCAACTTGAGAATGTGATTGAATGACTCTGACAGACCCACTGCAGCCAAGTTACGTAAGAGTTTTATCGTCAGTTCTGACGCATAACCCTCACCCCTGGATCGGGATGCTGGGTGCATCATGATCGCAAGCACAACCTTGGTAGCAACATGAATTCGAGTTCAACTTAACTATTAATTAATTTATTACTGGTAACTTATACTTCTGTGAATGTCTGCGGCGAATTCAGAAGAGGCACAGCGTACGAGGTTGAATCGCACTCTAACCGTTGCAGTATGAAGTGCATGTGCGGAGACAGGTCGGCCACTTGGTCCATGATCTCAGTCGGTGTGTTGTCGTCTGTGTACAGCTAGACTCAGCTAGACATTGATCTGACATGATTCACGACTCAATCTTTAATCCGAGCGACGAGACTGGTTATTTCGTCTGACTTCTCGGCCTTGGGCGCAATTGGCACCGGCACCTTGGGCATTCTCCGCCAGCCTCAGACACTGAATCATGAAATTTGCGCACGAACAACACAACAGGCATTGATGAATTTCGTGAACTGAATCGAAGCAATCTCACACGAACAGGTGTAGCAATGCAACCAGGAAGCATTGTCCGACGAGATCGTGCATCAACTTGGACTCCTGTGGCTCCATTCGTGAGTCTAACGTCTTCTTGAGGATCTGCTGCCACACGTCGATCTCTGACATGTCCATTTCATTGGTCGTGAGGACCGTCTTCGGGCCTGGCGGCATGTAGCGCTGGCCCTTCGGCTGTCTGGCCTTGCCAAAAAATCCTTTGCCGGGCCCTGTCGTCGAAGTCTGACTTCGAGATGGGGGACCTTTTCCCGGCGCTGCTTGGCTCGGTCCCGGCAACCATGGAGCCTGATCCGGAGCCGTCTGACTGGGATCCGGAGCCATCTGACTGGGATCCGGAGCCGTCTGACTGGGACCCGGAGCCGTCTGACTAGGTCCATCGTAGAACTTCTGGTCGGCGCTGTCTGACTGCAACTGGGCCTGTTCAGGCACGACGGACAGTTTGGGCTCGCCACCCTGGTGGACAAAAGGATCCTGAGTCTGACCACCGCTGTTCAAGTGGGGATAAAGGTGTGACCCGGAGCCAAAGCTGAAGTCTGACCTGGTCTCGTCCTCCGCGATAGGTGGGTCCAGTCGTCCGTCTGGCATTATGGTCCTTGCGACGCCTCTGATGGGCTGAGTCGCTGCCCAGCAACCCGGTGCCCGGCTGGGACCATAAGAAACCGGACCAGCTGTCTCCGGGGCGGCCGTCTCTGTAGTCACAGTCTGACCATATGCTGCATCAGAAGCTGGAACTATCAGAGGTGTGGAAGCTGGAGTCGCAGTCTGACGAACATCAGAAGACCCTCCCAAAAACTCAGCAGCTGGACTGAGATTCTGCACTGGCACAGTCTGACATTCCGGCACCACTGTTTGCCAGGCCGACGACACAACACTGTAGCTATTGACACTAGCTGTGTCTGACTCCACAGTGAAGGACTCCACCGTCATGGTGTCGATGTCTGTCATGGCTGGAAACCAACGGTCTGACTAGTCAAGACTCAGACTCACATGGTCACAGCCTGAGGCCGTCCGACTCGCTCTGACCTACACTAAGTGTCTGTCTGATAGGCCCTAGCTGGCTTAGGCAATGCAGTGAGAACGTGGCCATTAAAAAGATCTGACACTGTGACACTGACGTTTTCAATCTTACTACTACGGTCCGGACCGCCATTAATAATAGGCCGTTGAACTTTGCTCAAAGGCCCTGAGTGAAAATCTGACTGCAGGCAGGTTTCATGGATTTGGCACACAAACTCTGACATCAAGAACTTGCAAGAGAAATAATATGCATCTCAATGTCCTGCCTCGTCCAGGCAGTCGACAGTGCCGCATGTACCAAAACACCTGGGCCACAGAGAATCAATCAAGCACTCACCAGCAACTCCGAACTCTGGCAGCAACACCAATGCCAAGGCCAAGGCAGCGATGTCTGACAATCTCGCCCCAACCTGCACGTGCACAATCAATGCTAACACGGCAAAGGTGCAGCTCGGTCACACAATCCGCAGTCACGGTCTGGCAATTTTACTTTGAATTGCTGTCTGAATGCCGTCAGTCTAACCGTAAGTGCTCTTGCAATCTTACGGGACGGGGACGTCTTCACTGTCTGACAAATGCTGCCAACAGTGTCTGACGTGACGAGTCTTGTCTGTCAGACTGCGACCCCAATTCCACGGCTTTGTGAACATCTAACTAAGGCGAACGGCCAGGAGCGGCCTTCGCCGGAAAAGGCGCCTGCGCTTTCGTCTGACCTGGAGTCCCAACTGGCTGGGTAATGATCGGCGACGCAGCAGCTGGAGTCTGACCTTCGGTCATCGTGCTTGCCGGCGTCACCAAGTGAGTCCCAGAACTCATGGTCTGACCAGGAGGCGGGGGCAGAGTCTGACTTGGCAAGGGCGGCGGCAGCGGGCTTGCCCGTGCGATGTTCTGACAGGGAAACGATTAAAGGATAATGGCGTTAAAGGCTTGTGAGTTCAACGGTTAATAACTAAAATCCAAAGTTTATGCCAATGTCTATGTAGTCCTGCAATAGTCTTAAATCTAGTTCATATAAACCAAACTTAAAAACTTACGTTGCGGACCTATAATATATTATAAATTATGATAATAATCTATATTTTGGACTGTGGATCCCAGCCTGACCCGACAAGTACTCGCCAACCAGGGTGTTGTACTGCTGCTCTGACATGTTACCAGCACAGCGGCTCTGGGCCAGATGGGTCATCGCGAGAGAAACGCCCAACTTGTCTGACACCACCTGCTTCTCCTCGACCACCTGCAAATATTTGTCGGCAAGCCGTGCCTTAGATTGGCCGAGCATGACGAAACAAATAACCACGCTGACTGACAAACGTACTGGTTTCTAAAACCAAACTGAATAATTAATTCAAAGCAACAGATTAAACCATAACACTGTTTATAAGAAGTTTAATAAAAATAATAATCTGTTAATCAACTTAATTTATGATCACGCTGATTGACAATTTCATACCAAACTAAACTGAATTGAAAATTCAAGCCTAGGAGCCAGGGCGTCTGACACTTGTGCGGCGTCTTCTTGCTGCCTCGGCTGCTCCCTTGGCTCCCTTTGCGCGCAGTCTGACCAAGACCAGGCCGACGCCGATGACCAGTCTGACGACCTCCACCAGGACGACGACGACCAGGACCAGTCCGACGATGAGGATTGCCACGACTGCCACTCCCGGTCCGCCCCGATCTCTGACGTCGTCTTGACCTTCCACCGTCTGTTCTGCTTCTTGTTCGGACCCGGGGCCTGGACCTTGTGGTCTGACGTCATCGGCTTGGCCTTTGGCGGGGTTGGCGTTGGTCCTGGTGAGTCTGACACCAGGTCCGCATGAATGCCCCTGGCCTTTGGATCTGACGCCGCTGCCTTCGATCCCGATGCCACGCTCTCTGACTTTGCCGCGGCCTTGAACGTCAGACGTGGCTCGATCACTGTCAGACGCTCTCTGGGGTTTTCCTCGAACGGTGACGACACCGGCGAGGTTGGCGTCATAGCCGGCTCAGTCGGAGTGTAATTCGTCTGACTGGGGCTCCTTGACCTCGACGGTGACCTTGTCGTCATCTTCGTCACCGGCGTCTGACCAATGCCGTCCTTCGGCTCAGCGCCCGTCGGCTCTTCTGTCGTCTTACGAGCGCCCTCCTCCTCAGGCACCGGGGGGAGTGGCTGATTCCTCGTAGTCTGACGCTTGGTGTTGAAGTGCGGCATCCCTTTGAGCTCGGGCTTGCGCTGGCGCACCATGGCCAAAAATCTGTCTGACCACAGCTAGAGGACTCACTCAAACCCACACGCAGTCAGACGAGTCATGAAATACCGATTGAAACTCCTGAATATCAATGATCAGAATCATAATCTGAAATCTAATCATCGCCGATGTCTTACACTGAGACTGACTAGCTGATGGTCCGAACTGCCTGCAGTCAAGACGGTCAAAGGAGCTTGCAAGCAAGTCAATCAAACAGCACAGGCCGAAAGGTGCGTGCAAACGCCAGCCTCCACCTCCACGGCGCCATCACATCGTCGAGGAGACCAGCGATGTTGTCTGACCTTCGCGAATTTAAATTGAAATTATGCGAGAATGAGTCTGACTACCACTTAGGGTTTTAGTGGTTCAAGGTCTAGGGGTTAGGGTTTGGGGTTGGGCTTAGGGTTAAGGCGGGGCCAATGGCTCACCAGCAAAGCTGGGCCAATGGCTCACCCGACAGTGCCCAGAACAGCTGGGGCCAATGGCACACCCGATGGGGCCAGTGGCTACACCCAGCAACCCGGGGCCAAGGGCTCACCCAGCACTGCTGGGGCCAATGGCTCACCCGGCGGACCGGGGCCAATGGCTCACCCAGAAAAGTTGGGGCCAATGGCTGACGCACGGGGCCAAGGGCTCACCCAGTAAAGCTGGGGCCAGTGGCACACCCGAGCAGTGGTTGGGGCCATCGGCTCACCCAGCAAAGCTGGGGCCGATGGCACACCCAACACCGGGGCCAATGGCTCACCCAGCAAAGCTGGGGCCAGTGGCACACCCGAGCACTGGTTGGGGCCATCGGCACACCCAGCAAAGCTGGGGCCGATGGCACACCCAACAGCGGGGCCAATGGCTCACCCAGCAAAGCTGGGGCCAATGGCACACCCAACCAGCGCCAATGGCTCGCCCAGCAAAGCTGGGGCCAACGGCACGGCAGCACGGGGCCATCGGCTCACCCAGCAGAACTGGGGCCAATGGCGCACCCGGCGCACCGGGCCAATGGCTCACCCAGCACTGCTGGGGCCAATGGCTCACGCGGCGGACCGGGGCCAATGGCTCACCCAGCACTGCTGGGGCCAATGGCCCACCCGGCGGGGCCAATGGCTCGCCCAGCACTGCTGGGGCCAATGGCACACCCAAGTCAATCAAAGATCCTGGGCCAATGGCTCACCCAGCTAAGCTGGGGCCAATGGCACACCAGGAACCGAGGCCAATGGCACGCCCAGCAAGGCTGGGGCCAATGGCTCACTCGGCAGGCTCGGGCCATGGCTCACCCAGCAAGCTGGGGCCATGGCTCACCGAGCTGCAAAACGACGCAAACGAGGGGTTTAGGGTTTAGGGGTTCAGGGGTTTAGGGTTTTAGGGCTTAGGGTTAGGGTGTCTTACTGTCTCAGCTCCTGACGATGCCTGGATGGGAATGACGACAAAGATCACGGACCATGTCTGACCTGGCAGAATTAAATACCCTAACTTACCCAATACCTACCCCTTTAGCAAACTTGCGAGGGCGCACCTTCCGAAACCATCGGGCAGCTCGGGGGCTTTGAGGGGGGGCTTGTCTTACTTGGGCTTTAGTTTTTGTTCTTACATGACTTTCTTGGGGAGCTGCTTCTCATGCAAACATGTTGGAACTTGAGCCACCAGGGGGCATCTAGAAAAAAAGCTTTCAAGCTCTCCACTTGGGATCCAAGTAATTAAGCAGCCAGAAGAACTACTGTGACCCTTGTATTTTTTCGGGTTTGGGGTTTATTGGTTTAGGAGTTAAGGCTTTAGGGCTCGCTCTTGCGACACAACTTCGTGCAAGTTACCTCAGTAGGGATGCACGGTGAGTATGTAGAATTCCTGAAAATGGTGAATTGAGGTCACTTCCTGAATAAATGTAATAACCTCCTTAACAAGCACCCGACTTTGGGGTTCGAGTGTCTCATCTTCTAGAGCTTGGCAGATCTTCCAGCGGCGTGGACAGGAAGGTGTGAAGTATAGGGACAGAGATGTGTGCTGATTCGGGCAAGGTAAGCAGTGCTTCGTACCTCAAGATCCAACCGGCCAAACCACTCCTTGATGCCGTGACCGCAGATGTGAGAAATTATTTAGAAGGGGCCCCCACGCTGTAATAGTGACTATAAGGGTTATAAAGGATTATAGTAGGGACCTATTATATTCCTATTATACCACTATTACAGGGTGGGGGCAGCGTTTAAGAGATTATGTGCAACTGCATCTCAGGCTGCAGCAAAACAGACCATGCCAAGGCACTGCAACAAAGCCACCCGGAGAAAGTTTGAAAACCTCTCCATGCTGATAGGGTTTAGGGTTTAGGGGATCTTAATGGTATCTTGATAATATTGCAGCAGTAGTGATATCAATGACAAGAAAATTGTAAATACTTATAATAGTCATAGTCATAGTAATTATACTCGAAAAGCAGACGAAAAGCATCCCTCCTGGTAATATCATAACAATGACAAGAGAATAGTGTAGTATTATAAATTTAAAAGTCATAGTAATATGGTTGATGGACAAAATCCTGCATTACCCATTATAAGGATTTTACCATGATTCCCACGGTTTAGGGTCCTTAAGGTCATGCAGGATGTTGCTACTAGAGAAGCACAGAGCTTCTTGGAACTGCGGTTGGGGTCTCCCCTTTGCCTGAGCCTACAGCTCGAGCGATGGTCCCAAAACACACTATTCATGGGGTACTGCCCCCCACCCTGTGACGGTCTGCCTAAAGAGTCGTACTAGGGGCTTTCTAACTGACTAATTGGTATTTTTTTGGGGGCTTAGACAGGGCGGTTTCGGGTTCAGCCACTCACGGCACAGCCGGTTCAGCTGGGCTTCGTTCAACATGGAGTTTTTGACACTCACAATCGGACAGGCCTGGGATTCAGGCATAAGGGTTAAAGAAGAAGGTTTAGGGTAGTGTTAAGGTTTTGGGTTTCGAGTAGTCTTCTGACTGCCCCACAGTCTCCCAGTGACGAAGTGTAGTGACTGTCTCTATCGTTCGCTGCTGTAACGTTGCAAAACAGATGGAAGGTGTCACCTGCTGGCATCAGGCACACACTCGCTCATTGCAAACAGCACCTGCCTGACAGCCCAAACGATACTTTCCAACCCCTTGGCAAACCAAGAAGCTTGCATCGTTCCTGACCCACGAAGCACAGCTTGGCGCACAACTCCTGTTCGCAGACGTGGGCTATGCAACTTATCTCCTCCTTCGCTGAACCAAGGACCCGTGAGTGGTCGGCATCACGCCGTGGAGCTTGACTCCCAAACTCTAACTTAGTTGTCCAGCATCCTAGTGGAACTAGAGCATAACCTGCTTTCAGGATGCGGAGAGAAGCACGACGACTCGTCTCTTCTAGCTCATTGCTCGTGAGAGACAGAAAAACATCTGCTCAACTGCACCGGCAAGCGAAGCAAGACTCTTGCAATATGGCCGGCAGCAGGGTCGTTCATCAGGACCGGAAACCCTAAGCCTAAACCTTCCGGCAGCTGGTTTCTCAATCGTTGAGGCGATGATTCTGCGAGGCGATGACCCTTTTTTGTTTGCACGCGGCTTCAGGGGTCTTAGAACCTTATAGTTCGGGTCCAAGCTTTAGGGTTTAGGGTTTCAGCAGCAGGGTTTGCAGTGAGCAGTGCAAGGTTTAGCATTTCTCCTCAGCCAGCCGCAGGGCACGAACTGCTCCCTCCAGATCTTGGATGCCCTCCTGCCGGCTGCAGAGGGGAACAAACCCGAAGCCCTAAAGCCCTGAAAACCCTAGAGCCCCTAACCCTCAGACCTTAACCGTAAACCAGACACGCCCTAAACCCCTTCACCGTGCGGTGCGAGCCGGACACGGTGGAACCCTAAACCGTGCGCAAACCCTAGAGAACCATCCGGCCCGAGAACCCAAAACCCTCAAGAACCCACATGGCACAACCCTCATATACGGAGCCTTAACACCGGGACTGAGGTTTTGGACTTTTTTTGGAGAGATCCTAAGTGGAATGGTATCCCTGAACCCTGCAGAACTTCGAACCCTAAAGTTGCCCCAACCTTATAAAGCCCTAAGCCCTGTATACTGTAATTTCATGGGAACCCTGAGGTACCCTGAGGAGAATCAATATGCTGCCATTACCCAGGCTTCTACACCCTAGGTCCTAAACCCTGGACCCTCATGCAACCCCTAAACCCCTACTAAGTACTAATGTTCGAGGTTCGAACACGAAAAAACCTTTTAAAAAAGCCGTTTGTAGAAACCTTACCCTTACATGAACCCTTTATAAAGCCCTTACAGGAACCCTTCACCCTGAACCCGTAATCCCTAAACCCCAAATCCCTACACTCTGCTCCGGCATCGCCAGGAGTTTCTAGAAACCTAAACCCCTTAAACCTAACCCTGAACCCCCTTACTAACCCTAAACCCTTAACCTTAAACCCCAAACCCTAAACCCTCTGCTCCGGCATCGCCAGGAGTTTATCTAAACCCCACCCTAAACCCCTAAACCCTAAGCCCCCTAACCCCAACCCCTATACCTCAAACCCCAAACCCCTTAAACTCTAAACCCCTAAACCCTCTTAGCCCTGAACCCCAAACCCTAAAAACCCCCAAACCCTAAACCCCCTAAACCGTCTGCTCCGACATCGCAAGGAGGTTGATGGGCACCAGCAGTGGGATGCCAACCTTCTGCCCGGGGCTCCGCTGCTCCCTGCGCTCAGGGCTTGTTTTGAAGGATCCGGTGTTTAGGGTTTTGGGGGTTTTGGGGGTTTAGGGATGCGATCAGGGCTTTTCTAGAAGGATTTGGGGGTTTAGGGTTTTAGGTGTTTGGGATTTACTTTAGGGGTTTAGGGTTCCAGGGCTTGTCATGGGTCTTCTTTCAGGGTTATAAGTAGGGGTTCAGGCCTAAAGGTTGGGATTTCTTGCATTTTGCGACAGGGGTGTAGGTTTAGGTATTCTGATGACTTGGATAAAGTCTCGCAACACGAGCCCAGCTTTTTGTTTGTTTTTTCGTCCATGTGCTTGCCGCTTTGCGCTCTCTAGTCTCCTTACAGCTACTCAAAACCTGAGGTGCGGGCATGCCCATGCTGGTCTGCGGCAGAAACTGTCTACGCGAGATGCTCGTCAATGTCAGACTTGACTCACAAAACCATGGAAACAATCCCTATGAGCCCGGTATAACCCTTGTAAGACTCTTATAAGAACCTCGTAAAAATCTTATATCAGACGTACAAAGACCCTTGCCAAACTCTTAGATGAGTCCGAAAGGCCCGAGCACGAAGCCCAACCAAACCCTGAACCCCTAAACCCTAAAACCCTTCAAACTCTAAAACCCCTAAATCCCCAAAGCCTTAAAGCCCCAAAACCCTAAACCCCTTAAAAGAGCGTAAAACCTCGGAACCCTAAGCCCTGAAAAGAACGCAAAATCTCGGAGCCCTAAGCCCTTAAAGCCCTCTGCACAAAACGCGGCTTAAGCCACGGTTTAGGGTTTAGGGTTTAGGGTTTAGGGTTTAGGGTTTAGGGTTGGCTTAAGCGCCTCAGCAGTCGCTCGAAGAAGGGGTGGAGTCCCCAGTCCTGTGACTGAGACGTTGTGAACTACAGAAGCTGGAGGTTTTTTGGTTGGTTCTTTGTTGTTGTTGTTTTTTTTTGAGCTCCCTTTCTCCAAGCCCGAGAAACTGGAGGGTTTGGGGTTTAGGGTTTTGGGGTTTAGGGTTTCAGGGTTTAGGGTTTTGGGGTTCTGGGGTTCAGGGTTTTAGGGTTTGAGGGTTTAGGGTATAGGGCATAAGGTTGCTTACAATTGGGGGACAATGGTAAAATAGTAATCAGCATAACAGAATCAAAATCATATTTAACACTACGACTGACGTCAATACTGGTTTTTGCTACGATGGTTTGATAAGAGTTCGCTTAAGGTAAGGAAAGTTCAGGTTTCAGAGACGCTTTGAGGTTTTCTTCTGCTTTGGGGCTGTTCGGAATGCTCGTCCAGTCTTGAATAGAGGGGGGCCTTAACAAGGAGATTCGGGTTTGGGGTTTAGGGTTTAGGGTTTGGGGTTTAGGGTTTAGGGTGCAAGGCATACTATACTTCTATGGTGGACTCCTGGGGAATAGCATCGGTAATTATTCCGGCCCCTGTACTTTCACTAAACTCTAAACCCTAAACACTACACATAACGCAACAAGTTGGAACTTTTGGACAACTAATCGCAGAAGCAGGCGCTGCGAAAAAAAGATCACATGCAAGTCCCTGCGCCCGTGCAATCCTAAACCCTGGGACCACGAATCCCTTTAACCCAAAATAAAGCTACCGTGGTCAATCCCTGATGAAACTATGTACAAGCCCTTACAAAACCTCGCTAAACGTCAACCTTGAACCAATGAACCCCGTGAGACTTATCATGCTCTGCACCTCCGCGGGAGCTTCATCGGCACCTTGGAGCAAGTCCAACAGTGGCAGTATCGAGGCCTTGGCAGCGGCTAGCAGGGTTAGGGTTTGCTGGGGCTAAAGCTTGGGAGAGTTTAGGGCTTTGCAGGCATCGTGCCTTTTAAATGGCTGTAGGGTTGGACGGGGGTTTTGGGGTTCAGGCTTCACGCATTGTGACAATTGTGCAAGCAGTCTCTACCTGATTCACTGACTGTCACAGACGTCTTGGGTACGGCCCCCACTCAGTAATAGTTGAATATTTTTCAGAATGTAGTTCTATTCGGACCTTAATAGTAGCCCCATTATACCTAACAGACGTCCATGGGTTCATGGGGCCATCACGGCCTCAGCACTTGACCAGGCTGGCAACAGAAGAAACTGCTGCTCGAAGGCTCAGGGTGTGGCAGAATTTGGACAATTTGCCTGCGTTTAGGGTTTAGGGTGCCTGTGTTTAGGGTTTAGGCCTGTCTAGCTCCATGATGTGCCGCAAATCCTTGCATGGCAACGTTAAACCGTAGACACCAAAACCCTAAAACCCAAACTCGATCTCTTGACAATCGAAAGTGGGTCAACCTTGAAATCACTCTACCCGTGATGGCCACTGCTGCTACTATACTAGTACTACTAACTGTGTAGTTAGCACCGTTATGTTACCAGTACTACTGTTTTTGATGATTCTCGAGTCTGTAACATCAAAATAACAGCGGCAAAGGAGCCCCTATAAACCCTAAACACCTCCCCTCCAAATCCTGTACCCCGACAGTATAAGCCCTGCCCCCTGACGCCCATACATCACCACACACAAGCATCCTAAGCGCTAAACTCCTAATTAAGCTCTAAACACCGAGGTCATTAAATTAAAACCCTAAACCTTATAGACCCTACACCCCAAACACTAGAACCTTTTGACCCTGAAACTTAGAAACCCTACACCGTGCATCCCGACATACCACCAAAGGAGCATCCTACACCCTAAACCCAAATCCCTACAAGACTTACAAGCAAAGGAGCATCTTCGAAGCCATATGGCCGTGGCTTTCGTTCAATCGCTGCCTCAATGTCTGCCACGGCCTTTTGTGCCTCCGTCAGACTTTAGGATTTGGGGTTCGAGGCTTTTTGGGTTTCGGGTTTTTGGGTGTAGGGACTCATCAGGCTTGGCGGTTTCGGATGCATTCCGTGGTTTAGGCTTGGTGAGGGGGCTCGCGGTTTGGGATTCTTAGGGTTATCAGGTTTGAGGGCTTAGGGCGTCGGGCCTGAGTTTACTTGGCGGACTTCTGAACCCCTCCTACAAGTTAAACTTTTAGCCTCCTTATTATAGTTCATATATAAACCCCAAAAGTTAAAGTCTAAAGAGCCAACCAGAAGAACGCCAAGTTTAGGCTTTAGGGTTGGGTTGTTTTGGGGTTTAGGCAGGGCTGCAGGTGTGGAGGAACTTCTTCATTCATCCTCGATCTCCATTTCCCATCACCTCCGAAACCCTCACCCAGTTTCCATCCGCTTCGATGCAAACCTTTCAGCACAGAGTGCCTGCAACAGGTACGCAAGCAGTTGCTGTAGAATACAGGGGGTTTGGAGGTGTTTACAAGAATCATTAGACACTTGAAGGAATACTCCCTACTTGTAAGCCCTTTGCAAATTATTCCGACACCTCTGCTGTAGGGGCCATAATAAGTACAGTAGGGTTTTGGGCCCACGACTATATTGCACTCATAAAAAAGCCCACCCAAAATAGTAGTGGCAATTATTTAAGCCCCGAAATCATGTCCTCATAAGGACGTTTAGAGGGGTCTTAATACCCAGCTTAAGGACTTAATATGGCCTATGTAAGGAAGCACAGTCCCCTACCCATAGTCCCCTAACCCCCCACCCCCTTCCCCCCCTAAGGGTCCTTATGAGACCCTGCCTGTGTCAGCACGCTCATTGACTTTGCCTTGGCTATCGCCATCACCTCCTGGGATGGCGAGCTGGTTTAGGCTTTGACATAGGAACCGGGCTTTTTTCCCTCTCGCATTGCAATGGAAGGAACCGGGTTTAGAGTTAAGGTTCAGGGTTTAAGGTTTAGGGTTTAGGATTTAGGGTTTAGGGTAGGAGCCTGCTGAAGAAACCCTGGCCCTATTACTTCGAAATATCAGGATTTCTACGACGTGCCCTAACAAAGACCCAGAGTTTCTTAATCAGGTTCCTATGTTGGGTGTGCTCTTGGGTGGAGGTTTCAAAAACGACGTGGCCTCAGTACGAGCCCCAAGCCAGTGGCTAAACCTTAACCTCATTATTATCCTAAGCCCTCTAAACCCCAACCCGTTTCCCCCAACCGTCCTGGTTGCCGTTGGCAGCCTCCACCTCAATGATGCCACTGGCTTTCACCGCAGCAAATGAAAGCCTTGGAAGATCATCTGTAGTTTTGGGGCTCTGAAAAGTATTTATGAATAGGTACCTCTATAGGAACCAGAAGGGAAATTAAAGAGTTTCCCAAATTGCCACATAGTCATGAAACTGGCTTCCGGTTTACGCTCTCGCAACTCGGTCACTGCCAGACGCGGTCTCATGGGTCGGTTCATGGGTCGGTACAGCACTACTCTTTTTTTTTGTTTTTAACGGGCCTTTTCCCCTCGCGAGAAAGTCTAACGACTAGGTCGACCCCTCCTACAACACAACACATGACGAACTTCACCTAATTAGTTCGTGCGCACTGCTGGTTTAGGGTTTCGGGTTTAGGGGCGGTCCTTTCTATGCCCGTGGTTCTGGTAAGATGCAGTCAGAATAGACGCATCTAGGAAACACTACATAGAACAACGACCACGTCGCTCAATAGTACTGTATGGTGTAGAGGCTGACAGAACACTCGACCGGTAGTCATGGAATCTGCTCTTGAAGTCAGAAACTCCAGGCTGCTCTGACACAAAGAAATTTTCCCCAAAGCCATGAAGATGAAAATGCAATTCAGCCCGAGATTCTGCGAGAGTCCCAAGCTCAGCAGTCGCTTCCTTGCATAGCAGCGCCGGTAACTCTTATGGGTAGGAGACCCCCTCCGTCATCGATGAGGGTTCAGGTGTCAATTCACGAGACTAGCAGCTGGATTTAGGGCTCATAGGCTTTGGGGTCACTGCTTGGCACGGGCAAGCTCAGACTTTAAACTTTGTTGGACAAGCATCTCGGAGACGGACAGAGAGCGCGCCTGCGCCAAGTCCTCCGACAGGGTATAACACAAAGGTCTGAATCATTGGACTCGGGTTGTGCTGGTCTTATATACTGCTTGTAACGTCACATTCATGAACCCTAACGAATCGTACTAGCGGTTAAAACTTAGTACTCCAGATATTGTGAGGGCCCCAGCGCAGCCTGCACACTTGCTCACGCGAACTTGCAGCATTGCCACTGGACACCTATAGCTCCTAAAAGCCCTACAGTAGACAACGATATCGATAGCCCCAAGAACCCCCCCCCCCCCCACCTCCCCCACCCCCCCCCCCCCCCCCCCCCAAAAAAAAAAAAACAAAGCGCCAGACACATACAGATCCCAAACCTCGCACCAACAAACTCCGAGCCTTGAACCTTAAACCCCCCAAACCCTACACTGCTTGAGCCTTAAACACCGAAACCCTGCAATCGTTGAGGTCCATATATAGGGTGTAAGGTTTGAACTTAATGCTGCGCAAGCCCTTATAGCATCTAATCATCCAGTACAAACCAATGAAAAACACCATGAATAAACCCTGAACGGAAACCAATACGTACATGTGTGTGGAACCTCATGCAAGCCTTGTAATGCCTTGTAAAACTATATGAATGCAGTACATCCTCATAAAAAAACAATACGTTAACAAACTGTAAACTTATGTAAACAATCCTCTGGAAGATTTCTAAAACACTAAACCTTTTGAAATATTTCCAAAAGCCTACGAAACTATAAACTTCTAGAAACAACCCTCCGAAAGATTTCTGAACGCCTGCAAAACTGTAAACTTCTAGAAACAACCCTCTGAAACACTTCTAAAAGCCTACAGGACTATAAACTTCTATAAACAACCCTCTGAGACATTTCTAAAACCCTAAACCCTAAACCCTCTGAGAGATTCACAAAAGCCTTTAACAACTCCCAGAGCTCCCCGGCCGCGCTCTGAGCTCCGGGCTGTCGCCGCCAAGCCCAGGAGCTGCTCGCGGAGCTGCCACTTCAGGAGCTTCGCCTCATGCAAGTTAGGGATTAGGCTTTTAGGGGTTTAGGTAGGGTTTGGGGTTTAAGTAGGGTTTAGGGTTTAAGGGTTTAGGGTTTTAAGTCAAGAGCTTCGCCTCTTGCAAGTTTGGGATTCGGGTTTAAGTTTGTCTTTTAGCTGAGGTGCGGGGATTAGGGTTTGTTAGGGCTTGGGGTTTAGGGTTCTTCAAGAGCTTCGCCTCTGGCAAATTCGGATTTGTGTTAAGGGTTTAGGGTTCAAGGGTTTGTTTGTACACGACCCTTTTTCGGCTTCGCAGAATCCGAGAAGGGTTTATAGGGTCTAAAGTCAAGAGCTTCGCCTCGCAAGTTAGGGTTTTTGTCAGGGTTTAGGTTGCTTTACTAAAGGTTTAGGGTTTAAGGGTTAGGGGTTTAAGGGTTTGGGGTATAGGGCAAATCAGGGTTGATAATTTAGGGTTTGGGGCTGTTTGTTTTTGGCTGGGGTGTGGGGTTTGAATCTAGGGTTTGTTAGGGCTCGGGGTTCAGGTTTCGGGGCGTTAAGAGCTTCGCGTGTTCAAAAACAAGAGCCTCAGTAAGGAGGGCTTCGGATTTAGGGTGTGGGGGCCTGTATTAGGATCCAGGGTCTGGGTTTAGGGTTCTTCGACTTGGCTTGGAGCCTTTGGTGAGGAGAACAACAGATTTACGCTCTCGCAACTCGTTGCATTTTAGAGTTTTTCAAGGGTTTAGTTCGGCAAAGGTGTCTGTTCGTCAGAAGGGGGCTTACAGTTCGTTTTCAGAAAGGCTTCGGGCAACATATTACAAATAGGCTTTAGGGTTCTTGGCAAGGGCTCTTTGCTTTAAATGGCTTCAGAGGGTTCTGCTTCCTCTGCAACGTCTGAGAACAGGGATTCGGGGATACATCAGCTTGCAATCTCAGGCTGTAGGTCTTTGCAAGAACACAGTCGGATCGACCCACCTGCAGCCCCCGAGGCTCCTCCGCTCATGTAAAGCCACCCTACAGACCCGAAACTCATGAACCCGAAACGAGCTTAGTCCCAGACCCTGAACTAGACCCCAAACCCCGAACCCTAAACCCTAGAACTATCACCCTAAACCCATGAACCCTAAGCCCTTAAACCCTGGGCCCTAACCAAACTCGGCTCTATACCCCACACCCTTCGGTTTAGGGTTTACTTAAAGGATCATGGGACTTAGCAAGTAGGGTTATTGGGGACACTATACTTATAATTACTTATCACCGTATTAAGGGACTTATAACTATAGCTACCAAGTCCCATGACCCTCCAAGTAGGGTCTAGGGAAACCCTAAATCCCAGACCCTCCGCGTCGCCTTCGAAGTTGAGAAGCCGGCGACCTGCTGGCGGAGTCTAATATCAGGGCCTTAATAAGGGTTTTGGGGCCCATCATACTATAACTATAATCAGGAAACCCCAAAATAGTATATATAGGTAATTATTAAGGCCCTTATAGTATAAGAATGTAGGGTATGTTCGAGAACAGATGACTACAGCTTTATGAGAAGGGTTTAGGGTTTAGGGTCTTTCCTAAAGTCCTAAAGGAAGTAGACAGTATAAAGTTCATGGCGGGGCGAAGGGAAAAGGGTTAGTAGGGTATCGGGTTTCGGGCTAAGGGTGTTTTGTGAAGAAGCTCGATACACTTCTGGATGTGTTTAGGGGGGTTGTGTGCCTAGCTTGGTATCTCCTCGATCGTCCCTATGCATGACATGTTGGAGTCTTCATGGCTTGGGGCGAGGGGTTGAGGGTTTATGGCTAGGGTTTAGGGGTTTAGGGTCTAGGGGTGGCCCAGATCGCTGCAGCCCTGCACAAGCAAACCATGCAGTTGCTTCATGCTTGGTACGGTATAGGAGCTTGGAAGAATCGGGGATCCTTAAACGGAACCCAAAACTCTAAACGGGAGGATCTTCAGCATGCAGACATTTAAACCGGGGACTCCTAGGATCAAGGAACCCGTGCAGCCTCGAGCAAGAGCACCCGCATGGTGAATGTGAGATATCTCCAACCGTCTGTCTCAGCACCTCTGCGCAAGGCCGGCATGGAACGTAGGATTTTGGGCTCAGGGCTGACGACGAAACTTGCGTGCATCAACCTTGCTTGAGCTTACAGGCATCTTCGGGCGCGTCTGCCAGGCTCCTAACCCCAAAAGCCTGAACCCTAATCCTGGGCTCATCAAGTGCCGAAGGCTGGCAAACAGGATGGGAACTTTTGAGTTTAGGGTTTATTTTAACCCCAAATATCCTACCTGCTTAGCGTTCCGTACTATGATTTTCTTATATAAGTCCGTAAAACGGCCTGATATTCAGTGTTAAAGTAAGGATTCGTGTCGAGCGTTCTCGGTGAAGGTAAGGAGCATTGCGGCGAGCGCCACTCCGAGGTGGCCGCCGTAGATGGTGAGGCCGTGCACAGCATCTTGGTTGGGGTTTAGGGTTAGGGGTTAGTGTTCAGGGGTTATAGGTTTACAGTAGCGCGCAGAATAGAACCACATCATGGAAACATGTTGTGTGCAGTGTGAGTGTAAAGCATTATGAAAGATCACTGACCATACAGGTCATGCACAATACATGCAAAACAGTAGAAACACTGTCAAACCAGATTCAGAACAAGCAGGAAGCTTCGGAATGCGCTGGCTTTCAGGAATCCGGCACCAGCATCAGGCCTCATGACTATGCTGCCCGCCAGGCAGCATGTTCCAGCGGTGCGCCTCCCAGCCAAGGCATCAGCCTAGCCGGTTGGGACAGGGACAAAAGTCTAAAGTCCTGGTTTTTGCTCAATGCATGCTTTCCATTGCTGCATGCACCCGTCACGGCGGTAGTCTCACGCTTTCGTACCGGATTCTACCCTATACCCTCGATATGAAGCTAGAAATGCTCAAAACCTACCATGCAAGGCTCCCAGCTTCCATGGTTTAGGGGAAAACCGATTCCAGAATCTGACCCTGAACCCCAAACCCTAAAACTTAAGCCACGGAGCCTTTTAGAGCACAGCCTAACAGAACCCAGGGAACTCCATTCACCCAACACTGAGTTTAGGGCTTACAGTGAACCGCAGAAGCTTGGAACATGGATTTAGGATGATGAGTGCTAGGATTCCCCATACTTTACCTCAAGGGCATGAGGACAGTGATGTTCCAACTTTCTGGCTTCTACTGTAAGGCCTAGGGTTTGAGAGCAACTTCTTATTGAAATAGCTGGAACCCGAAAAGCTGCCAGGGCGCTTGTCATAAAGTGCAAGCCCATCACTGCATGGCTGCACGGCCGTCACGACCTGTTCACAACGAATCCGCTTCCGGTGTGGGGTTTGTACAAGGTTCTTAGGAAGCTTAATGCTTGATGTTTAAAGTAGACAGTTTAGGGCCGGTTTACTAAAAGAAAGTGCGTTTAAAGATTCCGTCGCCGGGAGTTAAGGGACTTAGCATGTGGCATGCGGCTCGAGAGCAAAGGTTGTGGAGCTTGGGGTAAAACTTGCACATCCGGCTGCACGCACCAAGTCTGCAACACAATTCGAACCTCCCGAACGTGAGCACTGATCTTCCGAGGGCCGGAGAGGCATCCCGAGGGTTGATCCGCACATGCAGAGAAAACCTCAAAGCATCCAATGACAAAATAGGGCAAGACCCTAAACTTCAACGAGAACCCGAAATGCGACTCCTAGCCTTAAACTGTACTGTGCTTCCGCTAAACATCCCCAAACGACCCCAGAGCCCCAAACCCTAAACCGTAGCCTACACTGTGCTTCCGCTAGAACCCTAAACCCTAAACCCTATACCCTAAACCCTAGACCCCAAACGACCCCAAAGTGCTAAGTGCGGCTCAAGGCACCAGCATCATCCAGAAGCCCTCGTCTTCGGCTCGAGAAGCAGGGATGTCCTCGAGCTCCAGCGCCTGCTGTGCTCAAAGAGCCCTATACAGGGGCCTGTCAAGGGTTCTTTGCGCTCTCACAACTCGGACACAGCCAGGCGAGGTTCTTAGGTGCGGAGTCGGTGTGAAAAGAGTTTCGAGACGATTCTCGGCACAAGTGAGCCAGGGTTCTTTAGGATTCTATGAAGGGGCCTTTGAAGGGATTTTCTGGATTTTTGACGGAAAAAAACAGCCACATCCCTCAATCCTAGGCTAGACCCCCACCAAGCTCGGTTCGGGGTTCTGCAGTTCTGGGTTTCAATGGCTTGGGGTCCAAGAAAGCCGTTCTAGGAATGTTGAGCAACCCGTGCGGGCAGGTCCGGCCGTGCGGTAGCGGATCTTCGGTGGTCGGCCAGCATCTGTAGCCTGACAGGCCGTCTTCGACCGTCCGGAGCTGGATCGGGTTCAAGGATAATTATTCGCTCGCAGGTATGATTCATGTCTTTTTTTGGGTTCGAGGATTCGAGGGAGTAAGGTTCACGCTAAACTGAAACTTTGAACCCCTACCGCAAAACCCTAAAAGGAGCTATGGTTCAGGTCGTATAGCTCTGCTCATCTGTGGAATCGATGACCCATGTAGATAATCTTGGGAGTTTGTCGTGCAATGAAAGCCAGGCACGACAAGACAAACCATCAACGCCACGACCACCCAGAAGCTCAAAACCCGAAGGTGCAGCAACGCAGCGTGGTGGGTCAGGCCAATGGGAGAAGAGTTCACGAAAACGAAGCGGTAGTTCCCGCCTGAGTGCAAGCTAGGCTGTTTAGGATTCTAGCTTTAAAGGGCCTGCGAGGGATTGAGTCTCCTTGGGCAGTTCGGGGAGATGCTCCGGGATCAAACAATGAGGAACCACAATGATCAGCAGTCAAGGTCCATGATGACCCTTCGCAGTCCTGTTGTGTTTGGTTGAGCTCCTTTGTTGCGGATCCGGAGGTCGAAGACTTGAGTCGCAAGGACATGGGAAGGAAGACTGTTAAAGATGCGGCGTGCACAGTTTTGCTGGGGTTGATCGAACACCTTCTGCTTGCCACAGACTCTTGGAAGCAGTATAGACATAGACCATGCATTCGATCACCACAACGACGAGGAGGAGGACGACAACTTCCATTGCTGTGACGACGATTGCTACGGCTACTGCAGCTGGCACTGCCACGACCTCGGCTACTACGACTTCGACTACGACCAAAACCAAGACGAAAAAAATAGCCTACGACAGCTGCCGCTACTACGACTGCCACCAGTACTGCACCCTTGTACTGTAATAGGAGTCTTAGTAGTTAGCGGCAGGCTTCGGGGTAGGTTGCAGTAAATTTCAAGAGTAACAGTCAATCCAGAAAGGAATAAAACGGAATATTTATGCCCTCACACTCAAGCCTTTGAGGATCCCTTGAAGGAATCCTTGAGGGAATTCCTAATTACGCATCAGACTGGAGCAAACACTCTCAATCCCAAACTCGAAACCCAGAACCCAAAGCCCCGAACCCCTAAACCTTCAACACCTCTCTCTCTCCCAGGCATTCGAAACGTCAAGCCCGGTTCTAACACCCTAAACCCACCTAAACCCTAACACCCTAAACCCAAAGTCCTAAGCCCCGACCATGGAGCCCCAAACCCCTAAACCCGAAATCCTAAGCCCTGAACCCTCAAAGGGGAAAAGGAGGAACCCCTACCCTATAATGGGCTACATAATGGGTATATAATAGCTCTATTATGGGTATATACCTAGGGGTCCTTCTTAGGGGTCCCTCCTTATTACCCTTTGAAACCCGAAATCCAAAGCTCTGAACCCTAAGCCGAGGTCATAACTTGCTTTGCGCTCGACGATGAGCATCAGCTGCTGGGAGCTCCTGCTTGCTGGCAAGCAGCGGAGCTCTTAATCTTTACTCCAAGGGTAAAAGGAGGGACCCTTAATTAGGACCCCCTTAGGTATATACCCTTAATGTAGCCATTATATACCCATAATTATAGCCCCATTATAGGGTAGGGGTCCCTATTAAGGGTCCCTCCTTTTCTGTTTGGATTTACGGAACTCCATGTCCCCTCCTGTCTCTATGGGTTTGGGGCATATGTTGGCTTGGGGATGAGGGTTTAAGCTTTTACGGCTCGGAGCTGATAGGGGTTAGGGTTTATGCTTTAATTTGCTTTTGGGATCTGGGGCTTGGGTTTTCGGGCTTCTCACCCGAGGTCTTACTTGGCTGTCCTTGGGCTTTCAAGGTGAACCTCGCAGATACCGCCTTTGCCTCTTGCACCCATGAACCCTGAACCCCTAACCCCGAAAGCCCTAAACCCTACGTGCCCTAAGCCCTAGACCCCCAACCCCTAAACCGACTGCACATATAGGTGGTTGTCAAAATGCCCTAAATAATAGGTGCCGTAGTATAGTAGGGACCCAAAAAGGGACCCTAGTTTTGACAACCACCCATATGGCTTTTCGTACAATGGAAGACCCGGCGTTTTTCCGGACTAGGGTTTCAGGGTTGAGAGTGCTGGATACAAATAGGACATGGAGGTGCTTGCAATGTATCTGCGGCGGCTCATTGTCCAGAGACGGACGGATGAAAACACGCTGTCTTTAGGCTTAGCTTGAAGACGGCTTCAATGGTTACCGACCTGAAATCCTGAAACCCTGTACCGAATATAGGGGCCTGAACAAACTAGAATCGGGTTTTTGGGTATCTTCTACTATAGTCATCATAAGAAACCCCCACAACAGAATGGGTAATCATTTGGGCCCCTTTATTAAGTCGTTGGCGTCACCCTCGAAGGTATCGAAATTTGTTCCTCGCAGCTCTCTGACTGGGGTGACAAGGCAGCCTTGCGTACTAATTTCCTGCGGGAAGCTCACTGAAGTCATCCAAAGGAAGCAGCTTGAACATGGGTTGATATAGGAGTTACGTAGCTATATTAGCAAAATCTGGTGCGAAACAGATCCAGACTGGACGCGGAGCTGCTACCTCTTTCGACGAGCTTCTCCGCAGAGTCACTGCTACATCACTGATGGCATTGATGCCATACCAAGCCCAGGTATCTTTCGCGTCATCATTCTTTTGATCGAAACCTTTTCAAACAACCCTGGTTTGCGAACCCAACATTTCTCGAGATTTG
Organism: Symbiodinium sp. CCMP2592; assembly: GCA_905221615.1. Lineage (NCBI taxonomy): Eukaryota > Dinophyceae > Suessiales > Symbiodiniaceae > Symbiodinium > Symbiodinium sp. CCMP2592. The sequence goes on from CAJNDT010000001.1 coordinate 24,543, forward strand.
TGTTCAGTCAAAGCACAGCACACTATCCATCGTATACTATATTGCCATTTTGTCTCCGCGTGCCCAAAGCCTACGCCTGCTTTGCAGGCGTCTTCGGCGGCGGATACTTCGCGTGCAGATATATACTCGTGGCTACCAGCGGAACTGCTACGATCGTTGACCAATGGAGAGACTCGCCTTGGCTACCGTGCATCAGGGGGTTTGACCGGGATCGTGGGCTAACAGGTGGAGTGTACTACAACGGAAACACAAGCACAACAACACACACGCACCTTCTCAGGCTCAGGCTAATGCTCACTCTCCCGTTCTTTCCTTCTTTCTGAAGTGCTGAAAGCACAGGCCACTACCCCTCCCCCCCCACATGCTACGCCCGCCCCAACTGCTGAAGTTTTCGGATAAGTCGGACAGGTTCCCACTCCATCCCACCAGCGTTCGCAGGTAAAACAAGATAAATATAGGGACGTATTATGTAATTCGAACAGGGTTCTCGGGTACATTGTCCTATACATATATGGTCAGCAACCTTATGGAACGGTGTAGGCCGGCCATTTCATCCCGAGCCGTCACAAACGCACCACTAGATAGACAGACAGACAGACACACACACACACTCTCTCTCTCACTCTCTCTCTCTCTCTCTCTCTCTCTCTCTCTCTCTCTCTCTCTCGCTCGCGCACACACACACACAGACACATCTAGAAACAATCTCTAGTGACTATACCCGAATTGCCAATCTACTTGCAGCATTAGCCCGCTCTTCTCATCTCCACAACCTCCCTCTCTCTGTCATGTATGGGCCTTAATAATGAGAATAGCGTTCTGGTGGATGTTAGAATTATTATAAGGACCCCCAAAACCCTATTCTAACTACTAAGGCCCTTACAGTATCTCTCCCTCTCTCTCTCGATAATGCTCTCGGGGCCTCTCCTCTCGCGCAATAGCAGGGAACTGGTATACAGTGTGTTTTTTTGAAGGACCCTTTTCCGTCGCGCTGGGATCCAGAAAGTGAGGAGTTCACTGGGCCTTTGGGGTATACAGTGGTTTAGGGCACCCTAAACCCTAAACCCCTAAACCCTAAACCCTTAGGGTTTGGGGAATAGTTTTTGGGTTTAGGGCTAGGGTATACGGCAGAGACATTCTTCGGAGCTACGGCTTCGAATAACTCTCGAGCTGAGTTATATGGGTGGTTGTAATGAGGGTCCCGTTTTGGGTACCCGAAATACTACGTGCCGTACTGTAATATAGGGACCCAATAAGGGACCCTAATTTTGATAACCACCCATATGACTTTCCAACATCCGAGTTGCCGTCCACCAACCACTTCAGCACACAGGACAGGATAAGTCCGACCATCACCGCAAATCCCTTCTTCACGCTGCCCGAGGTTTTGGCCTCAGGAGGAGCAGGCAGCAGGCTAATTCGGCAGCGGAGGCCTTCATATTGCAGGTCACTCATTATCAAACATCCTGTCTCTAAAGCCACTGCAACAATATGTTTATTGAGAAATGGTTGTCAACATTACGTACAGCCAGGATTCCTTCTCGAACTTCGATCTCAAAGCCGAAACACCCACCATGTATTCTACATCCTAAGAAATCTACGAGCTACGATCGGGCACCACCAAATGGCACAGGAGAAAGAGTTGGAAAGAGGTTCGGTGAAGTATGCTTGGCTGACTCCTGACAAGGTACCCATTCAGCTTCCTTGTTATAATTCAAAAAAAACCCCAAAAGTTAAAGTCTAAAAAGCCAACCAGAAGAATGCCAAGTTATGGACAGCTAAAGCATGGTTGCGGCTGTGGTGCAAGGGCTGTTTCTGACGGAGTAATGTAGAAACCTGATTGAGAAACCATGGGGCTTTATTAGGAAGGGGTCTGTAAGGGCTACTAGCAGGGATCTATAAGGGTACTATAATAACCTGATTAAGAAACCTTGGACCTATAACCCCAAAATAGTAGGATTCATAGAGGGAACCCTAATAAAGGCCCCGGATTTCTCTTAATCAGGTTCATACATTACACACCAGAAAAATCGACCTCCAACCGATCCAAAACCTATCACGTCTTTTTGCATCGCAGGCGCAATGAGGCCCACAACAATGCCGCCCCATCCCTGGGATATCCTGAGATGCATCGTCCACACTGGGGCTCGCTGATCCAAACCCTTCACCCACAGACCTAATTTGACTAATTAAAGCCCAAAGCCCCGGACCCTTAAAGACTAACCTTTTTCAGCATGGGCTTGGCAAAATTACAAACCTAATCCCTAAACCCTCCACCCTAAACGCCAAAACCCTAAGCCCGAACCCTAAACCTACGACTTGTCCCTAGCCTAAAATCTTCTGCCCGGCAGCACGGGTATGAAGGTCCGCGGAGTCCACCTCTGGAAGAGTCCTCAGGGTGACACCACTGTAGCCAGACTCATCAGGTTCGGATTACAGGTTGTGGGTTTAGTCCAAGGGTAAAAGGAGGGACCCCTGATAAGGACCCCTAGGTATATACCCTGTTTCTTGAAATTTGTTATTAATTATATACCGATTGTATAGCCCATTATAGGGTAGGGGTCCCCCATTGAGGGCCCCTCCTTTTCCCCCTTGATTTAGGGTTTATGCTCTCGCAACTCGGACAAGCCAGGAAAGGTTCCATAGGTGCGGGTCGGCGTGAAACTAGAACAGGTATAGCATAAGCCAGAAAGTTGGAACATCATTATCCAGATGCCTTGAGGGCAAAGTATAGGGGATCCTAGCAGTAATCATCCTAATCCCATGTTCCAACTTTCTGGCTATTGCTGTAGGCTGCCCAACAGTCCGTATAGGACTTGGGAGTTTCCGAAAACTAGGTTTGGGGGTCCTTATAATACGGATCCTACTATTCAGGGTACTAGATTAGGGTCCCCTACTTTCGGAAACTCCCGCTTCTGAAACCTAAGCCCTCGTCTGAAACTCGGCCCTTCCCTCCTTCCTAATGTAGGAACCTGATTAGGAAACCCTGGGCCTATAACCCCAAATTAGTAGGATTCATATACGGAACCCTAATCAAGGCCCAAGGTTTTTTAGGCAGGTTGCTAAACATAACATTATTATAGTACCATTATAGATCCCTCATAGTAACCCTTATAGACATCCTTAAAGGAACCCCAAACCCTAAACCCCCTGAAGCCTCAAACTAAACCCTAAACCCTCAACCCCAACACCTTCGTCTCCCGGAGAGGCATTCATCAGGTGGGTGATGACGATGATCACCTGAACAGAACGGTTTAGGGTTTAGGGCTCTCTGACCTTTCCAGAACTCGTTTTCTGGCTATACTATAGAACCTTAAACCCTAAATGGTATACTTTGCAGCATCGTCAAGCACCTTATGAAATCCGGTATAAGCCCCCACCCAAAAACAGAACCATGATAAAAACCCTTTGGTGCGGTGCATAATCAAGCTCCTGTCAGAATCATCTAGAACTCCTTCACGTTTAGGGTGCAGGGCTCAGCGGCTAGACCTTGCTCCAAGCTTGGGGATGTGCTCACATGCGCAAGGCTTCAAGACGGTTGAGGCTCCCGGACAGGAGGACGGGTTCCGGCAAGGGGCTCAACTCGCACGAAGCCGAGGGTCTGGGGCGTTGGGGGTTTGGAGATTTGGAGACTTTTCCTCCTGCCCAGCAACGACTTCGGTTCGAACACTGCGCCCAAATGTGGTCCGCAGAGCCCATCAAGTCAGAGTAGAAGGAGAGCGAATGTGCAGCAGTTGGCACATACGCGGAAAGCCACACTCCACATCACCAATGTGGTGAACGGCACGGTCAACAAAGCTGCTATGGCACCATGGCCACAGAAGAAGTCGAGGCAGCAACTCAGTTCGCCGGAGGCCGCCATCAGCCAAAGCCAGCAGCAGCCCAAGCGCCACGGAGTTGCCGAAGTCGAAGACCCGGAGGGAGTCGTAGAAGGTGTGTCCAGAAGCCGTAGCATCAAACACTTGAAACCCGAAGGAGCACAACGAAAACCCGCGAAAAGAAGCCGAAGCAGCCTAGCATCACCCGCCATCATCTCCATCAGCAGCAGCCGGCGGAGGCGGAGCCTCGCCAGGCCGGAGACCATGACGTCGAAGAGCATCATGAAGTTGTTTGCCGGCAGTGGCCGAAGCCTGGATTGCATTGAGTTCCCAGGCAGCTGCCTCTTCACGAAGTCGCCACCAAGCAGCACGACCATGACCTCCGCTGCGACGAACACGACATTCAGCGGCGGCACGGTCAGCTTGATCGTTCATCCATCTCATGAGGTCCGTGCTCAGCCCAAGAGGGGCTTCCCAGCTCGGTCGCTTCCCGTGCGAGGGCACCCAGGCATGGGTCAATTGCACGCCGAGGGCCTCAAGAGACCCGAGAGCTCGTCGAACCTGGTTGACGATGTGCAACAAATACGAGAAGTGGTCACCGTGTCTCAGCACGACTCGCAGCACGGCCTGACAGTCCACGACGAAGACGATCCTGCCAGTCCACCCAGTAGACCGCGCCGCATCGAGAGCAGGGCGTGTAGCCAAGTCGAGACCCAAGAGTTCTTGCTTGTAGGACGTTTGGTCCTCCTCGCCGTTTCCTATGGCACAGCGGTAACCACCAGGCTGAACCACGACAGCGACAGCCCCAATGTCCTGATGCTCCGACCCATCAGTGGCCAAATGGATGACAGCGGCCTCTCGCATGAGATTGCAAAGCTCCTGCACCAAATCCTCGTAGAGCTCGTCGGGATCCAACGCGGGCGGAGCAGGAGGCTGCTCGGGAACCCCATGAAGTAGAAGGCGCTCCTCACACCTGTCGCGGGGCATGCGGAGGCCAGCACGGAGATGAGCAGTGCACCTGCAAGCCCACAAAAGGTGAGCCCGTGATGGGTGTTTCAAGCCACACATGCAAAGCCATCTGGGGTGCCCTTCCCCAAAGTGATCGCCGGCATTATAATGCCAGCAGGTGACCAGCCCCAAGCACGGTGAGGTCAGTGTCACGCCGATTCATGGCAAGGGCCCTGTGGTGGCCTCCAAAGTGGTAATCAAGGGTCATGTCAGACCTGGGCAGACGCAAGCCAGTGGCGAGCTGCGGGTCGTCACGGTGCAGGCTGTGGTGGATCCTGCCCGTGCGTGCCACAGCAGCCTGACGGAAGTGTTGGCGGAGCCACTGGTGTCCAGGTCGCACGGTCCGCTGCCGGCCAGCACGATCGATGCGAGACAACGCAGAACCAGCAGGGTCCAAGTACCAGTGCAGCCGCTGCAAGAGGCCCGGAGCCTCAGGGATCATGGCCTCCCAGCTGAAAGTCGCGCGGTGAAGAGGGACCGTGTCCAGCCAGCGAGGGGCTTGCACGCACATTTTCCACAGGAGGCGTAGGGCCCCCAAGTCACAAGCAAAGTCAGGGTGGATCTCCCAACCCAGAGTCTCGTAGAGACAGACTCTGGCGAAACTAGTAGTAAAAGATTTGGAAAAGGCTTGTTCGATCTCATTACGCAAGGTGCTCATCTCCTCAGTGCTGGGACGAGCAAACCCAGCAGCCCATGCAAAAGGCGAGACCACCAGCGACAGCAGGAGCTGACGCCTGAAGTGTCGGTTATTGGTGGTCCAGCCGAGCAAACGTGCCCGAAGAATCGCAGCACGGATCTTGCAGCGGAGCAAAGTCCAGTCACCATCAAAACTAGCCCTAATCCCTAGGATCTCAAGAGTGTCCTCAAGCTTGAAGTGGAAATGGGCAGCAAGCCGCTCATGCTCCACGCCCCGAGTTCGAGGAATCAAGGCACACTTATCCAAGGAGAGTGTAAACCCAAAGGCACGGTCGTACGCAGTTGAACGTTCCAATGCACGCTGGAGGGCACTTAGGGGCCTATTAGGAGGAACCCAAAGGCTGCGGTCGTGCCCAGTTGACGGGTCGACCTGCCTAACCAGTGGTTTTGAGGTTCCCTTAGCTCTGTAGCTCCATCCCTGGCTCGTTAGCTCCTCCAATATCAATGGTTAGTATACCTCAAAAACCCAAACCCCCACCCTGTAATAGTGGTATAAAAGGAATGTAATAGGGCCCTAATATAATCCTTATAGTCACTATCAATGGTTAGCTGCAGTGACAGCACCACAGAATCGAGGCAAAGCCCTGAAAAAACCCTACGGCCCACAGTGCCCCGCACCCAAAACTGGGTTGTAGTTTTGGGGCCCTGAAAAGTATTTATTAGAAGCTGCCCCCACCCTGTAATAGTGACTATAAGGATTATATAGGATTATATTAGGGCCCTAATATACTCCTATTATGCCACTATTACAGGGTGGGGGCAGCTTCTAAAGTATTTATGAATAGGTCCCTCTATAGGAACCACAAGGGAAATCCAAAAGTTTCCCAAATTGCCGCCTAGAAAAGCCCGAGGGCAAGTCAACCCGATGCATGAGAGCGGTGGAGACCGGGACTTTGCTTTAGGGCAAAGGGGAAAAGGAGGGACCCTTATGGGGACCCCTACCCTATAATAGGCTACATAATAGGTATATAATGGCTATGTTATGGGTATATACCTAGGGGTCCTTATTAGGGGTCCCTCCTTTTTACCCTTTGATTTACGGCTTGGGGCCTGTTTTGTTTGTACTCCCCTCTTTCCGTCTGCAGAGTCTCTCAAAAGCTTAGTAGGGGTTCTCTAGGTTACGGAGATCAGGATGCTGTTTTTTGGAATTGGGGCTTGGCGACTGCCAGGAGACATGCACTGTACTACGGCACCGTGATAAAAAAGGACCCCCAAACAGGGACCCTGATTCAGAGAACTACCCACACCAGTGTGCGATTGCGACTTCTCGCAGTTGAAGCTCCAACACATCATATCACGCCAGAGCGGCGCATCCCAAGATGCCCATCTCTGAGCTGAACAGGTAACCTCAAACAACAGCCACTCGTGTCTTCAGATCACAGGTGGCGAAAAGGTCGGGTTAGGGTCTCTGGCTTGCAAGTTTTTGGGCTCGGGCATCTGTGCTTCGCCTGGGCTTACAACATCTCGATAAGTTGTTTTCCCATTGTCCCCAGCGAAATGAAGGTAAACCTTCAGAGTTGTACAGAACGAGAAGAACCCCAAAACAGCCTAAGGGCTGGCTATTGGAGAACTAAGATACAATGGATGCAGACTGTCTCTCCTAAGCAGACTTCTAAACCCGAAACCCTAAAACCAAGCTTGCTTCGTGATGCCTCGATTGAGATTTCGCTTGAGCAAGAGGCAGCAGAACGCGTAGCTCGCAGAAGCTTAATGTTGGATTCTATTTAATGATACGGGTGGCAATTAAAATATTCCCCGGGCCAGAATTTCCGGGCGCAAGAGGAGTTTAAAGGCGACGGCAGATTTGGCCCAACAACTTATTATAATTTTTCAATTGCAATAATAATAGGGGTGACAATTAAAAAAATCAGGGCACAGAAGCCAGAGTGCTGCGAATGCCAGAGGTTGAGACTTCACGTACTACTACTATTACTACTATTACTACTATTACTACTATTAATTACTACTAGTATACTAGCCCCGGACAAGGCCAGAGATTTACTATTGCCACCCTGACCCCAAAACCTGCCCCAAGAGACCCCCGCGCAAAACAACCTCAGGGGGGGGGTTATTAAAACGACACCAACATTACTTACCAGAGCAATGCGCAGGTTTAGAGGTTTCGGTGCAGTGGTGGGACTCACAGTCTTCTTGGCTGTATTCGTGGGCACGTGAAATTCAGACACTCCAGACGACGATTCTGCCCAAGGAAGGGGCCTGGAAGGGTCTTTGCCTTGTGTAGCTACGTACGACGTATGTGCTACAACAAACTCTTCGGGTTCATAAAGGGTTCCGAATTCTTTTTGGGCTGCATAGGCGGCCAGGCCAAGCTTGCCTCCAAGTCGGAGCATACCGCACGAAGATTTACGCTAAGCTCACGTCCATCTTCCCACAGACTCAGTATCCACAGTATACCTCAACCAACTATAATGGTCAAAAAGGAGAACAGTTGCTCCTTGGGAAGTCGAGTTTGAATCTTTGCATCCAGTATAACGCTGCACTCTGACTCTAACCTACTCAACCTTACCCAGAGGCCCCAAAGTAGTTCCTCTTTGGGATTACCCTATAGGCTAGGATTCTATGTACGAACCCAAAAAGAGGAACCACTTTGGGGCCTTTGGGTAAACCCCTCAAACCGACACCTCCTGGAGCACGGACCCTCTTAAACCTTCGGGATTACCTCAGCCCACTCCATACCTATTAGTCCGTACCTGCGACGTCCGAAAAACTAAAGCCTCTGAAACCTCGCCCCTACATCACGTCCTAAGCCGAATTTGGGCTAAGTTTACGGCTTTTTGCTGCGAAGTTTCGAGTTTAAGGTCCTTAACCCTCAACCCTAAGTCCTAAACCCTAAATGTAAAGGCAGTGCCGCGCGGCTGTCCCGCCGCTTCCGCTGCAGCGTCCACTCGACAATGGCACCACCGAGACCGCTCAGGGCGGACCCTAGAAGTATACCTTTGTCTTCGTCTTTCTCTTTGTGGTTGTCGTGGCTGCTGTTGTACTCGGTGGGCAAATGTAGGCTGTCGATGACTCGGGTCAAGGGAGTTTCTGCTTAGAGTCTGGGTAGAAGCTACGAAGACAACCAGGCTAGTGAGGGTTTAGGGGTTAAGGTGTGGGCTTGGTGTCTTCGAAAGATCCACTTGAACCTGTGTGAGACCTCCGACTAAAAATCAACCACGAAGCCAAACGAAGCCAATGTTTACTTCAGCCCTTAAGCTCTGCAACCTTCGACCTCCCACACTCTTGCTCACTGCGCTTGAATCTCCGAACAACCCAAAGCTTCCTACACCTTCTCTGGGCTTCTAACTAACCAGCGAGAAAAAGCATGAATGTTTATTTCAGAATGGTTCCTTTAAGATGCAAGTCTGAAGGTGTGGTACTCCAAAGCTCAGTTCTGGCAGGGCGAGGTGCAAAATGTGCCAATTGCGAGGCTCTCAGCGCTTCTTGAAGTCTTCGACACCTGCTTTGGAACTCTAAGCCATGAAACCGTTTATCATTTATTTTTTGAAAAGAAGATTGATTTTTCATTTTCAAATGCTGAGGTAGAAGCCAAAACAAGTTGGGACGATTGAGGTAGAAGCCAAAACAAGTTGGAACATGAATAGCCTCATGCCTTGAAGGCAAAGAATAGGGGATCCTAGCACCAACCCTCCTAAACCCGTGTTCCAACTTTCGCCATTTTTGGATTTCAGGGTTCTGGGAGCACTCTACAAGGTCTACCACAAGGCCTACAAGACGGGTTGCCAAGGCTTTAGGGCTTCAGGGTCTTGCGGTTCAGGTTAGGGTATTCGGGTGAGACAATGTGAGGTCTACACCTCTTGAGGTTCACCACGAGGGTATAGCGGCTTATATGAGGACTCATGACCAGCTGCGTAGTTCCTTCGTAAGGCGGGGACTGTTACTGCAGGGGGATGGGCCCAGCCAAGCTGTGGGGTTGAGAAGCCCAGATCACGTCCACATCCCACCCTGGCAATGCAGTAAAGATGCGTTGGTGTCGAAGAGCCGCGAAAGCAAAAAAACGGTACGCCAGGAAGTCGGAAAGCAAATAAGCCGCGAAACTCAATACACCGAGAAGCCACGAAAGCTGTTTAGGGTTGGATCGAGTGATGAGCAAGTCGTGATATAAAGTGCTTCTCAACAGAGGATCGCAGAATTTTCAAGCATGGGATGCCAAGAATCTTGGGGCTTTGGGGGTCCGGTCTAGCTTTGCAGCAACGCGAAGAACCTACACTGAACTTAGAACCCTAGCAACAATTATAGTTGATTTTAGCTGTTTCTTGGGGATTATAATAACCGACAATTAAACATTATTTCTAAGTACCCCTAAGAAGAACCCTAAACCGCACGCGCGGGCCTGAGATGCCTCAGAGAGGCTTACCAACATCCCTGCAGCCGCCAGCAAGACCAATGCCACGCATTGCACTGCCGACTGCCGTCGGCCGACTATAAGGTACCTTCAGCTCCCTAGTGCTTAGTAGGGAATGGGGGAGTGTGTTATGGGGACTCTTACTGGGGGATTATATAGTGGCTCCTCTAGGGATCCATTTCCCCCATTCCCTGCTGAGCACCAGAACAATCAACTCTTAGACTTAGTGGCGGCTGCTACCCCAACCCGAAAAAGGGTAAACGCTTTCAATTACCCTAAGGCTCTAAGGACTCATACATTACGGCTTTTGGGCCCAAAGACCATACCATATAAGGCTTTTGGGCTATTTTGAGCCTTGGGGTCATGGCAGGGTTATAGAAACCCCAACAACTTAAAGGTTGCCTAGTCAGCTACTAAGGAGAGCACTAGGGATCTGTAGGGGTTCCTTTAGAGTTTAAAGGGATCTATGGGGTTCCTTATGGTTCCTTTAAAGGAATCTATGGGGTTCCTTTAAAGAGAGCTTTTCGGTCTTTGGGGGTGCAGGGCTTTGGGGTTCAGGTTGAGGGTTGCAGCTTGCACCTGGCGGTAGAATCGGTAAAGATATATATATATATATATATGTATATGTGTATATATATATGTATATACATACATATATATATATATATATATACATCTATACATCTAATATATATATATATATATATATATATACATAATCTATATATATATATATGGGAAGTTCCAAAAATCGGGGACCCTATATAATATGGTGCCCTAAGTAATACGGTACCCCCCAATTTTCGGAAACTGCCATATTGAACACACAGCCTTGGACTTGTGGAATCTGTAGTCGAAAACGTCAAAATCCTTACTTGCGAGTGCCTTTTTCAAAAGACGACCTTCAGAAATGTGCCCGAGTGTGCTGAAACTCACTCTTCCCAGACCCTTCGGAAGGCCCAAGAAAAAGATCCCGTCATGGGGTACGGGTTACGGTCTCGCAATTCGGACATGCCTGGGGTACGGCTTAGGGTTTAGGGCTGAGGTCTATCAAGCAAGCCCTTAGTGGAAAAGGTTCCCAAATCCGGCTTTGATAAGGAAACCCCCAATAAAAAAAGGGCTCCAAAGCCGTTGAGGTGCACGAAGAGGGCGGTGAAGAGCATCTTTGTCTGGTTCAGGATGTTGAATGTGATCCCATCCAGTTTCTGATAGGCCACCTGTTCCGTCGCAGGAGTCCAAGGGTAAAAGGAGGGACCCTTAATAAGGACCCCTAGGTATATACCCTTAATATAGCCATTGCATACCCATTATATAGCCCATTAAAGGGTAGGGTCCCCATCAAGGCTCCCTACCCCAAAACCCCTAAACCCTAAACCCCTAAACCCTGTAGGGGTCCCCATTAAGGGTCCCTCCTCTTCCCTTTTGAACGAAGTCTCCAGACTAGGAGGATCCTATACTGAAGGGTACTTCTTGGAACGCCCGCACTATGGTGGCCTTAGTAATTCGAGCAGGGTCTTGGGGGCTTCCTGTAAAAGGGTTCCTTTAAGGGATACTCTAAGGGGTACTTTAGGGGTTTAGTATAGGGGTCTTGATAATTCGAACGGGGTTTGGGAGCCCAGTATACTCTAACTACAATAATGCGGCCCAAGATAGTATTGGTAATTATTTACCCTCTTCTTCAACAGGCGGCCCCAAAAAGTTCAAACTTTTGAAGATAGAGTTAATATATAAGGCAAAAAAGTTGGGCCAAAAAGTCTAAAGTTCACCGGTTCACTGTCTAAGTTTAGGCTCCTATGTTAAGCGATCTGATCCTGAGATCCTCCCAGTGTCTGGCAGAGCCGTCTTGATTGTTGGGATGGGGCTTCGGGCTTGAGGATACTTATACCTGGGATCCCAAAAGTATGTGGAATCATGGCCCTTTGTGGGTCTTAGGCCACTATTTTATCTACTTCCGGGGGTTCGTATACGAACTATTCGTAAAAAAAATACATATTCTCTATCCGTTGCGACGGCTTGCGACTGCTTGTGCCTAAGAGCATGAGAATTAGTGATGTTCTGACTTCCTTGCAATTACTTCAGGGATACTGCGCTATTTACAATAGATAGCATTTGTGAAGAAGACTCCCTGCAGAAGTTGACAAGTCCTTTCCATTCTCCCGACATAACCATGCCCACTTAGATTCTGACACAATGCAAACACTTACAACCTGGAGCCTAGAGCCCTAAACCTTGGGAACGGCCCCCACTCAGTAAGAGTTGAAAAATATTCATAATATAGATATATTTGGACCTTAGTAGTAGCCCTACTATAGACTCTTACTGTAAGGGGGCAGTACCTAACCTAAACCCTAAACCGATCCGAGGCTGGGGACAAGGGCATCCTCAACAATCGTGATTGACCGCCCCAGTCTTGTCTCTGCAACCCTTTTTTGAAGGAGGTCTCTCTGAAGTGCCTCCAGTATTTCAATTTCATCCATCTCCCGCCTGAACGCAGAGGTTCTGCACCAAGTAAGTCAAGGATGGGATCCCAGCCTGGCAGCGCTTAGGGCACTGGGTTTAGCGTTTCCCTGCATACGTGGCACCAAATGACACAAAAGAGCACTGAGATTCCAGCCGAAAGGAGGAAACCCTGGAAGGACCAATCTCGTAGCGCTTCGTCCATGCCTCAGAAGGGGTTTTTCACAACGGGTTTAGTGTTTGGCGTTCTTGGGTGCCAGGCTTCCGATCTCGCAACTGGGACAAGCCAGAAGATCAATGCATCGAGTACGGGGTCTCAGGCTTGCTCCTTGAGGGTTTCGACTCTGACGCTCGCACAAGGCAGGCATTGCTCCACGACGACCGGTTCAAACAAGGATGACAAGTACTTTCTCATGGTTTAGGGCTTTGGGGTTCAGTATGGTTCAGCGGGCACTTGTGTCAGGCTGTAACGCATGTGTACCGAAAAAATGTTGAAGATGATCTTGTGATTTCCCATCGACGGACATAGAAGGTCTTAAATCTTAAGAACCGTCGTGGGATTTGGCAAACTCCAATGCGAAGTTCTACAGTCCAGTGCATTGTCGGGCTTTGGCCTCTTGTCATTGACCGGGGGTGACTTAGGGCTTACGGTGCAAACACTAAGATGTGGGACATAAGGTCTTTGCAGGGATACCTCATGAACAAACATTACAAGCCCCATTTAAATCACCAGTCTTATTATCTATCATCAATGTTCCCACCTTTATCTATCTGCACGTTTGTATATACATATAAGATGTGTCGAAACTTCTCTGACACCTGAGGAAACACAAGTTCAAACTGTGAGGATAGTTCTCATCATATGAACCCGATAAACAAGCTCCGGTATTGGCGAAGTGAATGGATACAGAACACACCATAAAACCGTATACAACTCTATAGAAAGCCTAGGTAAAAGTCGACGCCGGAACGCTTCAACCGCTAAACCCTATAACTTATAACCCCAAAACCCTGAACCCTAAGCCTTAAACCCCTAAACTCCGAAGCCCTGAGAAGAACAACAAACAAAAACCTAAACCCTAAACCCTAAACCCTGAACCCTGAACCCTAAACCCTAAACCCTAAGCCCTAAAAGACGTCGAAGCCGAGACGCGACCCTCTGCTCTCAGCATCCCCATGCAGCCGAGCACCTTCTGGGCTCTTGTTAAGGAATTTGGGGTTTAGGGTTTGGGTTAGGGTTTAGGGGGTTAGGGGTTTAGGGTTTAGGGTTTAGGGGTTTAGGGTTTGAGTTTAGGGCTCTGTTTGTTAAGTCACCATAATGGGATATAAGTATGATATAAGGGTTGCTTTGAGGGATCTACAAGGGCTCCTTTATGGGTTTAGGGTTTAAGGTGCCAGCCTTGGCTACCTCCGCACCCAAAACCAAGGATGCGGCTGGTGTGCCCGGTGCCTGGGCTTTCGGGTTTCGGTTCTGCTGGGGCTTAGTACTGCTATGACTACTGGGTTATCTTGCACAGACATCAAAGCCTTGACCTTGAAGCGACAAAACTTGGAAGGGATTAGGCTGATTAGGCTTGTCAATAGCTGCAGGTTGCTGGCTCGGCGCCGTTCTCAGAATCTGTCGGGGGAATGTGTCGCTTCGGTTAGTAGTAGCAGTACTCCAAATACTAAACCCTATAGAGCCTGACCTAAACCCTAAACCGTATCCCTAAGCCTTCTTTGCTACTACCCCAAACCCCTAATCCTCAAAAACTGTAAACCCGAAGCAACCCTAAAACCCATCAAGGCATCAGCATCTCACGAGATTCGACGCAGCGCTGCAAAACACGGAGCAGCAGTCAGTATGGATGCACCGGTGCGTGTTAGATGTTCAACTGGATGCACAAATCAATCAAACAGCGAATACATGCGTAATAGATGTGCGTCTGTCTGTCTGTCTGTCTGTCTGCCTGCCTGTCTGTCTGTCTGTCTGCGTGCACATGCAAACACAACACCCCCTATGCTCGTATGCATCTACCTATCCATCTGTATCTAGCTTGCCTTCTATCTGCCCATCTGTATCCGTCTCTGTCCGTGTCTACTATCTGGGTGGTTGTCAAAATTATTGTCCTTTTTCGGGTGCCCTAAATATTAGGTGCTGTATTCTAATAAGGATCCCAAAAGGGACTCTAACATTGACAACCACCCCTGTGCTCATGCGAGTTCTCAAAAAACTCGCTGCTAACTCACACCCTCGAAGGAGCGGCACAAGCCGACAACCGCATGAACATCTGAACAGATGCTGTCGGCAAGCTACTTTGATTAGTATAGAGCTCCTTTCGAGGGGTGTATAAGGAATAGTATAAGGGATGTCATAAGGGTACTATAGGATATGGGCCTTAATAATTAGAGTATGAGGTTTCGGGGCCCATTGTACTCTAAGTATACTAAGGAACCCCCCCAAAAATAGTATTGGTAATAAATCAGGTCCCTATATTGCCGTGTTACAAGGAGACACAAGCATTCGGTGCAACATAGCCCTGCATTAAAGAAAAACATGCATCGGAACTGATTGCTTCGATAAGGCTGCTGCTGCCGATACTGGTGGCCCACGAGGCTACCGCATTCACATGCAGGGATGTTGTTACTAGAGAGTCCTGTGCTGATTCCGAAGAGAGATTATTGATATATGCACCGTGTGGTATCTTACCTATAGTCTCCAGTGTAGTTCCTTTGTTGGTCAACCAAAATCTATTCTAGGATCCCAGCCATAAAACTGTTTGACCAAACACAGGAACTACAATGGAGACTATAGGTAGGTGTAGGACCTTTAGGGACTGGAGGCTTCGCGCTGAGGTCTATAAACCCTGAGCCCTGAACCCTGGAAATGCAGCTGCGGTGCTACAAAGCGCTTAGACAGGAGCGGTTGCGCTCCAAACTGCCCAGCATGGATGGCCAAGTACCCCAGCCCGCCCTGCGCGGAGAGGAGGGCGCTGATTGCGGCCATTTTGGCTTCCGGTCCTTCTCAAGCCTCTTTGGGCGGGCCCGACCAGCTACAAGGTGGCTGGGGCCGGAAATCCTGCATCCGCGACACGGGTTCGACATCCCCGGGCCCTGGAACCTCCCTTCATATTGACACGAAGGACCTGGGCAATTAGAAGTAGACCATGCCGGAATAAGCTAGCCCTAAAACCTAAACCCTAAACCGCTAGGGGCAAGCTGCAAACAAGGGTCAGACATAGCACTTCTCGGCGAACTTTCTACTCGGAAGAACTCGCAACCCCAACTGCAAGATACTACTCTTCAGCTCTCAACCCTGAACCCGACTTCCAAAAAGCTGCTAGAGATAAAGAACCAGGTCCTCCCAAAGCCTAAGCCTGAAACCCTTAACATAGTGGCCTTAATAATTAGAAGAAGGTCTTGCACCCCATTCATTATACTACCATTATAATAATAAGCCCGCGAAATGGTACAGGTAGTTGTTGAAGCCCCTATATATTCTGCAAAACAAAACCCTAAGCCCCAACGCCATATATAGAACCCTTATAGATTCTGTTTTAGGGAACCCTTATGGATCCCTTTTAAGGAACCCTGAACCTCAGAGAGCCCTACATTAAGCCCTACACCCTAAGCCCAACCCCTTAACCCTGAACCTAAAGCCCTAAACCCCCTAAGCCTCGTACGCCCTAAACACCCCTAAACCCCACACCCTAAATTCCCACCCGGCCCCCTTGAAACCCTTAGAGAGCTCTCGACTCCTCTGAAGGCGAATGCCCAAGGGAACCAAGAGCCGCCCCCCCGGGCCGAGATCGCCACGGGACTGCGCCAGCCTAGTGCAGGGAGTGGAGCTCCGATGTTGCCGGGCGGGGGGTTTAGGGTTTAGGGTTTCCATGCTCACACTCGCACAAGGCAGGCAAGTCTCCACATAGTCCAGGGTTTAAGGGTTTTAGGGTTTAGGGTTTATGGTCTGCGGGGGGGAGGGGGGTGGTTCGGTTTCCTTGGTTGTGTTGTCTGCTGTTCTGAAACTTCCCAATGGTGCAATCAATCCAAAACCCCTTAAGTCTTGAGGTACATTGTAGTACATGAGTTCTTTACTCCGAGTTTAAGGGGCGTTTATTGATTACTCATTATTGCAGTTTCTGGGTACTCTGACCCCTATATAGTGCGCCCTGAACGCCAAACCGCTAAACCCTAAAGCCTAAATCCTCGAACCTAGAGACGTAACACCATTTTTGAGCCTGTCAAACACCCCCAGGGACGGACCTATTACGATCCCACACCAGACCCCCCCCAAATCCTAAACCCTAAACCCTGAAAAACCCTACACCCTGAACTTTAAACCCTAAACCCTAACCCTACCCCTAAGCCCTAAACCCCTGAATGAATCCCTAAGAGCACGGTGCCTCCTCAAAAAGATGGCCGCGAGACCCGGGAGTTGGTCCGCTTGGTTGCAGGTCCAAAGGTTGTGCCACTTGCCTCGAGCCGCTTTTTTTTGAATGGGGTGGGTTTAGGGTTTAGGGCATTAGAGGTTTTAGGGGTCTACGGTTTAGGGGTTTACGGTTTACCGTTTTAGGGTTCTTAGGGGGCTGAGTACCTAAGCCCCAAAAATTCAAGCTCTTCAGGGATGGTAGGATTCTTCTTTAAGCCCCAAAACGTTAACGGTTGCCTACTCAGCTATGAAGCGTTTCCTAAACTAGGAACCTGGCTAAGAAGCCTTGGGACTTTTTCAGGTTCTTTATATGAGTCCTCCTCCTTTGGAACTTAGAGGGCTAGGGTTTCTTAATCATGTTCCTGCAGTGGTCTGCGGGGTTGAGGGCCGTCCATAAGGTCTGTAGGTTCAAAAGTCCGGCTTGCTGCAAAATTTACAACAGGCTTTGGTTCACATCGGTTATAAACTGTGAAAAATTAGTTTTCAGAAAGTGCTAAGCGACAATATTCCAAACTACCCAGGCTGCTATAGTATCAACCCTGAAGCCCTCGTAAAGTCTTATAGAAGCTTCCCTAAGCCCACAAACCAATGCTGGCATCTATGGTAGCCGAAAGTGCTGGACATCAGTTCGAAGACCGCGCAGCCTTCGAGTCGTGCGGGTTCGGAACCCGGGTGTCAGGTGGGCCTTTTCAAAGCCCTGCATCCCATTTTTGAAAATCAGCAAGGGTGCCACTGAGCTCATCTGGGGAGTCTGCCGGAATGACCCTCAGCCGTAAGCCCTTAACCTTCCCCCCACCCCTCCAAGCAAAACAAGCCCTTGAACCCTAGCACAAGGGTGTGAAAGAATTCCTGTAAGGCCAAGCTGCGCATCAGCTGATCTAAGTCGCGAAAGATATTGAGCACCTTCCTGAAATTACAGTTTCCGGCGCTGCTATTTGGAGTTTAGGATTTAGGGTTCTTTTTCTGAGGGCTGGGGGGAAAACGCTGGAAAGCACATTCGGGGACCCTTAGCTTGTAATCTTAGCAAAGTTAAAATACCACAACCTAGTTTTTGCAGGCTCCTAGGTATATAGACTCGAGTATACGATCTATAGGAGCCTCATGAGAAGATGATCCGTTCGGTTGGTACTCAGGCTCTGGAATTCTTAAATCCTCGAACCTGAACTGTTGCTTTGGTTCGGGAGTGTTGGGGGTTTAAGTTTCGCAGCTGCATCACAGATAACCAATACGCCGTCGAAGCGTCTTGCTCCAAAAACATCTAGAACCACGATTTGAAACTTGAATGAAACCCTGCAAGAACTGAAGACCGAGCACACCGACAAAAGTCTAGTGAAGAAATGGTGACGTTGCCATGTTTCCTGTAGAAGCTCAGCAGGCAATATCCGCAGTAGTAGCTAGTAGAAGTAGAAGTAGCAGTCGTCGTCGTATTAGTCGTCGTCGTAGTTGTAGTCGTGGTAGCAGGAGCAGTAGCTGTAGCAGTAGTACTACGGTTGATGAAATGAATCCTGCATTACCCATAATAAGGAATATATCATAATTCCCATATATTCCTTCTTATGGGTAATGCAGGATTTATATCATCAACCGTAGTAGAAGTGAGTAGTAATGCATCAGCCCCGACACTTGCAGCCGCTGACTTCCGAAGCCGTCCAGAGGCTGCCTTCTGCCATCCTTTGACGCACATGGCTCAGAGTGTTTTGACTATAGACGGTTTAGGGGTTACAAGGGGTTTAGGGGGTAGGGTTTAGGGTTGTGGAGTTTAGGATCTTTTTGTTTTAGTGAATCGTCAGCCTTACCATTACTTTCCCCAACCTTCCGAACAGGGTCCTTCGAGCCCTTTGCACAAGAACCCTGCACGTGAAGGGTTCGTGCTTAGGGGTTGGACTGAGAAGGGGCCACTCAAAAGACGTCTAAAGTCTAAACCCCAAATCCTAAACGTTGCGTTTCCCCTGCTCTGCTCATGCGCAAATTGCCGAGGATCATCTGGGAATCAAATCTGGCAAAAGGAGATAATCTCGGATTTTACACCCGAAATTCCCAACCCTCAGTGTGGGATTATGCTCTATAATGAAATTCCGGGGCAATGACACGGAGTCTCTCTTGGGTTGCCAAAGTCTAGCCGGGTCGGGCTGAGGGGCGATGCAGCATGCTATGACGCCCCTGCACAGCTCCGGCGAGGAGTGCAGATCCGTCATAATCACTTTGGAACTTATGCTTCAACAAAGCTTCATAGTAAAGGGCTCGGGGCACACGGCTGTCCTTTCTTAGAACCGGGTTTAAAGCCAGGGAAGGACTGCGACAACTGCCTGCTTGGCTTGCGGGATTTTGGGCCATGAGCCGGTCGGCACGATAAAGAAATAGTATGACCCAGTGCAAAGCCCCACGCGCTAATTGCAAAGAAGGCGACTTCTCTACCACTGCCTCCATGGCCATGCAGAAAACACCTGGTGCGGGCAGAGCTCGCTATTGCAAGGAGCCATGCTTGTTCGGTGCTTGTTCGGGGTGCGGCAGTGTCTTCTTGCGTAAGGATCATATACTAAATGCTTCTGCTGCTTTTAAGTCTCAGCGATATCTTTACCTTTACTAACGCCTTCAGGAAGGGAAGGCAGATCACCAACAAGTTCTGTACTACGGATTACGGGTTGCATAGCTTCGGGCTTCATGTGTCTGCATTGTCTCAAGTCCGATGTGTGGCTTTGACATGCCATGGCCCCGTACTTGTGGGACCATTGTTAGAAAAGGTTTTATGACCACTCAGTCGTGGCGATGATGAGTCCAGGCCACCCGATTACATCACAGAAACCTTCGGCAGCGTGAACCTGTGATAAACCGCTGTCTACAATTACAACCACAAACCTTAAACGCTCGACCCCGACAATGATTTCGGCCACGTTGCCATAGAGGTGCAAAGGCGAACCCCCAGCCGCCGGAACGAAGGGATTGCAAAACTCAGCTACGAACGACCTGAGAGAACGAGGTTAAAGGTGTTTAGTCGTTCGGTGAAGAGTTTACGTAGTGGGGTTTCGGGTTTCGTAGTCTTGATGTCTGAATTGGCGTGTGGCTGAATTTGGTAGGGCTAGTTGCTGCATTCACATGTACCTGAAGAGAAAATGGTTGGGGTTCAAGGTGCTGCCACTAGGTCAATCCCGAACCCGACAAACCCAACAACCTCCAGCTGTTGAGCAATCCAGAACCACTAAGTTCCTAAGAAATCCGCCAATTTCCTTGCTGTTCACACTTTTCGAAAATATTGACAGCTTAACAATGATGTTTATACACATGTCTACAGTCTAGACCCGGCTCGTCACACAGTCACTGCCCCCAAAACGCAGCAGCTTTCTGTGGCTTAGGTGGAGTTGAATCAGTGCAGCGTTCTTGTTGTCGCCTGCCTATCTGACGAAGCCACATTGGACTGTCCAAACTAAGTACCATCAACGGCGACAGGCAATAGAAAGGTTTGAGCGACAAAAGCCTTTGCACAAGCCTGCAGTTCCTTGAAGTCCCTACCACGAATCTTGACAGACAGCAAGACCCACACACATCCTGCTTAAGACTAAGAGGCCACGTGACATCAATGTCACATCAACTTCTGCGGGCTTCGGCAATGTCTGTCGTGTGGGACTCAGAGTTGGGGCTTTGGGGCCAACGGTATGAATGGTATACCTGGACCCTAAGGAACCTACCTTTGTTAGGGTTCCCTAATATGATTTCTTTATATAAGTCCTTAAAAAAGTAGGTTACTTGGGGTTAAGGTAAGGTTTGAGGTGTGTAGAGGCTAACGAAGCAGCAAGAAACTCTCATGAAGTCGCAACCCTTATGCCGCAGACTTGCAACACCTTCGAGCAAGCGCCAAAAGCACTTCGAACAAGCCACCCGTGGATCCAAAGAGGCACTGCCTGCGGCATCAAGATGGAAAGAACATAGTAGTTACTGGCAGTTGGCGACCAGGTTCGTGACATGGCAGTGTACTGGCAAGACATGGGGGGCGCATGAATGAGTAGTAGTGCCAACTGTTGAACTGCTGAAGCAATCCTTTTTTTTGCAGCTGGGCTCTTAGGGTCAGCGAGCAAAACCCTGAACCCTAAACCGCAGTTGCTGAAACCTAACGCGTCGGAAACGGTGAAGCTGAACCCTAACGGTCCAAGTAGTCCATATATATATATATATATATACATACATATATATATATATATGTGGTTTTTGTTACCTAAAAAGGCCCTAAATTCCTGTAATAGGGAGTACTTGGACCCTCTGGGGAATGGAATGCTTGCAGCAGGAAGGCTATACTTCATCTTCGTTCTACCATCGGTTGTGCCCACTGAGTCTGCACGCTATGCCATGCCTGTTCGTGTTGAAGATGACAGTCTATGCACCTCTGGCTACTTCTCAAAATAAGTAGCGGTCTTTCATATAAGTACTCTGTAGAAACACGTACAAAGTCCCTACATCCCTGAAACCCTAAACCTTAACAACCCTTAAGGTTAAATCCTGGACCCTGTGAAAAACCTCAGCTCTGAAAGGTTGCCCCCTTTAGAAAACAGCTTTGAAGTCTACGAGGATAAAAGCAATGCACCTTCAGGTCCAATGTCGTCGGTCGGGGCCAAGCGTGTGAGACTCGTATATATATATATATATATATATATATGTGTGACATATGTATATGTATACACACATACCCACATGTGTGTAGGTAATTAGAATAAACAAGTAAGCATGCATGTATGTAGGTATGTACATACTCACGCATTTAATGTCTGTGCTTGTGCGTATGTATACATCCTAATATCTGTCTCTCTCTCTCTCTCTCTCTCTCTCTCTCATCGATCGTCCGTATGACAGGGATTCTACTGTCGATTAGGGGCCCTGCAACTATGGCTAGACTACATAAATAGGTAGATAGGTAAGGTCTCAATAGTTGAAGTAGGGTGTTGGGTTGGGGTAATGTCGCACTGTCTTTCATGGACTCGACGTACATTCTGGGTTTTCCGGGTGCTTGTTCAGGGCGTGGGTTCTTCAACGGTCCTCTGTGATGCTTGTGTTTTGCCCGGCGAACGTTTTGTCGGTCTGCTTTTTCTTTTCTGCTAGTGGCCAAGCCAAGCTTAACTGAGAAAATACAACGAGGAGATCGAAGGATGTGATGGTCCTGAGGCTGGATTGTACTACTGAAATTACATACTAGTGCTACTACTGTACTACTGCATCATCTTGTTAGTTAACTAAACTTATACTAACGTACTTTGTACTGCTGTGCTACTGCTACTACTTGCGAGCTTCGACTTCTGCACCACTCTGCGGGCACAGAGGAATCTGGTGAGCACTCGAGGATCGCAAAATTCAGGCCGCCTGGAAATGGCTGGGGGGGGCACCGAAGACAGTGCAAGACCATGGTACGGTCCGACTCTATGACTCTATGGATACCGTGAGGGTGCATGCTTACCGCTTACCAGCCATTCAATTCCCGATTTCGTGGCCCACGCCTAACCAAAAGCTCTAACACCTGCAAGCTCAGTAGAACACGGAAGTAAGCCAGAAAACGCCTCAGCAACCAACTACCAAATCTATAAGACGCCATACACAAATCCTGAACATCCTAAATGTTGAAGGCCTTCTTCTTCATGACGGGTGCCAGAGACAGGTGCTGTGGGAGTGCAGGAGGTCGGCGCTTGTGCCGGGAGTTCACGTACCTTGGAGTTTACGGTTTATCAAAGGGGAAAAGGCGGGACCCTTAATGGGGACTCCTACCATATAATGGGCTATATAATGGGTATATAATGGCGATTTTAATGGTATATACCTAGGGGTCCTTATTAAGGGTCCTTCCTTTTCCCCTTTGAGTTTAAGGTTTAGGGTACGGTTGTCCAGGGTATTTATTGTGTGGGTTGTGCCTTTAGGACCAGGTAAATTTCATAACAGCTGTTTTGTACCAAGCCTTGTATGGCCTCTTTTGCGTTTTCTGGTGTGGGGTCCAGGCTGGGTGTAGAGCTTCAGGGTCTTGGGCTACGGTTTAGGCTTTTGGGTTTAGGGTTTAGGGTCGTCTAGTTTTTAAGGGTTTCGTCGATTGGGCTTTAGAATTGTTTTTCCTGAACCCTAAATCCCTGAACCCTAGAACCTCTGGACTTTGAGCTTGTGCAAAAGGGAAAAGATGTCACAGCAGTTCAAGCCAGTCAGCTGCAACAACAATTTGAAATGCTGGCAGCTTTTGTAGCATAAGGCCTAGTACGAAGTTCGCAGCATGCTAGTAGCCCAAAGCCCTATAAACCTTAAATCCAAACCCCTAGAGCCTTAAGCCCTGAAAACCACGAACCACCCTCAACGATCAACCCAGACGATGAGGGTGCAGCAGCTGTTCGAACCCTGATAGAACGAACACCTCCCTACTCACCCTAAACCCTAAACCCTAAACCCTATCAGGCTGTCCTTCAGGAGTAGGAGTGGAGCATACAAGGGTCGATCCGTTGAACTGCGTAAGATATCGGACTTTGGGGATGAGTTACCGGATGCAGATTTTAGGGGTGAGGCTTTAGGGTTTTAGGGTTTCGGGGTTTAGGGTCTATGGTTTAGGGTAGGGGTGAGGGTTTGGAGTTCCGACAGTTTCGGGCTCGCGGTTTAGGGCTTAGGAGGTCGGCAAGGAAGCAGAAAGCAGTGCCCGAAGGCTCTGAGTACGCAGGTTGCGAGGCTTATGGAGCCAACCGGCCTGATCCATCATGAGGAACCACCCTGTATGTCCCTTGGGTACGGCCCCCACTCAGTAATAGTTGAATAATATTCATAACAAAAGTACAGTAGGACCTTAGTAGTAGCCCTATTATAGACTCTTACTGTATTGGGGCCGTACCTAGGGAACCACCGTGTATGTCCCCTAGTTTTGGGCAGCCTTCAGGCCGATTCCTCAACCCCCAAACCGAAAGCCCTCAAAAACATACGGTTTAGGGTTTAGGGCTTAGGGTTCAGGGTTCAGGGTTTAGGGTTTCGATCATCAGCGGTACCTAAACCACCGAGATAGGTAAAGTCGTTACTCATAAAAGGCTATTATTCTACACACTTTGAGCGAGGTATGACCATAACCCAAGGAACTGATCCTCAATGGCTTTCGCATTCAGCACACCTGGGCAAAAATCAGACAGAAGGGTTCGAGGCTTTCCGGCAGAGTGGGGGCTGAGGATTATGCTGGGGACCAAAAAAAGAAACTGATCCTATGAGGGTTACTACGGGGGTTACTATAAGGTTACTACGATATAGGGACCGTAATAATAAGAAAAGGATTTTGGAATATTGCGATGACCTAGTTCTGATGAGACGGGATAAAAGTATGGGTAATAATTCAGTCTATACCTAGAGGCTCCATAGTAGTTCCTTTTTGTGGTTATATTTAGGGTCCTATAAGGTTATCCCAGAAAGAAACTACAATGGAGCCTATGGGTAGTGGCCACGTGTGCTCGTGAGCCACTAGGTAAGACTTACGGGGCTACACAAGCTTAAAACGTCACGAAGACTTCAGCCATGTCGGTTTATGGTTTTAGGGGCTGAACCCTCTAGGACGAAAAGGTGTGCAGTCGAGATCAGCCGAGGGACTGAGTACCCCAGCCCAAAGAAAGCTACCCTCTTCAATTATGGTAGGGTTCTATACAGCCCAAAGGTTTAAAGGTTACCACTCCGCTACTACAGATTCTAAACCCCTGAACCCACAACCCCGAAACGCCCGGTCGAGATAAGACGAAGCGCAATTTCGGAAGATAGCTTTTCGGAGCTTCGCACCACCCGGCATGGCCCGAATGCTGCTGCTGGCGAAGAGGAGGAAGCCTGCAAGTGGAAGACATGACCAACATGAGGGTGTACTCGGCTGATGACGTCCTAAAGCCCAAATCGTCAAAATGCTTTGAACCCCCCCCCCCCGTAAGCACTAGTCGATGTTTGAGTTCATGACCCTACGAAAGAGTACGTAGGTTAAGATCGGCCCTTAATGCCCGCAAGTCAGCTCGAAACCACGAAAAGTCCTCATACTCGGTTGACTCTCAGGGTCCACCGGTTACACTTGACTTCTGTGTGCTCTCCTCGCCTTCCTGCGGCACTGCAAATGGCGAAGGTGTCATGTAGCCGAAGCCGGAGTAGCCGTACCTCAAATGCTGGGGCGACATATCTTACCGTTTCAGGGTTTGGAAAACACTACCGATCATGACAGTTTTTGCAATAATGATAACACGCCTAGTGGGAGTACTCATGACCATAATGATGACGATGATGATATTCATAATGCTAATAATAGATGACTAGAAATGAGTCAACATGATGATAATGAACTAATGCTACTAGCAATGAAAGTAAGGATGATCATGTTAACAGTGTAGAAATGGCACCAATGACAATATTATCATAATGATGGTAGCGATAACCAAGGGAAATAGTGATAATAATCCTGATGATGATAACCACGATGATGATGACAATGTTAACAGCAAATAGTGATGATGTCGATACGACTGGTAATAATGATAGTATGAGTGGCAATAAGGACAATTGTCGTAACCTTAATAATGACATTGATGATAATGATGACAACGACAATGGTAATCATCAGAAGAATAGACTCTGAAATATTCCGCAGCGCAAAGCCCGTGGCTGTAGACCGGAAGCCCCAAATACTGTGAGATATCTTTTGCCAGCCCTGCTCGTCCAACCGACGAGGCGAGGGCAGCTTGCACTCCACAAACGTACTACTTCAGGGGTATCCAAGAAGCTCAGAATTCTCTTGTTGGAGAACTAACCCCATAACCCGAATGGTCCATGCACTGATGAACTAGGTTCCAAAGTTGCCTAGGCCTTCAGGTACCTGCAAGGAGCGCCGTATGTGGGCACATGGATCCCGAAGGTGAGATTCCTTAAGATTCAGCCTGCTGGACATACGGTTCAGGGCTTTAGGGTTTAGGTTTTTTTTCACGACCCTGTTCCTCCTCGCAGTGAGCCCGAAAGCAGCGTCCTGCTGGGCGTTTGGTGCACTTCTTTGTAAGCCCACTGCCCCTGGGGTTTAGACCCTAAACCCTAAACCCCTAAACCCTAAACCCCTAAACCCCTAAACCCTAAACCGTAAGTTTAGGGTTTTGCGGCACTCAAAATCCACTTCACCCCCCTTTGGGAGCCCTTGAAGGGTCATTGGACCTGAGGTTGATGATATGAATCCTAGGTTTCCTTTAAAGGGATCTATAAGGATACCTTTAAGGGGCTCCTTTAAGGGATCTATAGGGTTTTAGGGTTTAGTGATATAAATCCTGCATTACCCACAATAAGGAATATACCATAATTCCCATACCTTAGGTTCCTTAACTACTATTTGCTTAAGAACCACCAAAAAAATAAAAAATATATATTCGTTATGGGGGTAATATAGGGATTATTATTTTTTATTTTTTGGGGGGCTTCTTAAGCAAATAGTAGTTAAGGTAATGCAGGATTTATATCATCAACCGTAGCAAGTGGGGAAGCTTGCAGCTCCACTTACGAAGTCCCCGGGTCCCTCAGCCAAAACCCCAAACTCTAGACTCCAGAATCCTACCTTTTTGAGTCACGGGCTGGAAAAAAGACCCCTTTACACCTGGACTACGCATATGCCAGGAACCGAGGGAAAAGACCCTAAACCCTAAATCCTGAACCCAAACCTCTCGCGGTAATTGTGCTTGAATCCAACGGGCGACTCGTACGCATCGCCTCCCGCTCCGGCGGCAGTGGTGCCTTTCCTCGCTTCGGTTCGCCCTACCAAGCGTCCTACAGGGGCCTTCATGATTACCTATGTTACGGGGGGGGGGGGGTCCTTATTGTTTCTATGGTATAATGGGCCCCCAAAACCTATGCTAGCTTAGTAAGGCCCCTATTTTGGATAAGCTTGAGGGCCTTTTGGGTTCGGGTTCGTGGCTCCATCGCTCGTTTTTCTGTCCACTTCAGACATGTCCCTTGAGGGAGGAAAAGCCTCAGCTCTTAGAGCATGAGGCAGAAGAACCCTCCATGTGAGCCTTGCTCTAGATAAATGCCTGCAGGTAGCCTGAGCTCCTTTACACAAACGGCCTTAAACACTCTAAACCCTAGAACCCTAAACCCTAAGACCCTAAACCCTAAAACCCTATAAACCCTAAATCGTTAGCCTATAAACCCTGAGCCCTGGTCGGCTAGGCTCTTTGGAAGTCGACTTTCTAGAGCAGGGCTCTGCAAAAACAGACTGGGCCTTCCTACGGAAGTTGGTGTCACTTGGCACCCGGCCCATCTTAAAACTGCCTTTCTTAAAGACTTTGTTTGTTGCGAAACTGTAAAGCATCCTCAGGGCGCAACCGAACTTGGGCCACCTGGGCCACTTGAGGGCCCAAGTGGACTGTTGTTATTTGCCTCACTTGAGGTCGCATCCGAACTTGGGCCACTTTGGGGCGCAAGCGGACCGGGGCCACTTGGGGGCACAAGCATGAGTGGGCCACTTGCGCAGGGAGTGCAGGTCTCGGCAGGGGCTTCTGCATACCAATCCTGGGAGATGTAGTACAGAGAGACGAAGCTTTTCTCGCAGGGCGCCGGAGACACTGAGGAAAAGTCACATGTGGGCTGCGGCGGAGCGTTGCGGAAGGAGGGCAAGTCCAAGGGCAAGGTGTCCACATCCAGGTTGTCGCATGCACCGATGTCCTCGTCCAGCACTTGCGTCTGCATCATGGCCGTAACCAGGCAAATGACCTTCTTACTTGTCCAGTATCTTAGGGGAACTAAGTTTAACAGTTAACCTTTGTGATCATAAGAGGATTATAGTACCCCCAAAAAGGTGAAAAGGTTATATACCTACTCAGCTACTGAAACCCCTGAACCTTTTTCCCCGAACCCCTAAACCCACAACAAGGTTAAAAGTTACCTACTCCACTCTTATAGATCCCTGCAAGGACCTTGCAGATCCCTTTAAGGAGCCCTTATAGATCCCTTTAAGCAACCTTTCTAGATCCCTTTAAGGAGCCCTTATAGATCCCTTTAAGGAACCCTTATAGATCCCTCTAAGGAACCCTTATAGATCCCTTTAAGGAGCCCTTGCAGATCCCTTGAAGGAGCCTTTATAGATCCCTTTGAAGAACCCTTATAGATCCCTTGAAGCAGCTCTGAGCCCTTATAGACCCCTTTAAGGAGCCCTTATAAATCCCTGTCAGGAACCCTTATAGACCCCTTTGAGGCACCCGCATTGATCCCTTGAAGGAATCCTTAATGATCCCTTTAAGGCTCTGTAAATGCCTTTAGACTGATCCCCCCTAACAGGAACCCAGAGAGCCCGATACCCCTTAATTAAGGAATACTCCTTAAATCATATTAAGGATCCTACTATAGTTTAAGCTATATTCCTTAAAAAAGGGGTATTAATACTCTATTCAGGATCCTACTATAGTTTAAGCTATATTCCTTAATTAAGGGGTATGTCTCTCTGGGGAAGCCAGCCTTCTCGGCCGCCCGGAACGTCGCCTTACGGGAGGCTTCCATGGCCTGGAAGTCGGGTTTGGAGCTCTCCCAGCTCCCCACGGCCGCACTGTAGCCTTTATGGTTTAAGGGTCTTAGGGGTTTAGGGTTTAGGGGTTTTAGGGCTTAGGGGCTTAAGGACCTATACTGAACTTAGACGCCTAGCAAAAACTATCATTTTAAGCTGTTTCTTGGGGGTTATAGGAACCAAAGATTGAAAACTATTTCTAAGTGCCCCTGGGTCGCAGTTCTGCAGACTTTCACACCCGTCCTCGATGCTCGTCTCCAACGCGCAGAAGCTGCTCTCGAACTGACGCTGAAGGCCGTTGCACTGGGCCTGCTTCTGCAGATACCTCTGAGCCGCTTTTTCGTAGTCCGCCTTCTTCTTGGGACCCGATTGCCGGAGAGTGTGGGCCCAGGTTCGAATCTTCTCTGCGCAGTCCATCATCACGTCGTGGTGTTGCAAGGTCCCCAAACTCCCGTCGTTGAACCTAGAAAGGGGCTGAGTACCCTAGCCCGCCAAAAGGTTAACCTTTTCACTTATGGTAGAGCTATATGGGTGGTTGTCAAAATTAGGGCCCCTTTTGCAGTCTTCATATAGTACGGCACCTAATATTTAGGGGACCCAAAAAGGGACCCGAATTTTGACAACCGCCCATGTAAACCTCAAAAGGTCAAAGGTTACCTACTCAGCTACCGAGGAACTGCGCGAAGCAGGGCTGCGGGGGCGAGGTAAGAGCCTCATACTCCACACGTTCAACTTCTCGCTTTCCAAGGGCGGCGGCCTCCTCACCTGGGAGTTTCCAAAAAATTAGGGGTGCCTTAGTTTGGGGTCCTCATAAGCATATAACAATCATATAAGAACAATATGTAATATTAACAATATTAATAGTCATAATAATAGTACTAATAATAGTAATAAGGATCCTACTAATTTAGGGTACCATATTAGGGTCTCCCGTTCTCGGAAAGTCCCACCTCTGCAGGTGGCGTGCTGGCCTTCAAGCTTGTTCCTGGGCTTTTAAGTAACCAGGGAGAAAAAAGTATAAACTTTTACTTCATAATGGTTCCATTAAGATAAAGCCCAGGTTCTTGGCAGCCTCCGGCTTTGAAGAGGACGGGGCCTCGCAGCTCGTGATGGCGTCGTAGAGGGCGTTGAGCTGCTTGATGGCTGTGTGGTGGTCATCCAGGGTGTCCTTCTTGATCTTGCCCATCTGCTTTTGGATCCCCTCCAAGGCACCCGACGAAGACTCATCCAGCTTTGAGCCATGCTTCCGGCCCTTCGCCATCTTCTTGAGTCCTTCCGTAAGCTCACCGAGACTCTCAGGGCTGTGGGAACCAGGATGGCCAGTAGTGAGCTGCCAGGTTTGCACAAAGGAGACGGCAGCTTTTCGAGCTTCCGTTTGCGCCAACTTCTGCTGCATCAGGCTGTGCTCCTCCACGCAGGTCTCGCCAAGCCCAAAGGCCAGGCTACTGAATGCTATCACCGCTGCCAAGCAAGCACGGGCCATTCTTTGCACGACTGTTCGGCCGAGGGACGAAGAACGGTTCGGTGTGGGCAAAACTTGAGCCCAAGTCCGTAGGAACCCACAGACAGTGGCAAACAGGTCATGAGTTCAGGGCATGTGGCTGCTGGCTGAAACACTCCGAACCTTCCCCAAGTCCAGAACTTTTAACGCGGAATGTGGTCTTACGCACTCAACCCTAAACAAGAAACGAAGAAGACCAAAAGAACTGCTGACGAGATGTCCGCCGGTCACGGCTGCGAAAATCACCTCCGCCACCTTCCATGAGATTCAACAGGGCTTAGGGTTCGGGTGTCAAGCAAGGCGCGTACAGGGCCGATGTCGACAGGCAGTGGTAGCAGCAAAGTTCAAAACGAGCGAGTGTCGGGCTTCGAAAGATTGTGGAGCTTTCTACTTTGTGTCATAGGGACCCCTAGATGGGAGGGGGGAGGGGGTAGGGGACTATCTTTCCTTAAATAGGCCTTATTAGGTCCTTGCTATGGGCATTAAGGCCCCCTACCTCCCCCCCCCCTACCGCCCCCACGGGTCCCCATGATCGTGAGCTTATAATAAGAAAGTTGTTTGGGTCGACATCACCACCGTCAAACTCCGCTTTGAGGACTAACGGCTATCACTATATGCCCTGTGGGGTTGCCTTAACGCACTACCCTTGGGCATGAACCCTCATGCCCTCCTTAAACTACCATAACCTACTTTATTATTGTAGGCACCCTACAAAATAGCACTTTTGGTAGTTCAAGGCTGGGCCCAGCCGCCTCCCCTTCCCAATGAAGTCTCGAAGATGTCGATCGGCTTCTCTACCTGGGAGTTGCCAAAAATGGGGGACCCTAAATATAGTACCCTAATCCTACATAGTAGGATCCTTCTTACAAGGGCCCCAAAAGAAAGTACCCCAAATCTCTAAGGGCACCAAAATAAGGTCTAATTTTCGGAAACTCCCACCTGCTGACCGTCCAAGTACCTGGGCTTTGCGGTCCGGGGCTTGGCAGTTGGGGTCTGCAGCGGTGCCTCACGGTTTAGGGTTTACCTATAGTCTCCATTGTAGTTCCTTTTTGGGGTTACCTTATAATATCCTTCATATATACTTGGTTAAACCAAAAAAGGACCTACAATGGAGACTACAGGTAGGCTGAGTTCGGTCGTTTGGACTTTGGGCTTCACGTTTCGACCTCCCGTTTTGACTGGGACCGAGGTGCCTACCCAAAGGCCCCAAAGTAGTTCCTTTTGGGGGCTCGTATATAGAATCTTATTAGGTAATCCCAAAAAGGAACTACTTTGGGGCCTTTGGGTAAAAGGCAGCTTACTCCCGTAACCATCAGGAAGCAGATGAGGACAGTCTGAAGCCCTGCAGCGTTGCGGGCATGTGAAATCCTTCGTTCGCGACATTGGAGGCATTCTCAGCGACCGTCGCAGAACACTTCGGGAATGTTAGCATGTTGTAGGGATGTCGTCATGAGGTGAAAAGAAAGCCATGGCCATAGAAAGCTGTAAACAAAAGCAGAACAGAAGTGTTAGGATGCGACGGCACTGTAATTTAAACGTACTGTTCATGTCAGAACCGCTGTTCAGATATGAGCAAATAAGACTGACTCCAAGCAGAAAGGAGAGGGCGGGGGCGAAATCTGGCCCTGGCACACGCTCATCTCGTCCCTAACAGTGTCGACGGTCACCGTCAACGAGTGCCAGCGACCTGCGATCGAGCCCTCCCTGAACCCCAAACCCTGTTCTGCAGCCAAAACCCTAAGCCCCACACCCTAAACCCTAAACCAAACAGCTGGCCTGGCTGGAACCTGCGAGCTACTGACATCCCAATGATAGCCACATCTAAGAGGGTTCAAGTCTAGCAGTAGTAGTAGTAGTAGTAGTAGTAGTAGTAGTAGTAGTAGTAGTAGTAGTAGTAGTAGTAGTAGTAGTAGTAGTAGCAGTAGTAGCAGTAGTAGCAGTAGTAGCAGTAGTAGCAGTAGTAGCAGTAGTAGCAGTAGTAGTAATAGTAGTAGTAGTAGTAGTAGTAGCAGGAGTAGGAGTAGGAGTAGGAGTAGGAGTAGTAGTAGTAGTAGTAGTAGTAGTAGCAGTTGCAGTTGCAGTAACAGTAACAGTAACAGCAGCAGTAGTAGTAGTAGTAGTAGCAGCATTTGCAGTAGTAGTAGTAGTAGTAGTAGTAGTCGTCGTCGTGGTGGTGGTGGCAGTAGGCAGTAGAAGGTAGAAGTAGTAGTAATAGTAGTAGTAGTAGTAGTAGTAGTAGTAGTAGTAGTAGTAGTAGTCGTCGTCGTCGTGGTCCCGGAAAATATTCTGAAAGGCGGGTTAGGGTTCAGTAATGCGACGTGGGAGCCTGGAAAGAGCTTTTTGTCGAAAATCTTGTCCTTGACTTTCACGTGGCACGTCGGATGCCTGGCGATAAATGCAGCAGCAGGCCTGCAACACCTGATGCCCTACGAAAGACTGGAAGCGAAAAGAAGTTGTTGAGATGGTTGAGTTGGGTTTGGGATTCCCCAGATTGATCACTAGCAGGGGTTCTCTTCACTCGAAGCTCAGCTGCCGAACCCCTCTTGGGTTGTTGTGATTTAGCAGGACTGCAAAACAGCACGATTCTTCGGGATTCCTTTTCAGAACGGCTGCAAAAATTAAAAAAACTTCCTCATGCCTGCGTAAGACACGCTATCAACCTACACCCTAAAAGTCCCTTGAGGGAGTCCTTTCAAGAAAAGAGTACAATGGGACCCCACAACACACCGGGGCAAGAACAACATGAGTTCAGCACAGACTGGGGCGCCGGCCAGCCTGTGCAACTCTCACCCCCTCTTAAGGCAAGAGCTCGGAGGAAAAGCCGTGGATGACAACGGAATGAAGCCCAGGCTAACAACATTCCCCTTTCTCTGCACAGGCTTGAGTGAATCCCGCCTGGATGTCTCGCACCTGTTCTCCGAACAAGGCCAGACACGGAACGATATCACTGACTTAGATAGCCCTAAACCGTAAAACCCTCACTAAACGCCCTAAACCCTAAACCCTCAACGCCCTAAACCCTAAACACCCTAAACCCTAAAATAAGCCCCGGCAGGACCAGAGCCTCGAAGCTTTGGTATTTGCTCGGTCGACGGGCTCCAGGCAGGTGCGGTTGAAGGTCACCCAACCTGGCCAGAGTTTCGGGCCACTCTAAAGCCCAAACCTCACTTTCTAGAACTGGTGTTTCTTCAAGGACGAGCCTTGCATTGCAGGGATGCTCCGAAGCAAGAGTTAACGAAGGACATGGCTGAGATTAGGGTTCAAGGTTTAGGGTTTACGGGTGTACCGTTCAGGGGTTGCCGGTCTACCTCCCGCCTGGCTGACTTTGTTGCGCTGCAGGGACTGAGAGTTCAAGGTTTAGGGTGGCGGTAAGCGGGTGACCCTGACGGTGGGTAGGACGAACATGACATCATGCCATCATGCCAAGGGGTGTAGACATAGAAGTCCGAAGCACAATGGCATCATCGTAAGCTATAGAAGTGTAGGCCCTGTAGGCGGTGAACAAAGGTACTCGGCTTCGATGGAGCCTGAATTCTCTGATCTTCGGCGGCTAGGGTTTATAGTATCAGGTTTAAGGTCAGCGTGTAAGAGTTGACATTGCAGGAGCTCGGGCCGTGTGATTGACTTGAAGCCGTAAATCCCGAAGTTTATCTGAAGCGCTTTCGCTGGAGCCAAACCCCGAACCCGATGTCTGTTCAATGAAGCACTTCAAAATGCCCCAAACTCTAAACCCCTAAGCCCTAAACTCTAAGGAACCCCTAAAGAATCCCTAACCTAAACCCTGGTTCTCTGGAGTGAAGCCAAAGCTACGTAAAAAAAAAAATCTGCTTCTACCTGGGGCCTTGGGCTTCTGAGACCGACACCCCAACACACCCAACCCGAACCTAACGGTTTAGGTTTAGGGTTTAGGGTTTAGGGTTTAGTGTTTAGAAAGTTGGAATATGATTATCCTAAACCCTTTATGGTAAATTGTAGGGTATCCTACCCCGAAACCATATTCCAACTTTCTGGAGTTCCCTTTAATGGTAATAACAGTGACGATAAAAAGCATGGCAAAAAGAGTCAAACAATAATAACAGTAGCAGCAGCAGCAGCAGCGGCAGTCGTGGTGGTGGTGGCGGTGGTAGTAGCAGTAGTACAACTCCGGAAGCTATGCCATAACAAAAGCAAAAATGAAGATAACGGTGATGGTCTTGGTACCAACAAGAACACTGGTACTAACTCAAATAAACAACCATGAATCAAACTTAACGAAAGCTAAACCTTACACCATGCTGCAAACCTCATCAAGATAACTGGGTAGTTATCAAAATTAAGGTCCCGCTTTGGGTATATACCCTAAATAATCGGTGCCGTGTTATAATAGGGACACCACAAAGGGACCATAATTTTTGACAACCTTATAGGAGCCCTATAGATCCCTTTAAAGCAACCGTTATAGGAGCCCTATAGATCCATTTAAACGGACCCAAAAAGGGACCCACCCAACTCTGCTCCGGGTCCTTGCGGGTCGAGCTCGTCCGTTTCAAAGACCTGATCGCCCTGCTTCACCAGCCGGAGCCTTGATGCTCTGAGTTTCGGGTTGAGGCCCTTAGGGATCTAAGTTCAGGTTTAGGGCTGCAAGGGGGCTATAAGAGCTACTATAAGGGATCTATAAGGCTGATTTCTCTACTTGTCGGGTATCACGGGGAACTAAAGGTTAACCTTTTGGTTATATAGGGATTAGAAAGGGACTATACTATTCAGAAAAGGTCAAAGGTTACCTCCTCGACTACTATGGTTTAGGGTTAAGGCCGGTTCGTTTGGGGACTTGGCTTGCAGGCTTTGGGTTTAGGGCTTGGGGCCCTAATCCTCGAAAACAAAGCTACTTGTTTATGGGCTTTGCTTTCCCCACACGCTACTCCTCTTAGGAGCTTGGCAAACAACGTCTTTTGGGGAAGCCTTTTAAACGAGAAGCAGAACCTCACACCACAACAACTATCCTAAAAACTAAGAGTCAAGCAAACTTGACCAATTAAACCCTGTTCTGCACTTTCGGGTGCACTGATGAAACTGATGAAATATACGCAACAAGCGAAACGACCGAGAACGTCATAGCAACACGCACACCAACATCCCAGCTGTTGCCTTTACGTACCCTGGCCACGGGTAACGTCAACCAAAAACTCGCAAGCTAGATTTGCAATCGGTCAGCTTTACGTCTCAACAACATTCGCTGACTCGGGTACTGCGCCCTCGTGTGCCAGCTTACCTATGCCCATGGTTTTGGTTCTCAGCACCGGACATAAACCCATCAGAGCCACCTCCCAAACAGGATTTGCAACTCTCAGGAATATGGAGCACAATCTTGAATCAACCAATCAAAACTCCAAAGCCCAAGATACCTTGCATCAAGCAATTAAGTAGAAGAAACGTAGTTCGTATTCAGGAACCTTTCTATACTTTAAAAAAAGGTTCTGTATACAGGGGCTTTGGGGGTCATCGTGATCCCAGTCCTGAATCCTAAACTGCTCAAACCCATGAACCCACAAGTTTAGGTTGTAGGAATTAACATTGGATTTAGAAACCCGTATGCCCCTAAATGCTAAAGGCTGCAAACTCAAAACCCAAAGCAAGCAAGAACCCTTCCCTAGCCCAAAAGGTAAACCTGTTCAATCATGGTAGTGATATATAACCCGCAAAAGGTCAAAGGTTAGCTACTAAGCTACCCTAAACCCTAAAACCTAAACCCCTAAAGCTCCTTAACCCTAAACTTCTCTGAACACCTAAACCCTAAACCCTGAACACCTAAAGCACCCGAGACTCTACAGACCTAACCCCCTAAACCCCCTAAAGCTCTCTAAACCCTTTTGCACAGACGTGTATATGCCCGCCTGGGTGTCGGATGTCAGAGCCGTTGCACTCGTGGCAGTAACCCTAACCTTCTGAAGTAACTGAATCACGGAGGAGCCTCAACTCCAAACTTCAAGACTCCGCCCTGCATGGTCAAGACGAGCCAAGGGGCTTGTGCTCGCCTTCGGACTGGTAGCAGACCTGTCAGGCTACTGGGCTATAGGGCCTTTTTGGGGGTTTTGGGGGGGACTTGGGGTTCCTTAGGGGTTTAAGGGAATTCAGAGCTTCCTTTTAAAGGGATCTATAAGGGTTTAGGGTTTAGGGGTTTAGGGCCTAGGGGTTACGGGTTTCGGTTTAGAGTTCTGTAGGGCTTCCTTTGGAGGTCCCTTTCAGGGTTCTGTAAGGGTCTAGGTTCGGGTTCTACTATTTGCTTAAGAACCACCAAAAAATAAAAAAAATATAATCCTTATGGTGGTAATATAGGGATTATTATTTTTTATTTTTTGGGGGGGTTTCTTAAACAAATAGTAGGGTTTCGGGCCAGTGTTTAGGATTCATTGGGAGCTTTCGGGTTTTAGGGTCTTCGGGTTCTTTGAGGTTTCTGTGGGGGTGTAGGGGTTTAGGATTCACGACGAGGTACTGGGTTTAGGGTTTAGGGGTTCGGGGTTAGGTTTTAGTGTTTAGGGTTTGGGGGCTCAGGGTTAGGTTTCAGGGCTTGGGGTTCATGGTTTTGGGGTTCAGGGTTGAGGGTTTGGGGCTTCCCACGAGTTCTTCAAGGTACTTGCAACTGCGACCCCATGAATACCTCCAGGTGCTCGTGGCTGATTGCCATATACTCAGAAGCTTGAAAAACCCTGGTGACAGTGTTTAAAGTATGGTTTCGGTGCTCACACTCGGACGAGCCAGGCGAGGTTATTGGTGCATGGTTGAGGTGAAACACTTCCAAAAATTTACCGTCTCATCTTCTGCATCGGGGTGGATAGGTGGTTTTAGGTTTTGGGGTTAGAAAAGGGAGTGGGGCCTGCTGGAACGAATTTCGACTCAGGCTTTCCGGCTTCGGATTCTTAAAGAAACGGTTGTTTTATGAAGGACCTTGTTCGGAGCGGAGCCTCCCCTCTCTAAAATTCATCAGAAGCCGGACCGAAAAAAATCCACAAACACCCCAAGCTTTCGCTTGGGGACTGTTGGGCATATGAGAACCGGAACCATTAGTCATAAGTAAGCTCGAAACCCGTGAAGCCCAGAGTCATGAACAACACCCCCCCTCAACAACAACAACAAACTAATCACGGCAGGCAACAAAAAGCTTGCGACCAATAACATAAGTGCATAGCTTTGTTTGTGTGTATATATATATATGTATATACATATACACGTATGTACTTAAAGCGCCTAAACTCCCGAAGCCCTCGCACGTCGGCCTCATGTCCCACCTCTAACTCCCGGTCCTGTGCAGTAAGCGATTTTCAGTGGAATGCAATGTCTATCTACTGATCGGGAATGCCTCTACTCAGGGTTCTACCTAGATACTATGGGGCCGTCATATGTCGAGTAGATCTTAGGGTATCTTATACTCGAACATAGTATGACCAGATTCAGTATAAGCCGTAACATAAAGTAGAATTCAGCACCAAGACAACAATATAGTATACCACAGTATAGTGCGTATCAGTCTAAGCGCAGCAGGTCTGCCGAGCTCGATCTCACGTCGCAAGGATCCCCAATCAAGGAGCCCCGAAACAGGGAAGCAGCTAACAACAAACGCACGACTAAACTCTATCCTTTCTGCAATCTAACCCTGAACACCCTAACATTAGGCACAGAATGAGGTTGGTGCGATAGCGATTCCGATTGGCGAGGCGACAACGGCGCAGTTGCAGTGAGTTCTTGAGCTACATACACCCGAGCATGTGGATTCAAGAACCTACTTTTCTATGGGCCATAGCCTACGAAAACTCTTGCTGGTTTTGAGGGCCTACAGCAAACTCTGTAAATATAGCCCATAAACACGCAACCCTGAACCCTATAAGCTCTTTTTTACCTACAAGCACTAAACCCTAGTCCTATATACAGTTAAAAGACACTATATAAGCTCGATAAGCCCTAAACCTTACTCCATAAACAGTAAAAGCCTATGATCCCTCTATGCTTTAAACCCCAGAGGCCCTAAAGCCACACCCATAGTTCGGGGTTAACAGGATGAGGATTTTCGGGTCCTCCGGGTCGTAGACGGACACGGCTGCGGCACCGTAAAGATCATCCTGTGCATGGGATGAGAGCTACGATCTCGTGAGGTTACTATGGCATTAGTAGTTCATCTCGGTGTGTTGCAATGATTGAAAAATAGCTGAATCGCGGAATATACCTTAAATCATGCTACTCGTAGGGATCTCTCTATCATTTTAAGGCAAAGGCGGGGCATTAATAACATGAATAGGGTTTTGTTGGATATTGTGGGATAACCCCTATGTTGATGAAAACTCAGGAAAAGCATTGGTAATTTTGCATCCCCCTATGAAGGGGCTCTTCGTGTTTCGGGGAACTCCGATTCCAATACCCCGCCGCGAGATGGTATGAGCAGCAAAATCTCAGCACATGGTTTTATGTTAGTTGTATATATTAGCTATTTTGTAATCGTATGCAACAATGTATAGCAGTATCTAAGGCCGACGAAGAGTCAGTCACATGGGGCAGTTTTGGAAGCTTTCAGTGCGTTGGGGGCTGGAGCTTAGGGTAATTCGAGCTTCCATCCAAAAAGCGCACGAAAAGGAACCTGAACTCTGAACCCTAAGCCCCCAAA
Organism: Symbiodinium sp. CCMP2592; assembly: GCA_905221615.1. Classification (NCBI taxonomy): domain Eukaryota; class Dinophyceae; order Suessiales; family Symbiodiniaceae; genus Symbiodinium; species Symbiodinium sp. CCMP2592. The sequence continues at coordinate 62,917 of CAJNDT010000001.1, forward strand.
CCTTACTCTACCACCCTAACAGGAGGTTGCAGGGTGTATGCTGTAAGGCTCTTGTGTGCAAGGGGCCAACCAGCCCTGTAGGCGGAACTCCATACTCCAGGCGTTGGTGGGATCAGCGCCGTCCTGCGAGCCAGAGACTCCACTATCCCTTAATCATAGAATATTCCTTTAATCATATTAGGGATCCTACTACAGTTTAAGGTTTATTCCGTAATTAAGGGATATTGGAGTCTCTGGGGAGCCACTGTACCATTGAGATGACAAGCATAGCTAAGCTCCGAGGCTTCTTCGAACAAATCCCAACAAGCTCTCCTAGCCCCAAACCTCTAAGGACTCATATGTTAAGGCTTTTGGGCTTGATATATGGGCAGTTGTCAAAAATAAGGTCCCTTTAGGGTACCCCGGAACCAACAAGGGACCATGATTTTGACAACCACCCTGTGTTAGAAGGAGCCCCCACCCTGTATTCGTGACTATAAGGATGATATTAGGGCCCCATTATATTCCTATTATACCACTATTACAGGGTGGGGGGCCCGTTCTAACCCATATTGATGCCCAGGGTAATGGCTGTTTGGGCTTCGGTTCTCGTTTTTCATCTTTCGATGATTCCTTTCATCATATTACGGATCCTACTTTAGTTTAAGGTAGATTCCTTAATCGGGATATTGGAGGCTCTGGGGAGCCACTGTACCGTTGAGATGACAAGCATGGCTAAGCTCCTAGGCTTCTTCGAACAAATCCCCAAAAGCTCTCCTGGCCCCAAAGCTCTAAGGACTCGTATGTTAAGGCTTTTGGGCCCAAAGGCCGTACTATATAAGGCTTTTGGGCTCAATGGTAGTTGGCAAAAATCAGGTCCCTTTTGGGTACCCTAAACATTAGGTGCCGCATTCCAATCCGGAGCCAAAAAAGGGACCATGATTTCGACAACCTTATAAGAGCCCTATAGATCCCTAAAAAAGAACCCTTAAAGGAGCCCTTATAGATCCCTTGGAACGGACCCAAAAAGTGACCCAGCCATATTGATGCCCAGGATAATGGCTGTTTGGGCTTGGGATCTCGTGTTTCATCTTTCGCATCAGACACCACGGCGCCGAAGCTCTCGACCCAACGACTGACGGGCTGAGAACAAAAGCCCCCCAAAAGGGAATGACCTTTTCAATATATGGTAGGGTTAGATACCCCAAAAGGCGAAACGCTACCATTCGGGGTATCGTCTGTTGCGTTTGGTATCCCAAAGAGCTAGAGGTTACCTACTCAGCTACTAAGCCTGGGCTGATGAAACCCCTCTGACTCAAACGGACTTTGGCCTTCGTCTCCGACACAGACAAGCCTTGCATATGGCGAAGGACATATCGTCGAAAACCAGTTAAACAAAAACCCTTCTTTCGACGATGAGTAACGCTTCCGTTTACGCTTCAGGCGTAGCCTGAATTCTTAACCTCCATAACTATAAACCCGATACCGCAAGGAAAGGCAGCAGGGGTTCGGCAGTCAGAAGGATCAGGCCGCAGGGGTGTGGTCCGTAATTTTGCGGGAGGTTTGCCGACTAGGTTCCCGGAACCCTGAAGGGTAAGGGTCCAGCGTGAACTCGTGGCAACCCCCCACGTATTCAGAAACCAACAAATCCAAAAATCTACACTAGGAGTCGCTAGGAGTCGATTCCGACAGCCCCCAAACTGCTACTACAGGGCTCTACCACTAAACCAGAAAGGGTATGTAAGACTATCTCAAACTTGGTGCCCAGCAAGGCCTTAAACTCGGCTCCTGCACGGAGAAGGTGTGAGATCCTGTTTGTCTCATCGTCAGAGACAAAATGTGGTACCTGGTAGGGTTTAGGGTTTAGGGTTTAGGGTTTATGGTTTAAGGTCTAAGGTTCAGGGTGTCGGCGCCCACACTCGGACAAACCAGGCGAGGCATGTGGTTCGGAGTCTGTTGATTGAGACGTCCCTATATGGAGTGTTCAAGACGCCTAGGGTTTAGGGTTTACGTTGGTAGAACGGTGAGAGGCGGTCATCAGGTCTTGGACCAGTCTTGGAAGGTACATGCCAGCTGAACGTAGCGCTGGTCCAGATTGCTTATTTAACTAGTTAAGCCAATAAAGCTCGCAAACTGAAGACCCTGAAACCTGTGAACAACCGAAAAGAACTCGTGACCGCCCTCGTGCGACCACACGAATGACGAAACACTATAAATGACGTACAGAAGCCTTCCAACACCGAATTGTGAACCAAAGCCTCTCCGTTTCAATTCTCTCCGGCTGGAGCTCTATTATCCCTTTTTGCAGCTGGACTCAAGTCGGCTTGGGGTTTCGAGTGTAGGGCTTAGGGTCAAGTCTAGCCAGACCTCGACATGCAATCATCTTGACTGAGCTCGCTTACCCCTAAATCCTAGACGCATGGGCTTGCCTTGAAAGCCGCCGCACACAGATACAGTACCAGCCACGCTTGAATCAAACCATCGGGTATATTAGGCTTTGACTGTCCAGGGGTTTAAAACCTAAAGTTTAGGGCTAAGGGAGCAGGTAGATCAAAATCATTTTGCATCTGGGCTTCCTGAGTCGGCTGGGAGGGGGAATAGTATAAGGGCGTTGAAAATTTATAGCAGGGCTTTGGGGTGCATTATGAACTACGTATACCATACCATACTATCTGTAATAAAGAACCCCAAGGGATAATGTAGGTCATATGTGAGGCTTCTATCGCAGTCTTAGTTCAGAGTGCGTCGGGTCCAAAACGTGTGGCAGGCGAAGCGGAGATGATCTACGGTTGAAGCTTCAGGCTCTAAGGTGCCATTATAACGACAGCTATGTGCACCTGCCTGCCGGTAGCCGGCGTGAAGCCAACATCGGCATCCGGCTCACCTCGAAGAGTTGCCCTTTCACAAGGGCTCGTGGCGCGAGACCCTTTTTCTTGCATCAGGACTTGCGCAACCCCACTAGCAAAGCAATTTCTGCTAGAGTATACCGGCAGCCCCGAAATCCCGAGCTTCGTGTCGCCGTTCTTGAACATGAGGCATTCACAATTCGGCTTTAGGGCTTTGGGAAGCGTAGAGCTCAAGCCAACGAGTTTCCTGGTTTCAGGGTGCTTCCTCAAGTCCTAAAACCAAAACCCTACAACCCTGAACCACACAGTCTAGACTTCGAACAAGCTGGGCTAGCCTCAAAACCGGAGCTCTCGCAAACCATAAACCCCAAACAGCTTCGGAACTGTTTTGTTTTGTTGTGTGCCTGGGAGGATTTGGCTTCGGTTCAATGCAAGGGTCTGAATTAGTATTATCAGCGTTTCACATGCCCCTATATCAGGGTCCGGGTTAAGCTTTACTAAAGTTTAGTAGCGGAATGTTGATTCAGAATTCAGGTGCAAGCTACGTCAGGGGTCACATGGAAGCCACACTCAGTCGGAAGCAAACTGTAGCCTAATAAAATCTTGATCTCCAAATCAAACCAGACTCCAAAAGCTGGACCCCTCCCACAAACCGAAAACCTTCCCCCGGCAGAATGCTGTCCTTTTCGCAGAAGCGCTCTGAACCCTCATGAACAGTAAAGCCGTACAGGGCTATACGCGTGTTCCACAGGTTTAGGGATTTTGCTTCCAAAAATTAGGGATACCTTGTTTTGGGGTCCTTATAACAAGGATATTATTATTTAGGGTGCTCTATCAGGGTCCCCTATTTTTGGAAACTCCCATATGCGCGTTCCAAAGGTTTAGGGATTTCGTGGCCTTCCACCCGAACGGCGCCGCCCTCGACACCTGGATGGAACGTCAACGTCCTGGCACCACTGGTTTGGAATGCCCCTGCCCAAATGTTCAGGGGTTTCACTTGCGGGTGCACGTACACGCTATCGAAAAAGAAACACTTGGTTGTTTGAACACTGCTTTATACCAGGTACCATCCCAGCATGGACGTTGCCTCTCGGTAGAATCCCAGCCGGGCTAGGCTTTGGTAATTACGCTTTTGCAAGTTGGGGTAAAGGGCTCGTGAGCCTTTGAAACCTCACAATTTCACAGTTCGGTCCTCGCAATGCCATTCGAAGACACCTGCCGGCAGCTAATACGAAGGCCTTATTAGCTAGACTAGGGTTTGGGGGCATTTCAGAATACAATGGCCCCTACATTACTGCGAGAACGCCGCTGAGTTTGGCTTTTGGGTTTCTGTGCTTCTCAAACTTCACATCCTAAGCTGAAGCCTTAAACTCTGAAACCCTCCAATCCGAGAATGCTCAGGTCCGTCTCCCTCGGGTGGCGCAAATGTGCGGAGGAGCCTACAGGGATCGCAGCTCTTCAAACCGTACCTATAGTCTCAATCGTAATTAGTTCCTTTTTTGTGTGTTTCACCAAATATAAATATATATATATATATTAAGGTTATTAAGGATCCTATGATGTAACCCCAAAAGGAACAACAATGGAGCCTATCGGTATGATGTGGGCTGTCGGAAATAAGTAACTAGTTCACTCTGTGCATAAGCCACGTCACGTGGGCTTCCTTTTGCGTATGTCCAAATGACGCCCAAAATATACGCGCACCAATCCTCCTAAGGAGCACTACACCAAGACCCCTACGTAACAGAATACGTACCTCACATGGGCTTTTTCCACTGCGCATAACAAAGCCCGGAAGCCCGCAAAAGGAGCCGGGACAGCTTCGCTCGCAAAAAACAAGCGGCCGAGACACATGATGCAGAAGCCATATTAACAACTACTGTATAATGAGATAACGGTTTTGGGGTAGGTTACGGCCTTGTATTCTACACCTACAGCGACTATAACGGCAGATTCTGATGATTCAGACCCTGATCTTGACGCTTTGATGATGACGGCAACGGTGATAATAATGACGATGGTGGCTTTTACTCTTGTAGGATTCTACCTGGGCTGGATAACCGTGTCTGCAGGGAATCTGCAGAGGATGATGCTGACCGCCTGCTCATCATCATCAGCACAAGTATGACCAAGGTCACGAACTTCTTCTTCATCAGTCATCACCATCATCGTCAACAACATCATCATCAACCTCATGAAGGTAGCTATGCGGGTGAGATGGTTGAGCGTTGCCGTTCCAGGTTCAAGGGATTCACGTCGACAGACAAACTAGTTTAGAAAGCTGATTGGACATGATGGAGATGTGCTTCGCCTTGGCAAGGATGCGGTGGTGAGCAAAGATAGGGTTGTGCAGGCTGATCAAAAGTACCCGAAGGCTAGAAAAAACGCAAACTCAGATTCGCTGCAGGCGGCCCCTTCAGGAGGCACAAACCATCGAACACGGTTAGGGCGTTCGTATTTGAATTTCGTTCAGGAATAATAATCTTAACTGGCATGAATGCAGCTATCTGTGAACATGGTAAGTCGTAATTTGAGCGCTGGTTGCACTCGCCTTCACTGTGGTGGCAGCGCCCGGGCGACCGCTGCTGCCCCAATATCCTCGCTGTAGGGCTTGACCCTTACACCCTGAACCCTAGTTTCAAAGGGGAAAAGGAGGGACCCTTAATGGGGACCCCTACCGAATAATAGGCTATATAATGGGTATATAATAGCTATACTAAGGGTATATACCTAGGGGTCCTTCTTAAGGGTCCCTCCGTTTACCCTTGGATAGTTTAACCCGAACCCCGGGAATTCCGACTCCAGCACACCGATGACTGTTTGAAGGTGCGACATGGTCTGCTTGCATCTGCGTGCATCAAAGCTTTAATTCGGAGTTTGGAGGTGTAGAGGCTTGCAAACTAGGAAAAGGGTTCATGTAGACTCCTGATAAGTAACAACTGAAAGTAACAACCACTCTCCAAGGCTCCATTATTGGGATCCCTGTTCCAATTCATTGTTGCGTGAGGAGGCCTACACCCAAACCTTACCCCAAACTACGACTGTATTGTGCAGTCCCCGCAGATATCAAGTCCCAAACCCCCTTAACCAAAGCCTGGACCCACGGAATCATGATATGTTCCGGGTTCCCTCTTCTCCACTGCCTTCCAAGCAAAGGTGAGTTGTTTAATGATGTCAGGTGAGCAACCCTAAACCCTAAACTCTTCTGGGGAGGAAGTACAGAACCATAGGTTCCCACAGCGTCATCTTCTGAAACCCTAAGACCCGAAAAGCCTGAACCCTGCAAGGCCCTGCAACCCGTACGCGTGTCCTGCGTGGAGCTCGATCACGACCTCCTCCTCTTCCATCCGCCCGTGGTGGTGACTACTTGACTCCTGGGTGTTCAAAATACGTGCGTTTGTGCGTCTGTGTATATATATATATATATATATATGTATATGTATATGTATATATGTATATATGTATATATGTATATATGTATATTTGTATATACAGCTATATCTATATACATACGGTTAGGTAAGTGTCTCAAACTGGCTTGATCGTGCTTCATGAGGGTTCTGTGAGGCTGTGTAAAGGGCGAGGTTTAGGTCTACCTGCAACCCACAACCCTACTTTTTTAAGGAATGATGTAGGGAAAACATAATAGTCATAATACGTAGATCTAGAAGTTATGCATAATAGAAACCGGGCATTAAAGGTCAAGTTGAGGGTAACTTAGTTGCAGCTGGATCTCATTCTTAGGGCTTTCTCTGCAGAGTCCCTCACGAGCGTCGCTATAGAAGCAGCCCCTCCAAGCGAATTAAAAGAATGGGCCTTAATGATTCGGAAGGTTTTGGAGTATATCATAGCATTATTACGCGACGGCTTTGCACTCCTAAACGCGACAAAACCCTAAACCCCAGGGATGAGGTCCTTCTTACGAACTGGACAGCCAGGTCGGAGGTTACTACCGTATGTCGGTGCCCTCATTGGTGGGATCCTTGAGAAATGACATTAGGGCTCGTAAGTGGTTATATAGCAAAGGATGAATAAGTTTCCCTAGCAATCTTGTTAAATATTGTTCTGATACAATCCCTCCCTCTTCTATCTATCCATCCATCTATCTATGTATATATATAATACCAAAAGTACCCCCAAACCCTATTCAGATTATGACAGATCCTATATTGAATCCTTATAGCATCCCTCATAGTAAGGCATTAAGCGAGCACGGTTAAAGGAACGCTATGCCCATTGTGAGGCCCCTATGTTGCGGAGGCATGCCTGCCGATCTGGCAAAAGGACCGGCGTACCGAGGGTTTAGGGCTTTTCAGGGTTTAGGCTTTACCCAAAGGCCCCAAAGTAGTTCCCTTTTGGGGTTCATATATAGAATCCTATAGGGTAGCTCCAAAAAGGAACTACTTTGGGGCCCCTGGGTAGTCCTTCCCAACAGATTCGAAACGCTATAATCTGGGCCGTTAGTCCCTAAACCACGGGAAGCTGTGTCGGCCGAAGCTCTGCCCAACCCATACTCCCAAACCCAAATGGCGCTCCTACGTTACGGCTTTTGGGTTTAGGGTTTGTTTAAGGTTTAGGGTTAAGGGGTCATGATCTCGTACTGCTTACCAAAAAACGGCCCACTTAATGTTTTCATGTATAACAGAAGTTCAATCAAGTGACCACTGTGGCTCGTACGGCTTGGGGTTGAAGGTTTAGAGTTCCAGCCCTACCACTGATGGTCCCCGGCAGAAGTCCTGCACGTCTCCTCCGTCATCCTCATCCTCCTTCGAGGGGTGTGCAGTTGGACTGCATCCCCAAGAACTACCCCCTAAATACCCCAAACCCTAAACCCTAAAAGCCCTAAACCCTAAATCCCAAACCCTAAAAACCCCAAACCCTAAAAATCCTAAACCCGAAACCCCCAACCCTAAACCCCAAAAGAACCCAAACCCTAAAGACCCCTACCCCTGGAAAGTAGTTCGACTCGGGGAGGTCCCCTGTCCCTCTCAAGTCCTACGTGTGAGATTCGGGGTGCTCCCCAGAGCCTCCAAAACCCCTTAATTAAGGAATAGACCTTAAATCAAATTAGGGATCCTATTCTAATTTAAGGTATATTCCTTAATTAAGGGGTTTTGGAGGCTCTGGGTCTCTACTTTCCTCAGTAAAGTCCTGGACAAGAAACCTGCATCTATGAGGATGCGTCGGGTTAAAGCTAGACTCGATGAATCCGAACCCCGAATGCCCTACAGTACAACACACGACTAAGCCCTTTAAAGGCTTGTGGAAACTATGCAAGCCCTAAGATAAAGCACTATAAGACTGGAGAGCAAGCCCTTGAAGGGACGATGAAACTCCCAAAACAAACAGCGCATCAATTTCTGTTCGACAAAGTCCGCCTCCGTGCTCTTGAACAGATCGAAGCCCTTGCCGGAGCCAAAGGTGCCTCCATAACATCGGGGTCTTAATATTTAAATGAGGATGGTCTGTTATACTAGATGTAGTAGCGAGCCTTACAGGCTAGCATTGCGAATTGTTCCTCTTTTATCTAACTGCTAGGCCGCTCAAGGCCTGGAAGCGTCCCGCTTTGGGCTGTCAGGCAAAACATATAGGAGCCTTAAATAACTAAAAAGATGTTCGTGGTATGTTTAAATATGGCATAATATAGTGTAGCATGGTGTAGTACCGTACAGTATAGTTTAGTAGAACCGAGTATAGCATAGTGTATAGTATAGTATGTATATATGTATAATACATTTTCGTATAGTGTAGTATAGTATAGCGCAGTCTAATACGAAGGAAGCCCCAGGAGTATATACTATTTGTAATTATTCCGACCCCTTGATTATTGCGTTTCGGGCTTGGGGATCAGGGTTATCCATTGTAGCGTGTTGCTTCCTTCATTCATGTGGGGTGCGGGATGATTGAGTTTCGAGTTCAGGCTTTCGGGTAAAGGTCTAGGGTATGTTAACCAAAATCATACTGAACCGCAGCATCAACAAAAACCGCTAAAAAAAAATAGACTAGCACCTGGCAGCGGCAATCAGACTATGTTGGTGGAACGAAGACTTTGCACGAAACGACTGAGACCTGTAGAACCACTACGAAGCAAATCTGTGAAGCTCAGTTGCTGAGACGATGTCTTTGAACTTTGAGCTCTTGTGCAAACTGGTGTCTGGCGAAAGCCGTGAAGAGTTCCCGACAAGCTTAAGGACACTTAGGGTACTTAAGGACTTAAGGGTTTTAGGGGGCTCTTTTGACTACAAAAACCCTAGTCCACTTGAAGGCTTCTCTTCTCAAAAGTTGCTGTTGCTGACTGCTCACTGCTCCTCGTCATTGTCATCGTTGCCGCCGAAGTAGGTAGTGGGAAGTTCATCCGGGGATGCCACCGCTATCTTGGACTTGTCAGGCGTGTCAAACTTGGTGCCACGAGGCGCGTGGGTTCTTGTCCATGCGGGTCCCGTCCTTGCTGTGCAAGCACAAGATGGCACTCTTTGCCATCTTCTTTGTGACCTTGGGGAAGAAATCCGTTGGGGGCTGAGTACCCTAGCCCAAAAAAGTTTAACCTTTTCAAGCATGGTAGGGCTATATAAATGCCAAAAGGCTAAAGGTTACCTGCTCAGCTACTTTATTATTAAAGTGCCCTTATAGATCCCTTGCAAACCCTTTAAAGGAACCCAACCAAACTCGCAGAGGAGCCCAGAAACGGAGACCTAGCCTGGTACCGGTGCCGGAGCTTTGGCTTGAGAAGCAGGAGCCTCAGAACTCAGGGCTTTACGGTTTAGGGGTAAGGATTTAGCGTTTTTGTTTTTTTTTTTGAACACCTTTTTCCATACTGCAGTACAGCATAGAGAGCCCATTTGGGCAGGCCAGTCCCTCTACCTTCAGTAGGGTTTAGGGAACCTCCGAACTCAGGGCTTTCGGGAAAGAGGATTTAGGGTTTAAGGAGATGGGCTCAGGGTTTTTTTGATGCTCACACTTGGCAATACCAGGCAAGGTCTTTGTTTAACGTGAGCTTACCTAAAATCACTATAGTCTCCATTGTAGTTCCTTTTTGGGGTTACCTTATAGGATCCTTAATACATGATTGGCTAAACCCAAGAAAGAAATTACAATGGAGACTATAGGTAGGGCGTTCGGGGTTTGGGGCAGGGCTTGGGGATTACCTTCGCTTTTGATGCACAGTCCGTGGATTGAATGATTGGTTCAAGGACTTTTTTGTGCTTTGGACTGGAATCTAAGGTTTGGGTGGTTTAAGCTCTCACCAGGTAATCTCTTAGGTTTGTTAGGAATCAGGTTTGCCACTTTCGTAGCCGTAGAATCTCTCCGGATTCAGCAGGTATTGGGTAAGACACGAGCTTCTCACAGTGTCTCCAATCTCGAAGCGGTTTTATGCTGGGCGCATGCGTATAAGTCGTACACCCTAACAGAACAGCTTGTGAGAATAGGTCACTAGGTGTGCTCGCGGATTGTATCTCATCCTGCAGCCCAACGGCCCTACACCGTCCAAACCAGGAACGTCTGAAATCAAACCACAACTAACGGATAAACACGGCAAAATTCCGCGAACCACCTTGGGTGCAACTGGGAACTCCTAAACCCCAACCCTAAACCACTGCAAACTTTTTTCAACAACACAACACTTGAACGCTACATACCTATACCCCTGCCCAACCTCTTGCAACCGCACCTATACCCCTTCTGTGAACACGGGCTCTGATCCTGACGAGCTGGGACGTTGGCGACTCCCCTAAGTCCCTATATTCTTTTCGGGTTTAGGGGTTTGTAGGGTTTTTTGACTTGGGACACTTCTCGATTTGTGCGTGGCATCCCTGTTGTGAAAGGGCCATGCTAATCTTCTCTGTATCGTTCCAGTTTTATCGGATGATCCCCGACCTAAGGCTGTTTAGGGCTTAGTCCCCGAGCCCTAAAGTTCCTAAAACCCTTTTGCTGCAGGCTTGCTTGCAAGGGTTTAGGAACCCTAAACCCTAAACCTAAGTCCCTCCAAGGAACCCTAAACCCTAGACCCTAAACCTAAGTCCCTCCAAGGAACCCTAAACCCTAAACCCTACGTCCCTCCAGGGAACCGTCGACGAACTCAACCCTGCTCAGCTGGCCTCATCTTCGTGGGCGTGGAGCGCCTGAGGCACTGCTCCAGGGCCGCATCAGGGCTTAGGGTTCCTTTAAAAGGGGTTTAGGGTTTAGGAGGGTTTAGGGTTCCTTGAAAAGGGTTTAGGGTTGTTATTGCATCAGGGCTTCCCCAGAGACTCCAATACCCCTTAATTAAGGAATATTCCTTAAATCATATTAGGGATTCTACTATAATTTAAGGTGGATTCCTTAATTAAGGGATATTGGAGTCTCTGGGTCTAGTTTCTACCCAAAGGCCCCAAAGTAGTTCCTTTTTGAGGTTCGTATATAGAATCCTATAAGGTGATCCCAAAAAGGAACTACTTTGGGGGCACTGGGTAGTTACAATCAGGATCTTTTAAGCTTTCTACAAAGGCTTAATATGGGTTCTCTGGAACGTATAAGAAGCTTGGGAATTTATTAGAACCCTAAAAAAGGCATGTCGTTTCGGCTACAGGCAGGCTGCAGGTATCGGTCGTAAGGGCTCAAAGGGGTTTGGGGCCCAGAGACACTTTTTCAGGGCCATTTAGGTCTACATCCTGCTGTATCTTGCGCCTGAATACCTCCAAAACGAAGAGGTAAGCGTAGCTTCCAGATGTAGATCTTTGCATGCCGACAAGGCAAGGAGGATCAGATCCGTTTATGCACCCCACCTTCTACCCTGAGCCTGCTACTTTCCCATAAGGATCTTTTCGCCTCGCATCCTCAAACATGATTGTGGGAGTGACGAGCTGCGTGATTCCCTGCACCCTCAATCGAGGGGAGCAAAGCGAAGCCCGAGATAGCAACAAATCAATCAGAGAACCTCTCAAAAACTCTGCTTAACTGGTGAACAGCCAAAGCACTGGGGCCAAGCATCCTAAGCTCTAAATATCTATGATATGAATCAACCCAAAAAATGCAGGGCTTAGGGCTTTTGGCTTTCGGCTTTTGGACTTTTTTGACGCTAACCCTCTACAAGCGGTAGGAGCGGCTTGTAAACGTACTCTCTCAGGGCGCGCCTGCCGCTTGAACTTGATGGGAACGCGGCGCGAGCCACTGGGCAAGCGCACAACGTCCCCGCACTGCCTGAAGCGTTTATCTACTTCATTGCTGTGGGTTTCGGAGACGAGTCAAGATTGGAGAGGCAAGCCACATAAACCGCAAAAGATTACCTTCAACATACCATAAAGTGCCATAAACGGGTGTTTGAAGAATCTAGCTACATAAAGGACTTAACTATAGGGAGGATTCAAGGAGGAGGCTGGGCGGCCTCCTACAGCATGAGATGTGAGGGTAACATATAGGGTTTAGTGTGCTCGAATGCAATAACCTCAAATCACCACGGCCTCCCGCAAGAACACAAGAACAACAACAAGCAACATGCTGCAAGCGTCAGTGCTTATACCACTATGGGCTATTCGACCCTAAAGATCCCTATTAGGACCCTATTAAGGGTAGATTAAGGTACCCTTAAAGGGAACTCCAGAAAGTTGGAATACGGATTCATGGTAGGATCCCCTATAATTTACCTTAAAGGGGTTACGATAATGATATTCCAACTTTCTGGCCTCTACTGTAAGGTCTAATAGCCCATAGTGGTAAGCGGAAGTATGCCAAGGCACTGCACGACGGTGCCGGGCTGGAGCTCGGCCAAGATCTGCGGTTGACGGATTTTTTTTCGCCACAGGGCTTAGGGCTTAGGGTTTAGGGTTTAGGGGTTTAGGGTTTAGGGTTTAGGGCTTATAAACTCCAGAAAGTTGGAAACCGGATAAAGGCCAAATAGTGCTGGGATTCCTTATACTTTACTCTTACGGATTGAGGCTATTGGGTTTCCAACTTTTTGGCTTCTACTGTAGGGCTTGCGGGGTTTTTAAGTTAAGGGCCAGGGGTCCTTGTGGGAATAATCCAGCTGCTTCGGGCTTTTGTTGAAGTCCCCGCGGGGCAACACATTATGGCATTTACCAACGACGCAACCAAATAATGCTTTGAAACGATGAAGGGATCTTCTCATTTGGGAGTTTCCGAGAATGGGGGACCCTAATACAGCACCCTAAATAGTAGGATCCTTATGATAAGGACCCCAAAATAAGGTACCCCTAATCTTCGGATCCTCGCATTTCTTCACAAGTTGGTGGCACTGGCGGCGGCTTGAGGATCTCCATGCCCTCCACCTTGATGATCTCCGGAGTCCTTGCAGCTCGCGCTGGCGTAGAAGGAGGGGTCTTGGGCTGTGGCACCGGCGGCGGCTCGCGAGGCTCGCGAACAATCTCGGAAATTGTCACTGCCACGAACGGGGTCTCTTGCCCCTTGATCTGGGCATAATGTTCTTTGATATGCTTCTCCCAGGTTCGTCTGGCTGGCCCTCCGCAGGGTTACAGGGCAGCTGCCGCTGGGCAAATGACGGTTCGCAAACATCTCCCCAACACATACAGTAGAAGCCAAAAAGTTGGAAACCCAATAGCCTCAATCCTTAAGAGTATGTATAGGGAATCCCAGCACTATTTGGCCTTAATCCGGTTTCCAACTTTATGGGGTTTACTGTATAGCCCGAAAGATGCACGCACCGACATTCCTCAGGAGGCTACCTAACAATCCCAAGCCCTGCCTCTGTGGAATGAACAGCTCAGCGGCTTCTGAAGAAGGGCCTTTGAACAACCATCCTCTCTAATATAATAGCAGTGAATTGGGACTCCAGTTGCATGTTGTTCCTGAGAAAACCCAACAACTGAATCTCCCCCCCAAGCACTGTTTGCATGCCTAAACCCCAACGTCCTCACAGAAACCCTGACAGTTGAAGTCCTCAAGGAGCGCCTCAAACTTTTACAGACACCCAGAAAGGAAACCCGGTTTAGGGGTTTAGGGATTTAGGTTTTAGGGTTTAGGGCCCACACCAACCTCAAATGAACCCTTAGAGCTCAGGTAGAGCTCCTGAACTCTAAGACCTTCGAAACACTTCCCCAAGGCTAAACTAGCGGCTAAACCCTCCACCACCCTTCAGGTCTATCCTTGGACTTCGGGGTAGCCTTATGGGACCATTTTAGGAGTTAGGATTAGGGGTTAAGTGGGTCCCCTTTAAGGTCTCCTTAATTGCTGATACTACTTGGCTGACTTCTGAACCCCTCCTAAAAGTTATAAACTTTTAGCCTACTTATGATCGTCCATATAGAAACCCAAAACGTTAAAGTCCCAAGAGCCAAGCAGAAGAAGGCTAATACTACCTGGGACTTCTGGAACCCTCTTGCACAGGCTTGATCTTACCTTGGGTTAGTAGGGAATGGAAGAATGGTAGTAATAGTAGTTATACTTGTACCCCATTCCTTCATTCCCTACTAACCAAAGGTAAGTGATTGGAGCCCGGCCAGGTTGCCATGCTAAACCCTCAACCCGAAGCCCTAAATCCCCAAAACCCCTAAACCCCCAAGCCCCGAAGTCCCTAAAGCTCTGAACCCCTGAAGCCCTGATTGGCGAAATCGCAAATTATGGAAACCTGGCGGGGAACCTGGGAAGCTCCCTAAACCCTACTTGGAGGGTCGGGGGACTTAGTAACTGGTTACTTTATAGACTTATAAGTACCATAATCCCAATTAGGGTCCCTTTTAGGGTACTTATAAGTCTACTTACTACCTACTTACTAAGTCCCCCGACCCTCCAAGTAAGCCTTCAACCTAAAGCCGTACAGAACCCTCAAAGGAACCCTTTGAAAGCCCACTAAATCCTAGACCCTCTTCCTGACACCGTTTACAGGACCCTCGACAAATTTCTCTAACCATCAGCCCCTAAGCTGGGTTCGAGTTTAAGGAGTTATAGCTTAAATTTCCATAATTAATCGAGAATCATATGATTCACTATAGATCCCTATTCTGGTTACTTATAAGAGCAAACTCCTTAACAAGAACCCAGAAAGGCCCCCAAAACCCCTAAACCCCTAAACCATAAACCCCCAAACCCTAAACCCCTAAACCCTAAACCCCTAAACCCTAAAACACGAAACCCCAAACCCCTCAGGACTGAGGCCCTAAACCCTGCCTTTGACTTCGTGTCCGGTTCTAAGGTCACGGGAAGCTTTCCATCGATATCGGTGCCAACGCTCCACTGGGGGAACTCCAAGCGGGCCTGCCGTAGCTTCGGGGTGTCTATTACAGTTCCTTTTAAAGGTATCTTTAGGGCTCTATTGAAAGGGATCCTTTGGGCTCTGTAAAGGTATCTTTAGGCTTTTGTTTCAGGGTTTCTGTAAGGTTTGTTTCTCTACGGGTTACAGCCACAGGGCTTGCTGGTGAGCTGTAGGAATTGGAGTTTTAAGGGTTTTGTCAAAGGTTCTACCTTGGCTCGAGTAAAGGTTTTGCAGGTGCAGAACCGGCTTGGGCATTTTAGCGTTTCGGCCTGCGTGGAAGTGCTAAGGTTTGGTTCTTTATTGGTTGTGACTGCCTTCTGACCCTTAACGACGGTCCGTAACGCGAGGTTGGGGAAGAGGTGGAGGGCTAGGGTCACCCAAACTCAACCTAGGAATCTCTCAGATGTCACCGCATGAACAGCAACCCATGAGCCCAGAAGGTTTAACCATGCACGGTTTAGAGATTCGGGCCAAGCCCCGAAACCCCCAATCCCCACCTTGGCGGCGAAGCTAAGCTCGTCCGTCTCGTGGACTTCTGGAAAGCTCGCCTGCGACATGAAAGTGCTGAGTCCGGAGTAGGCACCGGGGTTGAGGGCATTCTCGAAAAGTGCTCCCGGCAAATACAGCAACCAAAGACTGTTCTGGCTTCAAGCTCCTCAAGCTCCGGATTTTAGTGCGGATATTTGAGAGTTAGGGTAGCAGGAAGAACCAGCAATTCGAGTCAACCTGCCTTTTCAACGACTTGCTGTTATTGGCTTGGAAATATTGTTGCTCAAGAGGATTATACACGAACGACTAAAACCCAAGAGGGTCTGGATAAGTACAATCGGATTTTGTGTCAGATTCTTGTTTATACTAGGAAATGACACCAGGGTCGACGAGACCCTGAACCCTATACCCTAAATAGTAGATTATCGCAGCCTGGATTAAAAACCCCTGAGACACTAAACCGTAGGACCTGGTAGACGGACCAGGGGTGCTCGAGCTGCGGATGCTGCTCGTCCAACCTCTCTCGCCCGAGGCTCCGAATTCGGGCGGCTTGGGAGTGGATCTTAGGAGCTCTCCCTTGAAAACTAGCGAACCCTAACCTCAAGCCCTAAACCCTAAATCCTAAACCTATAAACCCTAAAGGCTTACTGGACGAATGCATACGGTTTATGAACGAGAGGTTTGAGGATCAGAGATGCCCTAAACATTGATCCGACGGTTTGGTTCTTTCTGAGTTTTCAGCTTTGGGTTTAGGGTTATGATTGTTCGAGGACTGGGATTCGCAGGTGGAGGGCTCCAAGTAGGGTTCGCTGAAATGAACAAATGCTTGAAACCCTAAACCCTAAACCCTAAAGGCCCTAAGCCCTAAACCCTAGAGGCCCTAAACCCTAAGAGGTTGTCAGGGGCTTAAGCACTTGAGGAGGGGGGGGGGTTATGGTTGAGGGCTGCAGCGGATTTAACTTGGGAGTTAAGCGCTTTGGGAATGCAGGGCGTTTGGAGCTGTAAAGGGGGTGGTTCAAGAGCTTGGGTGTTTGGGGAGCTTTTGGGGGTCTCTTAGAACTTTTGGGAGTTCGGAGGTTTGGGAGCTGGGACCCTGACCTACACCGTTTTATTGGGTGTTTAGGGTCTGCCGTCCGAGTCTCTGCATCTCCAGGGTGAGCGTGTAGCTAGGAATTGGCTCGCCTGGAGGGTTTAGGGTTTAGGATTTAGGATTTAGCTAGTCCGAACTCGCAGAGCAGGCGCTTCGGCAGTTTATACACCCGAAACCCTAACCCCTAATCCTTAAGCCTCAACCCTTTTCGGCATGGGCTCTCAACCCTGTATCCTTAACCCCATGCGGCATTTAGGCTTGCGAAAGGTTCGACGTTTTGGAGAGTTCGTGGCTTTTGTTCAGGTAACCCTGAATAGCCTACCTTTTTAAGGTTCCTGATTATGATTTCCTTATATAAGTCCTTAAAAAGGTAGGTTATTCCGGCTTAAGGTAGGGTCTGAAGAAACGAGCGCGGTTCGGGGTTCTCCCAATCGCAATTGCACTTGGGAAACGGTGTTTCGCAGATTTGGTTCCACCCTTATGCCAACACCTGAGAGTCGGCCCCTCACCCAAAAACTCTCAGGTTTAGGGTTTAGGGTTTCGGGAGCTGCCACAAGCTAAGCCCCCAAAGGTATAAATATCCCGTAAGCCCGACAGAGCCTCAACCTAAACCGTGGAAACAGACAACATGACACTGAACAACGTTCAACCCTAAAGAGCATGCCTGTTTTCGGACATGCGCCTATAGTTGAGGGCTCGAGATTGGTGAAGGTCTTACAGAAGCCTGAACAATAGGACTCCGCGTTACGACGATACTAGAATCTGCCCCCCCCCCCCACCTCCGAATCCTGTTCGAACTACTAACGTCCCTATACTAAGCACCCTTGTAGTAAGGCTTATGGTTCTTATTGAAAGTAAAACCGTTTGAGGACTGAGGCCGTATATCCCAGATTCGGAAGGCTGATTGAAGTTTTATAAAGTTTAGAGCGAGCTCTGAAATTGCGTCAACCTTAAAGATCTGATGTCTGCAAGCACAAGGGCCTTGATGGTTGCAGCAGGGTTCTGGGGTCATAGTGTAGTCTAGTGATAGTAAGGAGCCCCAATGAATGATGTAGGTCCTTTATGGGGTAGCCGCTCAGGGGATGGCGGTGCTGAGGTTGATGTCAATGTGATGGTGTTGGTGCTGCTGCTGTTGGCACCGCCGGCGATACAAGTTTGCCAGCGCTGCAGCTGATCACCCATTTCGCTCCACAAGCGTACCGGGTGTGGTACGACCACGACGACGACTACTACATACTACGACTACTTACTACTGCCACTCCTTACTACTCCTACGACTACTACTCCAATCCCTACTCCTACTCCTAAATCCTACTCCTACTCCTCCTCCCACTCCCACTCCTGCTCCGGCTACTAGTAATAACAACTATAATACTAGTAACCTAATGCTGCTACTACTACTTCACAAGTCTTGCAAATGGACGCAAAACCGCCTAAACCTCGAAATACCATTGCATCTCTGCCAGCACTGACACTCGAGCTCAGATCTGCATCAGACCTGTCCTGGTCGCAGTCGCTCGTGGCGCATGCCTTTGAAAGGCAGCCTGGAACACGTGGTTTGATTAGGGTTTGCGGTTTAGGGTTTAGGGGCATGCCTTTGAAAAGCAGCCTGGATGAATTGGTTTGATTAGGGTTTGTGGCTTGATCTGGATCGGGACCAATAATCTGAATTGCTTTAAGGTTTCTCGCACCAAGCAGGCCAGGCTCGCAACGACCTGGCTTATACCTGAAACAACTTGCAACAAAAGGGGCCGTAATGACTAGAACAGGGTTTGGGGTTGTGAGCTATTGTAGCATAAGCACAATAAGGAACACCAAGAAGTAATTGGTGAATTGCTCAAGCTTCTTGCAGTAGTAGTGCCTCCATAACCACTTCTTGATCTTCCAAGGGCCCCCCACATAAGATACATGGGTGGTTGTCAAAATTATGGTCCGTTTTGGGGTTCCCTAGATAATAGGTCCCGTACTATAATAAGGACCCAAAAAGGACCATAATTTTGACAACCACCCACATAAGGCAGCGGTCAATTCTGGCGACTACCCTGTACTGATGGCTGCGCCTCAGGAAGGTGCCTTTTCTCATCACCAGGTACCTTGGTGGCCGTGGAAGCACTCCGTGAGCCTGCTATTGGGGCCTTAATAATTAGAATAGGGTTCTAGGGCCCATTGTATATACTATAATCATAAGAAGGAAGCACTGAAATAGTGTTGGTAATAACTTAGGCCCCTATTTATCATATAATGTGTCCTAGGCCTGAGGACCCGCATGCTGAACTCAATGTCCTGCTTCACTACCGGGGGAAGTAAAAGTTTAGCCTGTGAGACTTCTCGTCGAGGGTAAGAACCAGCAAAGCAAAGCTACAAGCTTGGTACAGGAGACCTAAGATATGAGTAGAATCATGTAGAACCCTGCTTGAGATTGATAGCGAAATCGCAAGCATTCTTCAATTTTCGGTTTTCGATAGTACATGCGGCAAGCTACTCATCTCGCTACTCCGAACATCGACGTTAACGTCCGAGTTTACCCTCTTGTCACAAGGCCGAACCCAAAACAACTCAGAGAACAGAAGTGCGAAATCCTACATGGGAGTTTCCGAAATGGGGAAGCCTGATCAACATAGTACCCTAAGCCGTAGGATCCTTATTATAAGGACCCCCCAAATACAGTACCGCTCATTTTCGGAAACATCTACTCGCCAATGTCCGGTCTTAGCGTGGTTTAGCGACCCAACACTAGGATCCTACAATCAAGACGAGGTTACGCAACCGTACAGAACTGGGTATAGGGTTTTGGGTTTATGGACTTCAAAAAAAAGACTGAAAGTATCTCTCAAAGCCCGGCACCCCTCCGGACACGGTGGAAAAAACCCGAAGCCCTAAAAGTAAGCTTGCACACTGACATTCCTACATCCCCAAATCCTGAGCCATGTGGATAGTTGTCAAAATTAGGGTCCCTTTTTGGGTACCCTAAGTATTAAGTGCCTACTATATTAGGGACCCAAAACGGGACCATGATTTTTTGACAACCACCTATGTGGCGACCCATGAGAGTGGCGTCCTAGTTTTACCATCGGTTGGGGCCCGCAAGCAGAATCTAGGATGCCCAGCAACCTAGGAGTAAAAAGGGATGCCTTTTTGGTATTGGGTAACTTTATAAGGAACCTAGGACTGCAAAAAGGGAATAAGGGTATTACTGGGCATCCTAGGAATCCGATCCTAAACCTTTCGAGTGTTTGGAAATCAATGAAAATCGCAGCTAAAGAACCGCTGGATGATGCGACGCTCCAGAAAGCCCAAAACCCTCAAGCACCAGAAGATATAAAAACACCGCCTTCAACCCTGAACCCCGAATCATAAAGGCCCTATACCCTGAAACCCGAAACCCAGAAACCCAAACCCTAAAAGCCCTCTACCCTGAAACCCTAAACCCATTTTAAGCATGGGCTTGGATTGTTGCGGAAACTCCTCAACAGCAGGGCCTAAACCCTTAAACCAGCAATCCCTAATCCCTAAATCCTAAAACCAAAAGCCTAAACCCCTAAACCAGTTATCCTGAATCCCTAAATCCTATACCCTAAACCCCAGAACCCCTAATCCCTAAATCCTAAAACCCAAAGCGTCTCTCGGCGATGCTTCTACGCGGCGTTTCACCGCCGCGACCGGGTTTCAGCTCGCAGCCCTCTCCCACGGCCTGTTATTAAGGGTTTAGGGTCTATTAACCCTGAAGAACCTACCCTTTTAGGGCTCCTTATTATGATTTCCTTATATATGTCCTGGAAAGGTGGGATATTCAGGGTTAGGGTAGGTTTAGGATTGTTGGGTTTAGAGATTAGGGTGTAGGGTTAGGGTTGTTGAGGTTGTAAGTTTGTTGGGTTTACTAGCTAGGGTGTTTCACTGTCGCATGGCTATGGATTAAGGTTTAGGTTTGCTGGGTTGGGGTTTATCTAGGGTTTAGGGTTATTGGGTTTGGGATTTTTTTGATTTCAGGTAATTACTTTAGTTTGTGCACAGTAGAGGCCGTAAACAGTTGGAACGTAGAGAAGTGAGGTATTATGCTCCTTTCCCAGTGTTCCAACATTAAGGTCGGCCAGGTAATACCGATGCTCCAACCTTTTACTACAGAGGCCTCAATAAGGACTCATTATAATATAAGTATATTAAGGAACCCCCAGAATAGTATAGGTAATTATTTCGGCCCCTATATGACTTACTGCTTTTGGCAGGACTTGGGGGTTTGGACTTTCTGGGGTCTTAGAAGGCCTGCTGGGGGCATGTTGAGTCCTTCATTCAAATTCCTCAGAGTCGGGGGCCTTGGGGGTGTTGCATGAAGCCGCTCTGTCTAAGAGTTGAGTCTTGTGGCTTTAAATATCATCTCCGAGGGAGTTGACCTTCGAAAGCAACGGGATTTCTATGAGTTGCTGGACATTGAAGTAACCAGGGAGAAAAAAGGTATAGACGTTATTTCATAATGGTTCCTTAAAGGAACAGGTACTCAACAAAATATTCAATTATGGTACTCCAGAACCCAGGTTGAGTCTTCTGGCATCTTGTGGCTTCAAACATCATCTCCGGGGGAGGTGACCTTCGAAAGCATCGAGGTTTGAATTTCTAAGAAAGCATCTACAAAGCCTGTTGTGTGCTGCGACTGTAAGAGCATGGCTACCTGCACCACAAATTCAGGGTCAGTGTGCCATTCTTGACAGCATCTTGAGGTCTGGTTTCCGAGACAGCGAATCGAGCCACGGATGCTGTCTGGTGGGGTCAAGCAGGCAGCCTAAATAAAGCCTAAACCCAAAGCCCTACCCTGCAGCACGGGCTTTGGTTGTATGCCGGCAAACCCTAAACCCTAAACCCAATAGCCCTGCGCCTACATCAGACACTGGCCGGCGTCTGAATCTCTACCGACAAGTCCCTCCAAGCTGCAAAAAGTCGAGATGCATGCCAAGAGCCAACATGAAACTCCCCTAAACCCTAAACCCTAAACCCTAAACCCTAAACCCCTAAACCCTAAACCCTAAACCCTAAACCCTAAACCCTAAACCCTAACCCCATCAAGCCTCGACAACCCCGTGCAGCCTTGTGTGAAGCCCAATAAAAATCTCTTTGACTTGTGAGAAATCACGAAAAACCCAAACTCAAGCACCCCAACGCTCAACCCTGAACCCTAAACCCTAAACCAATAGTGAAGCCAGAACTGTTGAGCTGGCAGTTGACCTCGACGCCGGTCGGCAGCTGGCCAGTGGTAAAGTCGAACTCCTTGGTGCAGAGCGCAACAGTTTGTTTTTTGTTTTAAAAGCTCCTTTTCGATCTGCAGAGTGCTTTACGAAAGCCCGATTGGGCGAGCTGGTCACCAACTGTAGGCGACCATAGAAAAAACCCTCTATGCCCTCTCAGACAGCTTAGGGTTTAGGGTTTGGGCTTCCTGGCAGAACATTTAAGCTCCCTTCAGATGATTTCGGTGACAGGGGTTCGGGGTTCAACCACTTTGTTGCATGGCGGCCTTTGGCCAAAGCAATGGTGGAGAAGCCTGAAAAGCTCAACCGTTCCTTTTCTGGCCCCTTCTGTTTCAGCTTACTGCCTCCCGAGAAGGCTTCTAGGCTTTACGGTACTATACTGAACCCTAGCAAAAATTACAATTTTAGCTGTTTCTTAGGGATAAGAATAACCAAATAATAAAAATTATTTCTAAGTACCCCTAAGGGTAGACCAACAACAACTGCAACCAAGCTTCATTGAACGTGCTGGTATAGCTGAGACCCGTCCCGTCTCGCTCAGCTTGCTCCAGCGGGCGCAACTGCCCCATCGGCACACCATTGCGATTTCCGCCATCATCATACTTCACCTGATGCGCATCTTTATATAGATTTTCAGGGCCATACCCTAAACCCTTTAAACCCTAAACCATCCGGGGTTAAGCTTTCAGGCTTTGGGTATGGAGGTAGCAAGGTGGGTTTAAGGTTTAAGGTTTGGGGGTTCAGCTCCCTAAGATTCGAAGTGCCCAATAATCACAAACTCCCCAGACATACTGGCCCACAGCAATACCTACTGTCCTAAACTGATGACTGGGTTCTTCAGAGCCCTAGGTTTGGGACCGCCTGGAGAACCATGCTTAATCACTGGAGGTTTTGGTGACATTCGAGATTCCTGCTCTATGCCCTCTCTGTTTGCAACTGGACTCTGCTCTACTATGCCCTCTTTTTTGCAACTGGACTCCCTCTACACCCTAGGCTCGAAGAACACCGTTAACAGGCAATGTGTTTGGTGCTGCGCTTCGATTTCTGCGCTGACAATTAGGCAGCTTGGAAGCTTGACGAAACACGGGACCTTAACATACACACCAAATACAAAGGGAGTACAAAGGGGTCTGGATCAGTCTGGGTTTATGGGCTTTTGAGCCCTTGAAGTTTACGCTGGAGTTTCACTGTTATACCCAAAAGGGTCCAAGTAATAATATAGCATATACTTTTGGGGCCCAAACATCTACTAAGAGCCTCTTATGATGGTACATGGACCCTTTGGGATAAAGATTGCCAAACGCCTCATTGGGGACTCACGAGGCCGGAGCCTGATGGCCATGGTATGGGAGTTTCCCATTAGGGGTACCTTATTTTGGGGTCCTTAGAAGAAGAATCCTACTATTTAGGGTACTATATTGGGGTCCCCTATTTTCGGAAACACCCGTATAGGACTTGGCTAAGAGCTTTCGTTGATGGGGTTTAGGTTTTATCGCTCGAGTTTGTTGTGGGTACTGCCTTCTGTTGGCAGGCAAGCATTCTGGTACAGCTTTGATTTATGGGAGTTTCCAAAATTCAGGGGTACCTTATCTTGGGGTCTTTATAATAAGGATCCAACTATTTAGGGTACTATATTAGGGTCCCCTATTTTCGGAAACCCCCTTATGCCTCCACACCTATTTGCAAGAAGAAGCGAGCACAGCGTTTCTGGAGTCATAAACCTGCTAATGTAGGAATCTGATTAAGAAACCCTGGGCCTATAACCCCCCAAACATGTTAGGATTCATATAAGGAGCCCTCATAAAGACCCAAGCTTGCCAGATCAGTTCCTATATCCCCTAATTAAGGAATATACCTTAAATCATATTAGGGTTCCTGCTACAATCTAAGGTATATATTCCTTAGTCACGGGATATTGGAGTCGCTGGGAAACATGTTATGCACAGGTCTGCGGCAACTGTGCGCTCTAGAGACATCCTACGACTTGTCTTGCAGCTGGGACTCCCAAAACCCAAACCCAAACCCCAAAACCAAAACCCCCAAACCCTCGCCCCTGCCCCCTGGGACTCCCTCATGCCGGCCAAAACCCCGGAACCCTCTAGGGTTTACTCTCTCACATCTCGGACTCAGCCAGGCGAGGTTCTTGGGTGCACTGTCGGTGTGATAGGGTTTAGGGTGTTAGAAAGCCTAGAGCCTTTTTTTGCACCCGTTCTGAGGCCGATGTGTGCTCTAGGCTTACACCCCTAGCAGTCGACAGCGAATCCAGCCAAGGTCGGTACATCGCACTTCGCCCCGTCATCGTGCACCTTTGTTACCTGTGTGGCGGACAGCGCTACACGCTAAACCCAAATGCCGTCGTTTCGATGGTTCGCTCAAGGCGGGAAACTGCGGCAGTGACAGCAAGCAACCTAAGCCTCAATCCGGAAAAGCCTCAACGTGACAACCTTCGCGACTCAGGACCCTAGCCCACAAAAGGATAAACTTCAGATTATGGCAGGAAATGGTACACCACCCAAAAAGTTAAAGTTCAAGGTTACTTACTCCGCAGGCTCCTTTTCTAAGGACTAAGACTGCCATGTATGTTTCCTGCAAAGCTAAGTTGCTTGGGCTGTAGGTATACCCTATTACCCATGGCCCCATACCGAAAAGAGTTCCAGGATTGACAAGTCTGATACTGTTAACGTTGTGGTGAGCATGTTGAAGCAGAATGCTTGATGTAGGAGTTGGGTTTAAACCCCCGGACGGGTCGGGGTCGGAGGCTTCGACACACAGGAGAGGATTCGGGCGCTCCACATGGTTCCTAGGGCACAGAATGGACACATGATATATGACATCCAGAAGCATGCTAAACGCCAAGTTTGGCTGCGACTGGATGCAGAAATCCTTGCAGCTTCGGTCCTATCTCAAGCACCATACCATGACGAGAACATGGCACAGTTGGCAGCAGAAAATGTCATGTGCCTAGGGCGGAAGTCGACGAGAACATCCTTACTTGGAGGATCATGGGACTGAGTAGCTCTAGTTATAAGTCCCTCAATTGGGGTTATAAGTAATTATAAGTATAGTTACCCCAATCATAACCCTAGTTACTAAGTCCCATGATCCTTTAAGTACATCAATTCTCGCCGTGCCGCAGTTCCAGTGGCGCACTTGCCTTTCGGCTTCGTAAGGTCGCGAACTTTCCTCGGCAGCTTCATACTCCCAGAAACCCATCTCCAAGGGTAAAAGGAGGGACCCTTACTAAGGAACCGTAGGTATATACCCTTAATATAGCTATTATATACCCATTATATAGCCCATTGTAGGGTAGGGGTCCCCATTAAGGCTCCCTCCTTTCCCCTTTGACCATCCTAAATATCACACTATGCAAATTACTTGGAGGCTCATGGCACTTAGTAAGTAAGGTTATAAGTAGGTTATACTTAGGATAACCCCACTTAGGGGACTTATAGCCTCACTTATAACCTACTTAGTAAGTCCCTGTTTAAAGGACCGTGGAGGTTCACGCGGGGGGGGGGGGGGGGGGGATGGCCTCAGTCTGAAACAGCTCACCCTGACTGTCATGTACCCACGGTTTCGCACCAGCAGGGTCTTTGTTTTTGAACAGCAGGTTCTTACGGGCTGGGGACCTGTGCTATCTCACAGGGGCTAGGCAAAGGAACCAACGAAAAGGTCGGACGCCATGCCGGGGCCTGAGCAACTAGGGCTTCCCTTATAGTCTCAATGAAACCACACTGTGATTTACCACCAGACTGCTCTAACTACTAAGGCCCTTAGATTACGTCATATTGCATCAGCAAGCTCGTCTGTCGTTGATGGTCAGCTGCGTAGAATTGAAAGTTCAGGGCCCGAGGCTCAGAACGTAGGTTGGGGCAGTTGGGGGGGGCTGTCCGACTAGCTTCTTTTGACGAAGGTCCTACCACATGAAATACTTGAATCCCTCCCATGCTTTCCTGGGTCCCGAACCTTCTCGCAAGTCCTAAAAAAGCAAAGCAAAGAACCCTCCACTCTTAACCCTACAGCCTTGAACATAGTTCCTCAACTCTAAACGCTTAACTCAAATTCCTACACTGTCCTACACCCTAGAGCCCTAAACCCTCCAGTGCTCGACTTGGCCACTCGTTGACCCTGAAGACGTGCGAGGTTTCAGCCTCGTCCTCTGCATCCTTTGAGCACAAAAACTTAGCTTTGTTAAACAATGCTTCAGGCTTGAAGGATATGGTTCAGGGTTGGGGAAAGTCTGCTTTAGGCTTTAGGGAGTTAGGTTCGGGGTTCTAGATTCTAGGGTTTCTCGCTCTCTATCTCTGCCGCGCCATTCCGAAGGGTCTCGCTACGCAAGGCACGTAATGGCAGGCTTGAGTATCAGGAGTCATTGTGCGAACGCAGAGCCTCCCTTCTCCAAGCGCACACCATGAAATTCTAGGGTTCACACTAGTGGTGTGACATCGCGCCTCATTCTGGTCGGCATCATCATCCTGATCCAGGACAGGGGGATGGAGTGAAGCTCTTGCGACATGGGGAACTGCAGGCGAAGCTTCAGAGCTTGATGCTTCTTTAGGCCTGAAATGGGGGTTTCCGAACATTAGGCCCCAGGGGCACCTTATTTCAGGGTCCTTTTAATGAGGATCCTACTATATAGGGTACTAAATTAGGGTCCCCTGTTTTCGGAAACTCCCAAAATTGCATCCATGGTCCAAGTCTGTTATGCCTGAGATGGGGTTGGGACTCCCGAGTCTTCACCTCTTTCACCCATACATGAGGTCAGCTTTGCAAGCAAACCCTAAACCCTAAACCCTACACCCTAAACCCTAAACCCTAAATCCTACACCCTAAACCCTATACACCCTAAACCCTGAATCCTACACCCTAAACCCTAAACCATACACCCTAAACCCTAAATCCTACACCCTAAACCCTACACCCTAGTTGCTACACCCTAAACCCTAAACCCTCTATCGCACAGGAGCCCAGGTACCTCCTCTTCCTCGTCTTCGTCATCGCCAAGCAGTTCTAGAGCGGCAGCGCCTACCTTTCAAGGCTTAGGGGTTTGGGGGTTTAGGATTTCGGGCTTAGGGTTTAGGGGTTTAGGGTCTATAAGGGTTTAAGGCTTTATTAAACTTATTATTGCGGCTTTAGGTCGATGACGCCGGGAAACTAATCCTATGACTCCCTTCGGAATAGCGGGTAGCTCGGGTATACAGCAAGTGCTCAGAAAAGCAGCTTTAGTGGGAGTTTCAGAAAACGAGAGCCCTGAAGTAGTCAGATTCTTTTTGTAAGGAGCCCTACATATGGATACCCAAATTTTTAAGAACCCCCGAGCAGTTAGCCATTTCTTAACTTAAGACCCAAACCCTGAAACGTTAAAACCCTATCACGTCCAATATCTTGTCCGCTAAAACCCCAAACCCTAAAGCCCTAAACCTCCTAAACCTCTGAGCCCTATGACTAAGACCCTAAACCCTAAACCTTAAGCCCCAAACACTAAACGACTGAGATACTACGAAGTCTGCTTCTTTTGGCCCTTGTCCTTTTAGGAATAATAGACAGAGCCCTATACCGATATCCCTTAATAGGAATTATCTAAGAAGGTCTACTAGCCGGTCTGTTTATTCTTTTGGGGGAACCATGAAGAAGGACAAGGCTGGCCTATGCCTACGAAAAGGTCCTATCATCCACACCGGACACCTCGGGACTCCAAGGTCTTGCTACGGTTTTTTTCCCTCCTACCTAGCAAGGACGAAGCCCGCATTGCAGGGAGTCTTGAGAGGAACAGTCGTAAAAACAGCCACATTCCGCAGCTAATTTGCTGGCTACGGTTTAGGGTTTAGGACTTAAGTTTGAACCTACTGTAGGGGCCTTAATAAAATAATAGGGTTCCGCTTAAAAGGGTTCAGAAGGGGGGCTACTATAAGGGATCTATAAGGGTGCTATACTGTAGGGGCCTTAACAATATATAAGTATACTAAGGAACCCCCAAAACTGGCTCTCCGATTGAAACACACCACCTTATTATGCTGAAAGGAGAAAGGCCCAAAGCCACTCAATGAACTCCCTGAGCCATAAGCTACATCCTTTTTGCCCTGCACCTCCCCCAGACTCCAACATCATCGTAACCCGAGCCCTCTACTTCCCCATGGTCACGACCCTGTACCTCTTTGCATCTGGTCCCCAAGGAAGTTAGCCAGTAAACCTAGATGCCAGGACCCGACACTCGCACCGACCATGTCCGCATCATGACACTTCCATGCTCTTAAACTCATGCATAAAACCTTTAGGAAACTACCCACGATCCTAAACCTCAAGGGTAAAAGGAGGGACCCTCAACAAGGACCCCTAGGTATATACCCTTAATATAGCTATTCTATACCCATTATATAGCCCATTATAGGGTAAGGGTCCCCATTAAGGGTCTTCCTTTTCCCCTTTGAAAACCCCTAGTGCAAGCCCCAAAAGATACGATGCCGAAGGCACGTTGAGTGTCGGACCATCTGCACCAGATCCAAACTGTACCTGGCACATCGAGGGTGGTTTTCTCACTGGCCCAAAACCCAAGGAAATAAAATTTGAAACTTTCAGAATCGACTACCTTATAAGAACCACAAAAGTTGAAAACAGCCAATAAGTTTTTCCCCCTCCTAGCTAGCATGGACGAGGGTGGCTCAAAGTTAAAGCTTTAGGGTTTTCAATTCAGGGTTTAGGGCTTTCCCTAAACCCCTAAACCCTAAACCCTGATCGCTTAAGCCCTAAACTCCTTTTTACACCTGGACTACGCATATGCCAGGAACTGAGGCGCCGACTGTGCTGTGCCCTAAACTCCTAAACCCCAAACCCGAATCGCTTAAGCCCTAAACTCCTTTGAGGCTTCCTGTTCAGAGTGTACCGAGTCGTCGAACGACTGTCATCCGGGAGCTTCAAGAACTTCATTCATAGTATAAGGGCCTTAATAACTAGAATAGGGGTTCCTTTTAAGGGTCTATAAAGGCTATACTATAAGGGTCACTATAAGGCTACTATATAGTATAGGAAAATTAAAATAAGGAACCTTGAAAATAGTATAGGTATTTATCCCGCCCGCTCAGCTGTCAACTTGCCCAAACCGGATACTATATGGGCTCTATGATATAGGGCCTTAACACGTGCAATAGGGACTTGGGGGGGGGTATGTTATACGATAATCCTCTGCATGATAATTCCGGGTGAAGGGTTTCAGGGTTTGGGGTTCGCTGATTTCGCCTCCTTCATTCCACCACTTCCATCGAGCACAGCAAGCAACGACTCAGCCAAGTCATGACCCGTCCATGTCAACATGGTCCCGCATGCCGTGTGTTCTGACATGCTCACCAGCTGGTCAATCAGCTTCTGTGCACATGGCTTCTTGACCCCTTTTCTTCTGTTTTCACTCTCAGGCGCGGCAATCAACCGGCCAGAACCGTAGCCAGCTATTCTGTATCCAGCCACGTATTATGTGGGCAGTTAAACCTAATCAGTTCCCTGTCAACGTCCCTATACTCCAGTACCCGCACCCTGAACCATAAATGGGTATATAATTATGTGTAAAGACATATATGTATATACACATATATATACATATGTCTATCTGATATATCTATGTACTTTTTGTGTGTCTGTATGTGTGTGTATAAGAGATATGTATATATGCATGTTTGTGTGTGCATATGTATGAATATACCTGCATATATACATATGTATATATAGGTGTATCCATGAGTGTCTCTGTCGCCACATACATACAGATGTACTTATCATGTATGTGCTGAATTGTTCGTGGTTGCTTCTAAGTACGAAAAATCCAAAGCTTCGCTTTGGGGATCCCCACAACCAAAAACCAAACAGCTCGAGCCACGAATCCGAAACACCATTGTGCCAACCCGGGCCCCCAAACCTGAAAAGGTTCAGGGTTTAGGGTTTGGGGGTAAAGGATTTGGGGAACTCCTATACCCTCAAGTGTTTAGGGTTGAGGGAACTCTAAATCAACATCCTAAACTTAATGCTGTCCGCCGGTGCCTCAACCACTTGCTTGCCCTCCTTCCTCAGCAACGTTGATCATAGAGTTTCGTTCATCTGTGGGTTTCTCAAAGCCGAAGGTACCTTAAGTACAAGCTTATAGTCAACATCCGATTATTCAGGGTCCATAATTGGAGGTTCCATACTAAAACCAGAAATTCCTAAAGCCTGCAGCCTAAACCCCACGTGTGGCTCGTGGTCCAGCGTCCAAAGCCCGGAAAACCCTCCACATGTTTCGTGGGTTGTTTGGTTGCAAGGCCTTGGCTTCTAGGGTTCGATACGTAAATCCCAGGCCATATACTATCATATAACGGCATGCTAACCTCACTATCCCGACGCCCTGCATTAGACACTCCTTGCGGTTTTGAAACGCGAAATCCAAAACTTCTTTTTTTGCTTGTCTGAATACTCTGCTAACATGGAAGAGTTACAGCAATGCCTCAGGCTAAAACAGAAGTCCCTGAGTGTAAACTCCAATGGAAAAGGGTCCCAGAAATTCGTGAGGGTCAGGCTTGCTTGCTACCGTTACATCCAAGGCGGGCCCCTCTCGGATGAGAGAATCACGACAGTCAATCATGGTTCAACATCTTCGGCCCATCCCAGCTCTTCTAGGGCCCAGTTCAGGTACTGAGTGTTGTCCGCCAGTCGGTCCTCCAGCAGCCGGTTCTTTTCTTCCCGCTCCCGCAGATGATGACGAAGGGAAGATGCTTGTAACTCAAACGCATCCTTCGCCAGCTGCGCTTCATGGAGCTTCAGCCGCACCTCGCTCCCACAAGCCTCTCCGTGTTCCCAGTCTTTCATCAGCTGCTGCCGTCGCGGTAGGCAAGGCGGCATTCTTCGCCCGTCTCATGTAAGCTGACATGCAATGGAACGTGTTCACAAGGTGCACGCTACCAGAAGTGGCTTCTTCCCCGCACACAGCCATGTAACAGGCGAAGCATTCAGCATGTTCAGAGATCGTCAGGGCGTACAAAGATCTCACGGTGCATTTTTGTGCACGACTTCAAACTGCTACCAAAAGCTTGAGCCCCGTCTACTGTAGGGGCCCTAATAACTAGAGTATGGTTTTGGGGCCCAGTATGCTACAATAAGGAACCCTAAAAAAGAATTGGTAAATCTTTAAACCCCTGTAACTTTGTGGTCTTAGTGGTTGAGGGTTTAGGCGTCTGTTGGTCCTGAGCCCCGTCTACTGTCCAGCGCCCCGGCACAAACTCCCGAAAGATATGAGTGGCTGTCAAAATTATGCTCCTTTTTTTGGGGTTCTTAATCTAGTACGGCACCTTTTTTTTTAGGGTACCCAACAAAAGGGACCCCTAATTTATGACAACCGCCCTCATCTATATCACAAGCGTATGGTGTGGTGAGAACTGAGGACTCCTGGATCCGAAACCTTCTCCATAACTAACGCTGCAAATAAAGCCCGGGTCCTAAATCCTAACAAGACTGTAAATTATAGGGTTCCTTTGAAGGGGTCTATATATAAGGGCTAGAGTTAAGGGATCTATAATGGTACTATAATAACTAAGCAGTGGTTTTGGGGTTCCTTTGGCTCTTGAGCTCCGTATTTAATAGGGATTATCATCATCCCTGGCTCCTTAGCTCCACCAATACCAATGGATAGATAACAAGAGACTGGATCGTAGTTTCGGGGGCCAAGAAGTATTCAGTAAAAGGTATCTCTCTCGGACAATGGTGGAAATTATAAAGTCTCGCGAAGTGCCACCTACTGGTAATACAATGGCTGTAATAGTTAGAATAGAAGAGGGTTTGGAGGTATATTATACTATAATTACGTACAGTAAGGAACCCCCCAAAACCCCATTCTAATCAAAGGCCCCTACACTGGACCCTCTAAACCCTGAACCTTAAAACCCTAAACCCTAAAAACTCTCAGCCCTAAAACCCTACAGTAGAAGCCAGAAAGTTGGAATACCATTATTGTAACCCCTTTAAGGTAAATTATAGGGGATCCTACCATTAATCCATATTCCAACTTTCTGGAGTTCCCTTTAAGCCGTGACCCCCTAAGCCATCTCTACTTGGAGGATCATGGGACTTAGTAAGTAGGTTAGAAGTGGGGTTATAAGTCCCCTAAGTGGGGTTATCCTAAGTATAACCTACTTATAACCTTACTTACTAAGTCCCATGATCCTGTAAGTAGACCCTAAAACCCCTCTTATAGAACCCCTATAGATCTCTTTAAAGGAGCCCTTTAAGGAACCCTATAAACTTACTAAGTCCCATATGAGCCTCCAAGTGGAGCCCTTAGTAGCCGAGCTGCATCTGCACGGTCTTCACGCGGCCCGTCTGACCCAAAAAGGCCTCGGGCTGCTTTGAGGGTTTGGGTTGAGGGTTTAGGGGGTTTAGGGGGTTTAGGGGGTTTAGGGGGTTTAGGGTTTAGGGGTTTAGGGGTTTAGGGGTTTAGGGTTTAGGATTTGGGTTTAGGGGGTTGATTGAGGGTGTAGGGCTTAGGGTGTAGGGTTTAGGGCTGATTGAGGGTGTAGGGCGGGTAGGGCTTTTGGGACTCTGAGGGTGGCGTTTCTCGTTTCAGGGCCGAACGTCTACCTGAAGCTACCATACCCTACTTTCTGTAGGTTACTCATGGGTGGTTGTTAAAATTATGGTCCCTTTTTGGGTCCTTATTATACTACGGCAACTAACATTTGGGGTAGCAAAAAGGGGCCATAATTTTGACAACTACCCATATAAACCCTATAGTATCGAGCTTAATTATAGGGACCCCACCAAAAAACGGCAGGTTTTGGTAGGATAAGGTGAGTTTCAGGGGTTTGGGCTTTCAGGGCTGTCTTTAGAGCTTCAGGGCTTGGGGTAACTGACTTCTGGGACTCGACCGGCAGATACTTCGGGTTTCAGGGTTTAGGGTTTAGTGGTTTGGGGGTTTCGACGCTCACACTCGCACAGGCAGGCAAGGCTCCACATAGTCCAACGTATCTCCACTAAAGCCAGCGGCCAATGAGGGTCAATCAGAAGCGAGTAAATAAATGCATTACACATATTCACCCTCACGGCTACTTCGGCTAGTTTGCTGGGCATTGCCCCTGTTTCAAAAGGTTGAAACTCTTCCTAGTGGAAGTCATGGCCTTGCACAACAAATTCCACTCCTCGCAATCTACTTTAGCTTGTGAGGTCTGTTCCCTCCGTCACCCCGTCAAGTGGAGTTCCTCTCACGCACGAGCTTCGCCGGTTTGAATTCTCCTCTGGCCGCAAGCGGCTACCACATCGGGTGTGGCCCCCTGTGTTCTGACACGCAGCCCACTTTCCACGCCTTCGATCGGGCATCTAGCGTGGCATACCTCAGTGGGAGGGGTCGTGGCTAGATTCAGTGTTTCGGTCACCAGGTGGCGGGAACCAGCCCCCGGCCTGGTCCCCGCAACCACCTGGGGTTTAGGGTTTAGGGGTTTAGGCAAGTCATAAGATGGCTGCCCCGAAATTCCAAAACCTTCACATCTACACGCATACAATACAATACCATACAACACGATACCATACATTACAATACATTACAGCGGCAAGACAGAACAAGACATTAAATACATTACATTACATACATACACACGTGCATACACATACACACACACACACAAACTTGCAACATAGATACAGAAGCCCGTGCACCCCCGAGATCCCCAATTCACGAAAAACCCTCGCCGCTAGTCTTAACCAGCAGAAGTGCTCATAAAAGACAAAGCAGTGAGGTACAGTACTCTGTAAGGTTCTCTTTATCCCTACCGCATGGGGCTGCATTCTAACATGCTTCCCAAGGAAAGCCCAGCGTACTCTATATTGTAAATTCATGCCTTTTTGCACAGACTTGTATATGCCCGCCTGGATGTCGGACACCCCAAACCCTAAATCCCTAAAGCCCCAAACCTAAACCCTGAATTCCTGAAACCTGATAGAACCTGGATCTCTTACAGAGCCCTTTGACTAGACCCAAGAGTAACCTAGGAATAAAAAGGCTGCCCTTGTTGGTTTAAGGGGGCGTATAAGGGAACCTAAACCCTAAAAAAGGAAATAAGGGCCTACTCTGGGTCCTAGTTATTGAGCTCTTTGAAGGGCCTTGTAAGATCCTCAACCCCCCGAACTTTCGATTCAAGAGTCGCTCGTGGATGCTTCCCACTGGAGGCCTACGTCGCTGAGCGCCTCGCCGAAGGATTTGGGTTTCGGTTTCGGTTTCGGATTTACGGGCTTAGGCTTTACTGCATCGTTTAGGATTAAGATTTAGGGGTGAGGATTTATGGGGTTTGGGTGGTTTAAAGTTTCTGATGTAGGGTCAGCTTGCATCTCGGATCCAGGGGCCTTCTGGCATCTTTTACGGTGCTTGACTGCGTATCAGGTTCTGTAGGATCGATGGCGGTTTCGACTCTCACCCTCACGAAAGGCAAACAAACCTTCACGACGACGGATCCACGTTCCGAATATGCATATGGTACACCTTTTGCTGCAGGCTTGCTTGCAAGAGCGTCTGGTAGTTTGCCGCTCTTCCGCCAGTTAGGACTGTGCTCGTGACAGTGCCCCTCATATGGTACACCCTAAACCCTGGTTTGAAGTCCTGCTGGGGCTGAGATCCTTTCAACTTAGGAATCTGACAGGTGATGGAAGGCTGCAGCCGGCTGTTTGTAATGTTGAACGGTGCTAGTTACAAAAGATGGTGGTATAAGCTCTTTTAACTACCGGCGACAATGGTGATGGTAGTTTGCGGTTGTTCCGTTATGAACATGACAATCAGTTGCTATCATGCGTTGAAGACATAGCTTCCGCCCCCCAACTCTGACGGGCTAAGTGCGGCTTGACACCATTTCACGGCTTAGGGTGTCAACTCGTGGAGTTTACTCTTGGGCTCGCGTCTGGGGTGTCGCACCACACTGGGGGTCTAGGGCATAGGCTTAGGGTACTCCTTGCTGCATTGCCCGCCTTCTTCACGTCGGCGCTCGTGCTACTGAGTCGAACAGCATCACCTATGAAGAGCTCCTGCGGCAATCGGTGGAATCGTTGCGTCTAGGGCCGACGGTCCACAGATCTGGCGAAACTACGTACTGGAAAATGATTCTGGGGCAGAAGCATCTTCTACTGCGCAATCGGGGGCCGAGGGTGCAGGTGCGACGTGAGTTGAAGTACCTATAATGCCTTCATGCCGATTCACGTTTAGGGTTCCTTTAAGAGTTTCGGGCTCCTTTGGGCTTAATTATCCCAATCCCCAACTCCAAAACCTCACACATATCCGAACCCCTGCACCTTAAAACCCTGAAGGAGAAATCGATTTTCGACGCTCGATGGCCTCATGAGGCTGAACTTCCAGGGCATGCCCACTCATAACTGTTGAGGGGTTTAGTTTTCTTCGGGCTTTAGGATGAAGAGTATAGGGCCCAGGGTTTCGGGTCGTAGGGAAATCGAGATTCTGAACCGCTTGGGATTTAGGGTTTAGTGATTGTGCAAACAAGCAACCGTTCATGGCCATAGGCTGTTCAACATCATCTTCAGCAAGCACTTGCCGAAAGTGCTGAAGTGGCTGCCGGGCTGTGGACAGAAGTTGGAAAACCAAGTTGACTACACCCCATACTAGAGGGGTCTGAATAATTGGTAGCGCGACTCGCTCAGTGATCCTTAATACTTAACACTTATTGCACACTACACCACCAAGCCCTATTATTTCAATTATTCAGGGACCGTTAGTCTAAAGTAACTATGGTATAGTATACCAAGGGCTTGGGCCAGAAAACACCATGCGGAAGCATCCGTGCCTCCTCTTCCTCCTCCTTCCCTTCGCCATCCTGAGCCTGCAGTGGCAAGAATCAACTGGAAAACCCTGCACATCGAAGACCAAAGCAAGGAAGCAACATACCTCTGCAACATACCTCTAAGGCCCTAATCTCTGTACCAAAGAGCCTGACGGCAAGCGTGGACCCCCAAATTGCCAGAAGCCTTGATTCACACTACACCCAAACCCTGAAGCTCGGCTGGGGCTGTGTAGTTGTTGTCGCGTGCGAGGGTTCTGGATTAATAAATAGGCCCGAAGACAAAGCCTTTAGACAAGAAACACCAGAAGATGGTACCCCTCAACCCTAATACCCTTAGTACCTCTGAATATTCAGAGTCCCATAGAAAGCATACCTGCTTTGAGAGCTTCGGAGATGAGGCTCTGGGGACTAGGAGCGGATTCCGAGTACGGAACACCAACATGAACAAAATGCCGACATGGAAGTCGCTACCTCTTTGAGAAACCCTCCCCCCGCTGCCCCGCCTTTGACTGGTCGATCTGTTTGCTGATGCCCTGTGATGTGAAAGCCCAGAGCTGAGATTCGGGTTCACTGTAAGATTTAAGATGTAAGGTTTATGATTTAAGATTTAAGGCTTCAGGCTTAGAGGGGTAAGGGTTTCGGGGTTGGGGTTTAGGTCTTTAGAAGGGTTCCCTCAGGCCTCTGCGGGGTCTCACATACCAGGTGAGCTGCTAACACCGTTTTCCTTCTGATTAATTAAGGGTTTAGGGTTTTGGGTTTAGCGTTTCTTATTGCTACTACATTTAAAACTCATCATGCTGGCAGTGCCCCTACTTACTACAATTCAGGAACGTTCACGTTCGTGCGTATGCTGTTGAGGCTTGGCTGAGACGTCTGCATCAGGGCTCAAGCAGTGAGGCTTAGAGCCCCTATACTAACCCCTGTTGAGTCCCATCAAAAGCTTGTATTAAACACTTTTTCACCCTGATACACAAGGCCGTGGCGGGTTTGAGATCTAATGTTTAAGTTTAGGGCGAGGACTTGCGGACAAGCTCGAAGACACGACATACGGTAGCTCACCCAACACTCCGTTCTTATCGACAAAGGACTATATGTGTTTAGGGTTGTGAATTAAGGCGCTCCCAAATAGAAACACATGTTTAACATCCGCCTGGGCTTGCTTTATAATTTACAATATAGCTCAACGACATACGACTTCAAAGGAGCAACCAGTAGTCGTATCTCAGTTGGATGATTGCCAGGGCCAGTTAGGCTTTAAGGGTTCAGGGCTTAAGTTTAGCGTTTATAGATTTCGGGGTTGTCCATCTCATGTACAGTAAATGGTTGCCCCACATCCCAACAACGCGCCCCAGGCTGAGTAGGGATCTTGGCACCCCTCCACGCCGGAAGAGACTAAATGGCAGTTTCCAAAAATAGGGGAGCCTAAGATACCGCCCTAGATAGTAGGATCCCTTTTAATTATAAGGACTCCAAAATAAGGTACCCCCCCCACCCCCCCCCCAATTTTCGGAAACTCCTAAATCACCGAAGCGTGCACCCAATCCCGAAGCCGGCTACGTGAGGCTTCGGCTTCTTGGGCCCTCGAGGATTCATAATCCTTCACCTATATACACGGTGGATACCCAGAGGCCCCAAAGTAGTTCCTTTTTTGGGATTACCTAATAAGATTCTATATACGAACCCCCAAAAGGAACTACTTTGGGGCCTTTGGGTAGTATGTAGTACATAGCATTAAACATGTAGTAGCATCGAGTTTACAACATCAAATATGCAACTATAGGTCCCAAAAGCTCTGCACCGAATACTAAACCAACCACTTGCTCCGAAGCAAGCCTCGAAACTGCACAGCAACACAAGCTCTTGTTCCAAAACCAGGTTTTGGGTTTTCCGGCACCCCCCCCCAGTGCCCCTCAATAGAGCCCATATGGCCTTTAACAACGGGTATTTGGGGTATATTAGAGGGTAGTTGGGAGGTCTAGGTTGGGCTTGAAGTTTAGCAGAATAAGCTTAGGCCGACTATTCCCGCCAAGTCTAGGAGAACAGGGTTTTCCAAAGCACTCAGGATTTGGGGACTGCGGGCGACATGCTACAAGATCACAACTTAAGCTCGGTTCCCGGTTCTCGACACCCTCTGCGGGATGCGCTATGGCTCGAGAGAGGCGAAAGACCAAGTTTGTGCAAAGAGCATTGCCTTTGGAAGACTGGTGGGGGTCATTTCTTCGGAAGCCCTGAACCACTAGGTCTCAAGGTTCCTTACACATCACGAATACGAACATCGATCATGCTTCGTCGGCTCAGTCGATGTGAACTTAGGCTTCATCGCGTTCTCGAGTTGTTGCAGCGCGAGTGTCGGCTGAAGTGTGTTGCTGAATCTCGCTCTAGTGCGGAGGACCTACTTGATGCAACCCAAATCCCCCAATGCAAGTCTAGCCTGAAGGCTGAAATGCCCAGCTCAAGAGGGCCAGCGGCGCAACAGAAAGGCTGTGTATCGGGATCGAAATTTCCAATAATAAATATTCCCTGACGCTACAGGCCCCATACAGCTGTACGCACGTTGTTTTGCAAATCCCAAAACTCCACAGCACACCCTAAACTCCACATCCCTAAAACCAAAACCCTACAGGAGACCCTAAGGCCCTCAAGCCGTACACCCGAAACGCTGCAGGCTTTAAACCCCAGAGCACACCCAAATCCCTAAAGCTACATCCCAAACCACCTTTTTGCACCCGGGCTTGTCAAGTCGGCCCCCTAAACTCTGAATCCCAAATCCCGAAGAGAACACCTAGCACCCCTACACTCGCCTGGAGACTGGATGACGCAGGTGGCGGCGCTTTTTTGGCCTGGCCAAACGATGTTCGGTGCCCGCTCAAAACATTCTTTTGGGTGCGCAAGAGGTTTAGGGTAAAGAGCTGAAAGTCTACAAGAGCTTTTCGCGCGCCAAGCTGCGAATCGATTTTTGGCTGCGGATTTTACAAATTCAGGCCGTTCTAGATGACGTGGTTTGCCGAACGAGATGTGATCTACCAAGAATCGCCGAGTATGTTTCAGAAGAACGGAACTCCCCAAATTCCCAAGCCCCATACACCCTGAACCCCAAACCCCTTCACTGCGAATGCTAAAGCCAACACTCTGACCTTTGGTGAAACCTTCAAATTAGATTGGAATGATTACCCTCTTACAATCACTTCATGGCTTTATCACACCTAACCCAAGCCACCAAAGCCCCGTTCTCTATAAACCTCATACTAAACTTACTCAACTAAACCTTATACTAACTCTTGCTGACTTTAAATGCAAGCCCATTCCAATTACTAAATAGCCTTATATCCTAGGACCCGTCTGGCAACTCTTATAGACCCCTTTATCCGGCACCGATAATACAACCCTGCAAAACCCTATAAAAAGCTTATTGTGGAACTCCGAAAGAACCCCTCAAAGAACCCTTACGCAACTCTCTTCTAATTATTAAGCCCCACTGCAGAGCCCAAAGAAAAAACTTTCACTCAACATCGCTCAGCAGCCCAGAGCAAAAACATCTGTCTGTCGCCCACAAGTATCGCTTCAAACCCCGGGCCCCAACCCTGTACAGTTTTTAGAAACCCTCTTAGCAAAAATTGAGGGCCCCGCTTCCGCCGCTTTTCTCAGAGCCATTGGCTTTCTGCACCAAGCCAGGGCCTCAGAGGGTTTAGGGTTTTCGGGGTTTGGCGCCTCCGTGAAAAGGGGTACGGGTGTGGGGTGTAGTGCTATCGGCTCCTAGGGGGTGTATCAAGCTCTCCCTACTAACATTTTCCAATGCAGTTCCGTTTGTTGTTTGTTGGTTTGCCAAGTTTATGGCTAGTAGCGGCCAGGATCCTATTCAACCCGCGTCATTAACACCAACAGAAGCAGCTACGACGGAGACTATGCTCTGAAACATATCAAGTTACTCTACTCTTTTTCGTTTGCATCCAGGCTGCTTCCGCGGCCGGATAAATCACAAAACGGCACGCCGCAAAGGAACAGTTGTCACGACTCTTCAGGTATAGTTCCAAGCACACAGCATGACTTGGTGGAAAGCTGGACAGTGGACAAGAACTGCTACTGATCCGAGGATTCACTGGGAGAAGACGACGTCACACGGATTACGAGCATGGGAATCGTTCGGAGGTACTACCTTTTAGGGGTACCCTGTTGTTATTGCATCCTTATATATATATATATATATATATATATACACACATATATATGCAGATCAAGTCCCGAAACCTCAGAACGCAGAGCCCAGAACCTGTAAGCCCTAAACCCTTTAGCCCTTTGTTCTTAAACCCCTAAGAGCCTAAAACCCTGAACCCCTAAGCCTTCAGTTCCTGCTGCTATAATTTTCTCGAAGCTGTAAAACGCTAGGAATGCAAAACCATGAAACCCTAAACCCTCAAACCTAAGATCCAAGTAGCCCAGGAGATGCCAAAAGCGACCGGCCCAAGCAGCAAAAGAGGAGCCACTTGGATGCGTAAAGGGAACCCTAAACGGAACCCTGTAAAAGGAACCCGGAAGCCAATATCCCCTAAACCCCTTAAAAGGAACCCTAAACCATGAACTCTATCCCCTAAACCCGTTAAAAGAACATCATAACCGACCGTACCTGAAAAACACGTAAACTTCTGAGACATTAACCTTGAGGTTCTAAGCTCTGGAACCCGAACACACAAAATCCCAAACCCGCTATTGGAGGATCCCCCACAAGAGCTCCCTCCCCCTGAGCGCTCGGCCGGGCCTATAAAAGGACGGAGAAGTCTATCGTGAAGATTGCAAACAGCTGCGCAGAAGTGTTGGGTTTTCAGGTTGTCTTTTCTTCGGGCTTTGGGATTTTAGGGAGCCTCAGTCACAAGTTAGGGTTTAACGGTTTAGGGTTCAGCGCATTTCACAGAAAAACCAGACAGCACCCAGAACGCACACAGTTAAGGGCCTCTGGGTCGTACTGTCACAACAGCCCTCAACAAAGCCACCGAGTCCGAAAGCAATACGGCAAGATAGTGGCCTCACCAATTTCAACAGGGCTTTGTGAACATTTTACAGAAAGATAGGACGCGAATAACCGGAAACAGGGTTTTGAGGTACACTGTAAGCATCTTAAAACGCCACAGATGATAATGTACATCATAGCTGCATACTGCATACCTCTTATCCCAACATGCATGCATGCATGCCTACATTCACACATACCCTGTTATTAAAAAGCACCTACGCAAATACGCGGGCAATGGGCAATCACAAATGCATACAAATATACGATGGGCTCTATGTGCATGTATCCATGCAAGTAAAAGTATGGGCGAAACTATGCAGCAACATGTCAACACACCCTTTCTGCGGCTGCAGCTTCACATCTGCGGCTGGTCAATCGACCACGCTGGGCAACGCAAGGTCAATTTTTTTTGGCGCTGCCCCAACTCTGGATCATTTTAAGTAGTGCTGTAGAAACCTCGGATTCACCTAGCCAGTTTCTGCATAGGCAAGCATTGCCCACAATCGTACGAAACAAAGAAGGGGAGCATCAGGTTAAAACAGAGCAGAGTCGCACATCTACGCAAGTCCTTTATGTCGCCCAAACATCACCGTTACAGGGCTTAGGGGTTAGACATATGAAGGTGTGTTCAAAACGCTCACTGGTCGTAGTAGCTGAGATGATAAATTTGATGTTTCTTCGGTCTATACCGTCGATGCTGGCCTCGCATGTGGTCGCCATGCTCGTTTATCGGTTCGACTTGCGGTGAAGGGTTGTTCGCATAGTTGGGCATGCGGGTCCTTGGCCTTACAACTCATGTTTGGGGGTCGTTTCCAAGGTCCTCTTGGCGGACGGACCATTAGCGGTGCTTCGGGGGGATATATCATAACACATCTAAACCAAAACAGGAGCCGGGCTATTTTGGGAACAGTGGGTTTCGAACCACTGCAATTTCCTGCCACCGTCAAAATGCATGTGACGCCCGGAGCACGAAACTGCAAACTCCAAAATCAAAGCCCTCGACCCTAAACCCTAAAGAAAGCCCTGGCAAACCATCAAACCACACGGCATAGCCCATATAGACCGAAGAAACGCTCAGCTGCTGCGACTAGTGAGCGTTTTGAACACAACCTCATACGTCTAACCCTAAACCCTATACTCTAATAGTCTAAACCCGAATTCGAGCCTGAACCCGGTGGTACCCACCGAAACATATAGGTCGGCTGTTTAAAGGTTACGGTTTAAAGGTTCAAGGTGAGGTCCCTGATCGGTGTTCTTGGAGTCCCCCCATGCCCGGATGGGGAAAATCGAAAGCCCACCTAAACCCTGACTGAACCCTACAACTCGTAAAGGAACCCTCTAACACGGCCTTGTGCAAAATAACGGCTCCTGTGGAGCAGCGCCCGAACGTCGTCTGTGCGCAAACTAGCATGCCAGCGGAATATGGCTTAGGATTTGTTGTTTTTAGGGTTTATATGGGGTTGTTTCTTTCATACAAGAGGGAAGCTCAGCTGACCGGGTACATCTTATCTTATCTTTATCTCAGGATTTGGGTTGAGTCCGAGACTTCCCAAACAATAACCCTACACCTTGAAGGCTTTCTATAACGGTCTCTGTTAGGTGTAGGGTTTAGGGTTTACGGGTTTAGCGTTTTAGGGCCTGTTCTACAGAGTTTCAGGGTTTCGTGATGAATTGATAATTGAAATTATTCGATATGGTATACATATATATGTATGTATGTATGTATATATACATATATGTATGCATAGCTGCCTGTATGATGAGAACAGTCGTTTGGTGGTATATCGTGCCGTAGTTTACAAGCAGTCAAATGATCAAACAAGCACTGGCGGACCCTAGACCCTAAACCCTACACACTTCGGAAACAGTTGCCTGCTGATGAGCTTGATTAGGACGGCGACTTAGGCGGCCACCAAAGGTGGAAAGTACAAGACAAACTCTTGTGGATTTAGGGTTTAGGGTTTCGCTGTTTGGACATTCATTTTGAGCCTGAACAAGAATGCCAACGTGCCCTAGCTCCGCGGAATGAAGCATAGTCAACATCATTACAAGGCACCAAACGGCCACGTAAAGACATGGGTCCTAAATTTGGGGTACTGCGGCTGCCTGAAGCAGGGTTGCTTTGAAGAGCTTTGATGAAGGAAAGGGCCATACGCTGGCAAAGGAAGCTATACGCCTGGTAAGCGGAAGCCTCGGAGACTCGGAGAGTACTCGGGCGCGAGTTGAGTGGTCCAAGGATCGTCCAAAGAAGGAACTAGCAATCGTCCTACTACTACTTCTTCTCCTACTACTACTACTCCTACTCCTACTACTACTCCTACTCCTACTACTACCGACGACGATAACTACTTCGATGTTACGACTACGACTACGACTGCCACTGCCACTACCAAGTCAACGACGACTACTGCTTCTCTACTGCAGATGACGACGACTACTAATAATAACAAGAGCAGTAACAATAACACAAACCATAATGGTAGGAATTGTAGAAGAGTAATAAGCTCAATAACAATTCTCAAAACTATATAACTATAGTTATCAGATGATAGTAATACCTTAACAATAAGATTTTACGATGATGACGACGACTAGCACTACTACTTCTACTAGTAGTAGTAGTAGTAGTACTACTACTACTACTTCTTCTTCTACTTCTACTGCTACTACTGCTACTACTCCTGCTGCTACTACGCGGAAACATTCATGTTTTAAGGTCGAGGATAGACTAGTGCTTGGGGGCCCGCATTCCTAAAATGTCTTGGGGAACCCCAAACGTGTATCTGTTAGGTACTGCCCCCCATACAGGAAGAGTCTATAATAGGGCTACTGTTAGGGTCCTAATATATCGATATTACGATTATTATTCAAGTATTGCTGAGTGGGGGCCCTACCCAATGTATCTGTCATGTTGGGCACTGGTATTCAGCTCGACCACCGCACTCCACAATGCCGTCGGCTTCGGGC
This sequence comes from Symbiodinium sp. CCMP2592, assembly GCA_905221615.1. Taxonomy (NCBI): domain Eukaryota; class Dinophyceae; order Suessiales; family Symbiodiniaceae; genus Symbiodinium; species Symbiodinium sp. CCMP2592. The sequence goes on from CAJNDT010000001.1 coordinate 106,513, forward strand.
TTCGGGCCCCAATCCACAGCACAGAACCACCTTACCCGAGTCCTTCGCAGCATGAAGCTCCGCGGTGCAAGTAAACTGGTTAGCAGGAAGCAAGTTAGCAGTAATCTCCTTGTACGTAGTCTTTAAAGCAGATACAAATATACACACCCAAGATCCTCTTTTCATCATTACTAGGGGCGCTAAACTCGGAGAGGATGTGCCTGAGTCTGGAATAGCAAAGGCGGGCGGGAGTTGTTCAGCTTGAAATACGTATATGACTGAGACGATTAGGCAAGGAAGGTCGAAGCCCACAAACGGAAGACTATAGAGGTCTGAATGGCTAGCAGCACATAGTAACACCACTACTCCTGAGTGAGTTGTTCATATATTCATACTGGAATATGATCCTAAGCCTTGTTGTACAAGTGAGGCCCAAAAGTAGCACACCAGGTACTCGTTCAGAAACAGTGTTAGAGGACTCGATTCAAGGCTTCTAAGGTTGTACTGGCAGTCAAGGTGCAATGCCCCCTGCTTCCTTCAGCGAAATTAACGCACAACAGCAAGAGAGTCGTCCGGGAAGTGAGGTCGTCCAGATGCCCGTTCCCCTGAACCCTTAAAACTCCCCAAACACAATCCCCCACAACCGTAATACCCTTTTCAGCACTATACCCCAATTCAACAATACTTAACACCACACCTTCAATCCTAAACTACTTGCGACTGCTCCTAGACATTTCCATACCCTAGTCTTCCCGTAGACCTCCCAGGCCGGCGCCATGGACGTTGCCACAGCAATTAATCCAGCAGTGAAGACGCCGTGACGTGGTTGTCTCAGCAAGCTCGGCTTACAAGGGCCCTTACCATGTGCTTTATCGCGAGGTTTAAAGGGTTTGGTGCTTTTAAGGGTCTTGGGTTACACTATATTAATAAGCTGGAGCCCGATAGATGATGTCTCGGCAAGCTCGGCCGGAGCTCCTTACAGGAAACCCCATAAAGTTGGAAACCGGATGAAGGCCAAATCGTGCTGGGATTCCCTTCCCCACTATTGTTCAGGATTGAGGCTACTGAGTTTCCAACTTTTGGGCTTTTACTGTACAGTATATGCGCCCTTAAGGATATTGGTACCTCCTTACGGGGCTCCGGAATTTTTCAGCTCCCGTCAAGTGCATGGGTGTAATATAGGGGCCTTAGTTAGAATAGGGTCCCTTTAAAGGGCTCCTTTACGGGATACTATAAGGGTACTATAAGGGGTTTAGGGATATAGGTGCTTTAATAGGTAGAATAGGGTCTTGGGCCCATTATACCATAATTATGATAAGGAGCCCCTAGGATAGTAGATAGGGGCCTTAATAATCGGAATGCTTACTTCCCCCATAAGCCACAGAAATAGAAGGTTAAACTTTGTGGACTAAACTTTAAGGTTTAAGGGTTGGGCATTCGGGAACGAAGAGTAGGGTTTTGGGCCCATTAGACCAGAATTATGATAAGGAACCCCCCAAGATAGTAAAGGTAATCATCCAGGTAATCATTGCGGCCCCTGCATTCTTCTGGGGTCTCAGAAGTCTACGTGTAGAGGGCTCCAACAATTGAGGGTCTCGGAGCAATTGCAGGGCTTCGGTTTTAGAGACACACTGCCACAGAACAATAATGGAGCGCTTCCGCCCATATACTTTGCAGGAGTTTAGGGTTTGTAGGGATAGAATGACCCAAGCAACTGAACTGAGGCTCCTTACCTCGTGCCACAAAATACTAGCATCCTAAACCCCAAACCTCCCCAAGCCGGAAACACAACCCCAAAAAAGTCCCAAAGAAAGTACCGAACCATGTGTTGTCAGGGAGTTTCAAATCTTGTGGGCAGGGAGGACTAAATTGTAGCATGGGTCCTTGAGGCAAAAACCACGACATGAAGCACCCCTAGTTCTCAGACGTCTGATTCGGGACAAGGGCTTCGATCAGGGATTTGCGAGGATAACCTGTGATGCCCTAAGGTCGAGCTTGCAGAGAGCCGAGCTTGCGGGACTCTGCAAGTAAGCTGGGAAGAAGATCACTGCAGATTTTTGAGGGTTGTGATCTCGGCATTTACTTTTTGTCAAATAGGGGCTTGGGAGGGGGGTTTTACGATTCAGGGAACGGGCGCAGAGTTTCGATGCCAGTCCCTGCCACAAAGCTGGTCGGGAGGTCGAGATCTGTTCCACCCAGTGTTGCCTGAGTCCCACAAGCTCGAGTGCGTCGCTCCGTGCAGCATATGGGGGAGCCGGCAGTGTAGGGCAAAACATGGCTAAACTGTAGGGGTTAAGGTGTCAACCCGAACTACTAACCGTGGATCCTAAAGCCATTCTTTAGCCTCAGACTCCGACCAGCAGCTGGAAAGCAGCAATCCTGAAGCCATAGACCCGAAACCTCAAAGCCAAAGGCTCGCAGCTCAGCTAAAGCCTAAACCCCTAAACCGAAAAACGCCGGCAGCTAAACTCCTCTCTTGTAGCTCCCTTCCTCAAATCGACTGGACAAGCAAAAAATAGTATAGGGGCCTTCGCTGTGTTGTCGGCGTGGTATGTCCTAAAAAAAAAAGCATCAAGGACTACGCGGGATTTGCAGTACTATCTGCGTGCATGTACGCTTCTATTTTTAGCTGACTGGAGTAAGGAGTCTGGCACAACTCCGAAATTGTCGGGCTTTTTGGGGGTAGCTTTTGGGGTCTAGTGTTGAACTAAAACCCTGCAGAAACGAAAAGGGAAGCTGTACATTAGGACCCTGATCTTTTGGTTCATTGGTTCATACTTAGACAAGCGTACATGATGGACTCCTGGGTTCTCGTGGAACATTATAGTAGAAGCCCAAAAATTGGAAACCCAATAGCCTCAATCCTTAAGAGTAGTGTAAAGGGAATCCCAGCACCATTGGGCCTTAATCCGGTTTCCAACTTTATGGGGTTTACGACTTCTCAGGTCGCTTGTCATCTTACTGTCTGCATACCTTTCTTGGAGGGTCGCGGGACGTAGTAACTGGCTATTTTAGGGACTTATAAGTACCATAACCCCAATTAGGGTCCCTCTTAAGGTACTTGCAAGTATACTTACTACCTACTTACTAAGTCCCCCGACCCTCCAAGTACCCATGACCCAAGACCCTCTGAGCCCAAGCAAAGCCCAAACCCTGCTCCTGGCTGAGACTGGGGGCCTTTCATGTTCAGAATCTCGGCTGGCTCCGGGGGGTGGGGCGAAGAGATAAACTAAGCAGTGGTTTTGGGGTTCCCTTGGCTCTTTAGCTCCTTATTTACTAGGGATTATCATCATCCCTGGCTCCTTAGCTCCTCCGATATCAATGGTTAGTAAATCCTGAGCTTGGGCGTGTCTTGGATGTTTTCGGACAGAAGGGAGTAAGGCAATCGAATCTCACAACTCGGACGCATAGGTCTCCAGGTCATTCAGGTGAGATTTTGTCGGCCAAATTTACAGTCTCCAAATGGGTGGTTGTCAAAATTAGGGTCTCTTTTGGGGTCCCTATTATAGCACGGCACCTGTTACTAATTTAGGGTACCCCAAAAGGGGCCATAATCTTGACAACTACCCAAATGAGTTTCACAGTTAAGATCGTGTAGTTTAAACAGGGGCATGAGCTTTAGACCTTTCGCTGCGAGTGTCCGGGTCGCACTCCTATAACTCTAAACCCTCACACCTAAAACCGTATCCCCAAACTCTAAGCCCACAACCCTAAAACCTAAACCCATAACCCTAAACTCTGAACCCCAACTAACCAGTGGTTTTGGGGTTCCTTTGGCTCTTGAGCTCCTTATTTAATAGGGATTATCATCATCCCTGGCTCCTTAGCTCCTCCAATACCAATGGATAGCCAAGCACAAGTCCCATTGCTTGGGAGCGTTCTCTGATCTCTTCTGATGCGACTTGCAGAGACTGGGGGCGCCTCCTCGAGGGCCTCTGGGCCTTTGAGGGTTTAGGGTTTAAGGTTTTAGGTTTAGGGTTTAGGGTTGAGGGTTTAGGGTTTAAGGTTTTAGGTTTAGGGTTGAGGGTTTAGGGTTCAAGCCCTCAAAGGGATCCTTGAAGGGGTCTATAAGGGGGTGATGTGTGGCAGTGCTGCGCTGGCGAAACCGAACCTTCACCTTAGATTCTACGCAGTCACTGTGGGCTGTCCATCGTGGAAAATGTTCAGGATGCAGATAGCACTAAACCTTCGTCCATGCTCCGGGCGAAGGTGACTTTACGATCACAAGCTGTAACGGTCCGTTTTGCTGCTACTAAAACGATTGCTGCTAGTATCGTCAGCTACTTATGTAGTGGTCATTTGCTGTTATGTCCATGTACGTTCATGTGTAACAAGACTGTGTGCGCTGTCTTAACAATTAGAATAGGGTTTTGAAGCCCATACTAGTATTGGTAATTATGTAGGGCCTTATATTAAGCCTTTGAGGGTTTCGGCGCTCACACTCGGACAATCCAGGCCTTTGAGGGTTTAAGGTTTGAGTTGGTGCTGAGGGGTTTTCCCACCTACTTAGCAAGGACGAGGCCCGCATTGCAGGGAGGTTAGGGTTTAGGGGTTTCGACGCTCACACTCGCACAAGACAGGCAAGGCTCGACATAGTCCATCGTATCACTACTTGGAGGATCATGGGACTTGGTAAGTAGGGTATAAGTGGGGTTATAAGCCCCCCTGAGTGGGGTTATCCTAAGTATAACCTACTTATAACCTTACTTACTAAGTCCCATGAGCCTCCAAGTACTAAAGCACGTCACCAAGTGATGAAGGAGGCCAAAGGACACGAGATTATAGAGATTGGCGAAGATGCTGGGTTTAGTTTTTGTTTTTTGAGGGCCTTTTTCCTCCCTGCGTAGGTAGAGCCTGTGTGAGCGTGGGTTTAGGGTTTAAGGTTTTAGGGCTTAATTAACGGTTCACGGTTTAAGGGTCTGCGGCTCGTCGCTACACAAAAACCGTAAAGCCAAGCAACAGCGAACAACATCTTGAGCCCTATCCAAAAATCAACCAACCCTCGGCCCGTTTTTGGGTGCGCAGCACACAACTGATGAGCCCTGAACCTGAGCAGTCACCTCTCTCACGAGATCTAGATACTGCTGCCAACAAACCTGAAACGTTCTCCCGCCGTATATGCAACTGTAATTAGGCGCCGGCTGTAAACTTGGCCCTTGAGTCCAACCCTTTTTGAGCCACGGGCTGGGACCGGCACTTTTGAAGAAGCATCGTGTTTACGCAAGCAAGAAGCTGAACCTACTGTAGGGGCCTACATAATGACCCATAGTATCGTGGGGGTTCCTTCTTATGATTAATTATAGTATGGTATACCACAAAACCCTATTCTAACTATTAAGGCGCCTATATTAAACCCCCAAGCATCTTAGCCGTTGCAGCAAACATCGGAGTCGCCGTCCAAAGACCCCACTTAAAGAGAGGGGCCTTGATCGTGAGAGTAGGGTTTGGGGGGCAAAGCATCAGATGCACGGTTTAGGGCTTTAGGGTTTCGACTCGCACACTCGCACTCTCGCAGGCACGGCTTCTGGGTCCATTTAGGGTTTAGGGTTTACCAAAGCATCCACTCGCAAGGTTGCGCTTAGGGGTTTGGGGTTTAGGACTTGGAGGATTCACGGTTGTAGCGTCTCGGGTGGCCGCACCCAGCGCAAGCCGCAGTGCAGCGAATTCAACAGCCGGCATACCCGAGCCCCTTCGTCCAGGCTTAACCCGACATCCTTCAGGGTCTTAGGCTTTCGTTATTTGGGGATTCGATGTTTCTCTTTCTTGGGGTTGAGAAGCCTTAGGCATTTGAGCACAAGCAAAACTCTCAGACCTTCATTTGTCATCTCCGTCCCAGAGGGATCGCCAAAGCCTAAACCCTAATCCTTGTTGACGTCGGACACGCAAGGATCAGCCCGCACTATGGGTAGTTCTCTAAATGACGGTCCTGTTTGGGGCCCCCAATATATAGTACGACACCCATACACTTGGCGAACTTCTGAACCCCTGCTGAAACTTAAACGTTTAGCCTTCTTATTATAGTTCATATAGAAACCCAAAAAGTTAAAGTCTAAAGAGCCAACCAGAAGAACGCCAAGTAAAAAAGAGGGACCCTAACTTAGAGAACCCCCCCCTTCCACATGGCAGCTCCCCGCTCCGTTTAGGCAAGATGGAAAGAGTAAGCGCTTTGGCGCCTGGAGGCATGTTGTCATCCAAAATTAAAGTAGGGTTTAAGTTTTTGTTTTTTAAGTGTAATGGCCCTTTCTCACTCCGCACGCAGAGTAGGACTTGAGCCCACCCTCCTCAGGCATTAGGGTTTAGGGTTTAGGGTTTAGGAATTCTAGATTAAAGTAGGGGCCCCAATAATTAGAATCAGGCTTCTTTATAGAATACACCAAAACCGTTAAGCCATGAGCGGTCGCGCTAACCTTTTACTCAGAGGGCTTGGGCACAATAGTCAGCGGTATATAGTACACAACATGATGACTGTACACGACCATACAAACTCCTACGCAAGCTGCGATGCAAAACTACACCCCCCTCACCTAAAGGCACGGTCATTGCATTCAAAAACACAGCATACCTTCGCCTGCAGGTGGAAGAGCGCTTCGGCTCGGAGTTCGACGATCGGCGTGGAGTTGCCTCCCGCGTCATCAGTTGTATCAGCAAAAGTACATGTGACTATCGTGTGCCTCGAGGAAGGGTGCGAAAACTGCATGCAAGCTTTTCTTCAAATGCAAGACGCTGGTTTCAGCGTGGAGCAAGGACGATAGGAGTTCGCCGCACAGCCACTTGAAAAATATCACAGGCCGGGTGAACATCCCTCTTGCTCGAAAGAATCAGACTGGGTCGGCTTATCAGTTCCAACGCCATCCGCGATTGCGCCACTCACGCCAGTCCTGGTTGTCCCAGTTCTGGCCGCGCCATGATCCCCAGGATGACGAAGACCAATTCTGCCACCAGGATTGATTACCCCAGTCCCAGTCGCGGTTGGTGCGATCGGCGGCCTCGGCGTTAGCCGGGCTTTTGCCTTTTCCCTTCTCTGCTGCTCGGGCATATGTAGAGCCCTTGCCACCACCTGGCGGATGCTGCTGGGCATACTTCGGCTGGGCAGCACGACTTTGATTGGCCTTTTTGATGGTTTCATCAACCGTCTCCACCATGATAGGTAGGTCCTTTGCCAAAACGGTCTGTAGGTCCACACCCACTGCAGCGGGATCGTAGTTGAGAAGATCCACCTTGCCGTGGCCAAAAGTCTGTAGACGGATGCCCCCCTTTTGCCTGGCGATGTTGTGAGCGAAATCTTGGAACGAAAGGATGGCTCCGTACCAAGTAAATGCTACTGGCGTATCCTCCGGCGTGGACGTTAGTCCCGCTGCGCACAACTTACCGCCAATGCCATCGTCTCCGGTAAAGAAAACGATACGACACTCTGGAACCTCGTCCGTGCGGATCTGGTGCGTGGTACTCGCCGCTCTGGAGGATCCAATAGCCAGCATGCGTTGCGATCGAGTGCGGCCAGGGTTCGGAAGGTAGGCGAAGCAGAGGCAGTCGAGGGCACGGATCGTTCTGCGTGTGTATCCCTCTTTGGCCATTGAAATTGCGTATTCATTGTCATGATTGAACCTCGCTACGCAATCAGTGTAGCCCTTTTTCACGGCTCTCTGCTTTGCCACTTTGGCTTTCCGAATAACCTCGCCTTCTAAGGAGTTCATGCCACGGCCGGCGACATCTTTCGATGCGCTTTGAAGGCTTGGCCTCACTCCCACTCGTTCAGCGGCATCACCCATCTCCTGAAGCAGAGCTTCACGCCCACGTGCCAACAGCGTCCGTCTGCCCTGTGCCTTCAATTGACCTGGTCGAACTGGCCCTCCGCATTGAGAGCAAATCCTTTGGCCTTGAAGACACTCAGCTTTGCAGTGGTAGCATTTGATCTTCTCCAAAAACGCGGCGGATGGCTTAGTCTCACTACCAGCATAAAGTACTGGTTCTGGCCTTCCCACCGGCTCCTGGATTGCTTCAACTGGTGTACCCTCAGCATCCAGCGTCACCGTTGTCGCCATTCCGTCACCGATGTACACGGTCCTGATTGGAGGACCCGGCTGTGCGATGATGGTGCCTGGTTCAACAAGCGGCCTCTCCTCTACGGAGGGCATTTGCTCATCATCAGGAGCTTCATCGTCATCAGCCTTTGCAGGGGCATCGGTGATAGCCAACGATCCCTCAAGCACATCAGCGACATCCGGAATGGGCGGTAGGGATGTTTCCTCAGCTGGAAGGGTACCATGTTCTTCATCAATAGGCGGTGCGAAATTGTCCTGAGTCGTCTCCTCGGGCTCGGGTTCATCAAGAACGATATCGATGCCGGCCTCAGCGTTAGCTGGGCTTTCTCCCTGCTCTTCGTCAGGAGGTACAGCGCCTCCTGCACGGGACCAGAGTACGACATCGCGTTGAGTATCGTTGATGAACAGGATTGTTGATCCGGGCACTGCTTCGGAACACAATATGCCATCAGATTCCGTAACGAATAGATCGCAAGCAGCTTCGAGGACCTCCCGAGTGTCAAAGACGATCTCGATTGGTGCGCTTGCACGGAGTCCTGAACGTGCCTTCTGCTCTTCGAGCGGCAGCGGCGCAAAATAGCAATGCGCCTTCTCAGTACCCCCAAAACCCGGCAACAAACGATCTTCCAGAATCGCATACGCCGCATCATGTGTTGTGCGGTGATAGAGCCTGGGCGGCGCCTTGTCAATCGGGATCAACGGCCTGCCCTCTCGGGCGGCATTAGCCAGCTCTTCAGAACGCTGCAGCGTAAGATATGCCTTTGCAATAGAGGCATTGTCGAGCTGCAGATTGCTGGAGTGGCCTTGCGTACAACCGACGTAGACCGGAAAAGCCGGTTGCCCAATTGCATCGGCAGCACTGTCCATTGGTCCGCGAAACATAAGGCGCTGTTTGTTGTCGGTAGCGATCATGTCGAGGAGGCTTCCTAAACCAATGTCGCTTCCAGGTCTGCATCGATTAGCAACCTCAAGCACTTCCATGGCTAGTACCCATGGCCCGCTCCACGATCGCAGTTTAAATTGATTACCCTTGTTTTCGAAGTTTCCTCTGATAAGTCCAGTGACGAATGTAACCATTTTGTGATCACATCTCGGGTAGTGTAGGCCTGGCGTCATGTCTTTTTGGAACACTTCGATGTACTGGTCGGCCTCCTCTTGCGAGGGGCATTCGTTCCAGTAATCATACAGGGTAATGCCAGTCATCTCGGCGAAGTCATAGGTGTCGTTCATGAACCTCATTCCGCGCGATCCCTGCACTGCGAGCTTGGTCAATCGCTGCTTGTCGGCCTCAGCCTTTGCAAGGCGAGCTCTTTTTGCAGCGTGCTCGGTGCCAGAGTCGCCAGACAGAATGCCTCCACCATAAATGGATGCGTCGATCGGCATCGGTCGAATATCGCCAGAAGACGAAGCTGCAGTACTCGCCGGGGTAACGGCCTCCACCTTAGGTGGGGCTTTGTTCCATTCCGGCGAATTGATCTCCTCTTCTGTTGCGAAAACACCGGGTGCGACGCTGATGACATTCTGAATCTTCATCTCCTTGAGGAAGTCGGGGACCTCAGGCGCAGGCAGTTCGGCGTGACTTTCGTCACGCTTCTCCTCCCAGTATGCGTCGTCCCACGGATCCTCCTCCGTTGGCTCCGCCTTGACCTGCTTGCTTCTCGTCATCCTCGCAAGAGCCGCTTGCAGGACATGGTTATCGACTGCGTAGCGACCACGGGAATCAAAATAATTTTCAGCAAGCAGTGATTGGAAGGCGGCTTCGCCCATTTTCGCTATCGCTCTGGAGGCGTAGCGCTCGGCGATCTCGATCTGCATGATGTGGGCTAAACCCGAAACCATCTTGCGGCGGGATTCACTGTCCTCGCGGAAATGGACATTGTCGTTATAGAGCGCCAAATCTCCAAGGAAGGGGTGGATGTCACAGGCGGCGAGTCCTCTACGGACCGCTTCGTCCTTGAATCGCGCAATGCATTCATCGAACTGCTTTGGCAACCCGTAGACGAAGCTGCGAACTCCTGTGCAGATCACAATGGACCCCACGTATGGAGAACGGCGCTGCAGGTCTGCAAGCGCTTCAAGATTTTGGCAAACTCTCCGACAGATCTTTTGCCAATCTCCGCGGGCCTCTATGGGCGATTGATGGTCCCACCACGTCGGGACGCCGGGGCTGCAAAATATCCCGTATCTGCCGACGATTTCATTCGCCATCCAGACAATCTGCACGTCCACCAGCAACTCTTGGTCGCCAGAGTAGCGCAGAGCCGTCTGGTCACAGAGGATCTGAGCCCTCTCCCGAAGTTCGGACAATGTTTTGCCCCACAGGGGTTCGTAAATTATCTCCCTGTATTGCAGATAGACCCCCGAGCTCGCTGCCTTCAAATCCGAGGAAAGGTCTGTCCTCGTTCTCTTGCCAGCAACGAAAACAGTCGTAGAGTCGGAGAGGAGGATGAGCACCCGCTTTCGGCCTCGATTTTCATCGGGCTTTAGCTGCGACATGCCAGACTGCGTCAATGCTGCCACTCGGTTGAGCCCTGGATATCGATCCGTTTCAAAGCAGTTGTGAGCAGCCACTTGCACCGGCATGTACTGAAAAAGTGCTCGCAACTCTCCTTCGTCAATCGACTCTTGGAAGCCTATCGACTCGTGACTGATGACGGCCGCCCAAAGCTGGCGGCCCCAAAAATCGGCCAACTGCTCTTCGTAGGTCGCCATCGCTCTTCTACTCTCAGCTGCTACCACGGGACTAGGACCCGGCCTCAGCGTTAGCTGGGCTTTAGTTGTACAGTAAAGCGATGACAAAGCTGCGCATGCCAGTCCTTCATGTACCTTAGGTCCATCATTATCCTTAGTGGTATGCACTTGCCAATCAGCATGCAATGCCGAAACCTTGGTTTTCGATGTCCTTAGTCGTCCACAGTCCTGGGTAGCTTCGAGCAGCAGCCGCTTCAATCGAAAAGACGATGCAAAGATCAGCGACCCGCTCTTGTGTTTCTCAAGACCGAAATCGTGTGCCAACTTAACAACAGCAGGCATACACCACATCTCGTTGTTAGCTGAAGCTTCCAACAGCAGGTGGGGCCTAAGACGTTTGGTTAATCGGCATAACGACATCAACGATTTCAGACATTTGTTCCATTCGTGGTCCGGCAGCGATGCAAAGTAGAGAATCGGTTTAGTGCTTCCCCCCTCGTCGCAGAGGGCACGAAGATTGTTAGCGATTTTTGACATTGCTTTCGGATTCATAGTTTCAAGGTTGTTCGGGACAGGGACAACACGACAGGAACCATTTCCTGACAAGGTGGCTTCACTAGCGTTCCCAAAATCAAGCAAAACCCTGCAAAAGTCCATCGGCCTCGGCGCGAGCCGGGCGTCTGCAGGAGCGGCCGCCGCAGACCCGAGCCTAAAGCCGTGTTTGTTGAGGGTTTCAAGGTCAGTTGTGGAAAGCTTGGGAAAACCACGAGAGGTATACGCGGTGATAGAAAAACGTTTTCCGGTATAAGGCAACACGCAGTGTTTCTTGGCTGGGTCAAAGACAAGAGGTTTGCAATGGGTGTCATGCACATCCCCTTTGATGGAACGTCCTTGAGCGTCTTTCTGGAACTGCGCCTTAGTATCCGAAACAGTCTGATCTTCAACCCACAATCCACCTCCTTTGTGGTCACCAAAGCTAACCATCAGGTTCTTAGAACCCTTTAAGTTATGGGAATCAGCATGAACCTTTGCCATGTTGTCCTTGCTAATCACCACTGAGGTCCATGTGAAACCTGAGTCGGGAGAATGAGCTTTCACGAACTCATTCAAGTACCTGGCAACTGCGGGATACCTAGTGGTGCTTCTGGTAACACCTTGCATTCCACCGTGTGTCCAAGTTCCGTACACTTGATAATAGCCTTGTTTCTTTGATGCAATGCGAGGTCGCTTGGATTTCTTAGCTGTATGATTTGATGCAATCTCTTCACACAACCTTTCCAAAGCATCACAGCCGTACTCCTTCAGGCGGGAAAGTTCTGAAGCAACCATCTCAACCTCCTGAATGGCAGCAGCTGCTTTAGCACGTTTGCCTTGAACCTCGTGTGGTGTAGGAGAGCGGCCTGGCTTTTCAGCCGGCTTCGCATTCTGCGCATCAGGTACATGATTAATGAGCCTAAGCGCGTGTTCCCACTTACCACGTTCAGCAAACGGTTTCGTGAAGATGTCTGCGACCTGTTCTTTGGTATCAACATTGATCATGTTGAAATGGCCCTTTTCGAACTGTTGCTTCATCCATGCAAACGAAAGTCGTTGCGTCCTATCGGTGTGACGAAGCTTTTCACTGTCACCTTTCGCGATGATGGTGATTGTAGCTTGGTTATCTTCTAAGAACTGAACCTGAAACTTTTCAGAAAGATGAACATCCAAGCCATTTATATCCGCGACAGAGCGTCCTTCATGACTGAGTTCACCATACCTGATTTCATCAAGCTCCGGGTCAATCCTTGCAACGATTGTTTCCGTGACTTTAGGTGATTCCGCCGGCGGCCTGGTCTTTCGACCGGCTGCATTAGCGGTAACCTCTCCCCAAAGGTAACACCACAAGCTTAAGCTAGGCAGGCCTTGTGCTCTGATGCCGTGATTCGCTGAAACTACTTCACTTTCGGTGCTAGACGTCGTGATGCTGGTCTGTTTCTTTGAAAAAGCATTCAACGGGTAGTAAGTGTTGGGCCCAACCAAGAACAGTGCGCATCCTGATGTGGATTTGGAATCAAATTCTCCTGCCCAATCGGCGTCACAGAAGAGCCACAACTTACAGTCCGAAATCTTATCGCCAATAAAACCCTGCATCGTGATGTCCAAGCTCGAATTAATGTAGCAGATCAGCCGATGTAAACCGACATCGCAGTCCCTTGACCACTTCGTGACCCTAGAAGCAAGCGACTGGGTACACCGAAGTAAGTCCCACCTTGCCATTCTTGCTGCAAACAACACCTTCATGAGGACCCGACTGGCAATCGGTTGCAACCTCCCCTGGGGTTCGTTGCCTTCCACAGGTTTGGCTACTCTGTTCTCATGAAACGGCGTAGCTGCAAACTTCAGGGAATCACGTGAAACTTTAGCTAATTCACAGTACTTGTCGACACAGGAGACCAGGAAGTCCTTCATGTCATACGTCACAACGTTGACAGGCTTAGTCATAGCGGGGAGGTTCCTTGATGATCGTATCAGTGCTCTTAAATCTAGACTGCTTAGCTTCGCGCTTAGCGTCTGATTTGCTTCTCATCGGCCTGCCCTTTCGGGCGGCAGCAGCGAGCTTAAAGTCGTCTGCCGTCGTTGGCATGATAGAGAAGATTGTTTTGCCCGTCCACCACTCGTTTCGCCTAGCAGGGCCCCCCTGATTGGAATCATCCTGTATCTGATCTCCATTCTCAAACTCTGTTATGCGTTCAGTTCCCAGAGTGGGAAACTGTCTCATGTCGTCTTCACTTGGTACGTACAAACGCTTTCTGGGGTACCTGTGATGTCTGATTGCAAGCGCAGCATCCGGATCAACCTCCCAATAATCTTCTGTTCTACTCGGCCTGGAGTTTCCTCCGGCTGCTGGTGCTGCAATTTTCTTGTCGAAGACATAAGCAAAAGGATGTGCGCTGCGGTCAAGCATAACACCGTTCTGCTCTCGATGATTGCAACCAAAGTATCTCCCAAAAGGTTCCGAAGGATCCATATCCAAAACCTTCCCAATCCCCTCCCATCCCTTAGCAAGATTGTCCTTTGGTCCTGCCATTTTGAAATCGTCGACGTAGACGACGAGGAGGAGATCTAATTCCGGATGGTAAAAGATACTTTGCCATATATCTGGAAGAACCGGGATCCACCCTATGCTCTTCAACTGAGCAGTGCAGTGTCGTTCCCAGATGCCGCCGCTGTCAGGATGTCCATACAAAGCAAGTCTGAGAGGACAAACTGGGTCGCGAAAATTGCGCCACTCGGGCGGTCGACGATTCTTGGGAAGTCGAACCCAAGTCGCAATCCCTTTGAACAAAGCTTGAGTATACGCTTGTCGAGCATCAGCTTGCTGTTTTGCATAGCCTGGTTGGCTTCCGAACACATCGATGATTTTACCCGCTTCCATACTTGCAGGGCTAGAACCCAGTTCGGCGAAGATCGCGTGATCCGCATTTTCATCTCGAACCTGGTTCCCCTGGAACACAGAGCGTCCCTTGTAGTACTTAAGCGGATTGCCATCCTGCAACTCGGAACCCTTAAGGCTGCAAATCTCGAACACGTTCCCGAAGTGAGCCTTTTCGCCTTTTGCCTTGGTTTCAGACAAGACGTCGTCGTACTCACGAACTTGTTTCTCAAGCCAACACCCTTTATCAAGAAGTTTCTTCCATTCTTTGTCCATAGCAGCCTGAGCCTCAGGGTTTCTGGCAACGTCATTCTGATTGATAAGCTTGGCAACCACAGCGAAAAGATCCTCGCAAGTTTCCTCTAGCTTATCCAGAAATAAACCGTGCAACCTCTCCCCATCCTCAGGCGTCCTCGGTCGATGAGGTTCTCGATGTCCAAGGAGAACAGGCATAGCGGGAGCTTCTTTCTCTCGTTCTTCTTTTAATCTAGCTTCCTCCCGCGCAACCTTCTTCTCCCATCGTTCGATTTCCTCTTTTCGTTGTTGTGCGGAATACATGTGCCAGAATTCAGACGGGACATCAGGGGGTCTTTTGGAGCCTTTCTTGTTCCTCACGAGTCTAACCCCATCCCAATTGTAACCAGCAGGAACCGGTCTACCATCAGGATATTTCGTGGGATCAAACAGGTCACCTTTGGAACTAGATGATGGCTCACTGGGCTTAGGCGCGGCCTCACCTTTCGGTGGGCTTTGATCGTCATCGGGTTCGGGTTCGGATAAGCCGATTTCATCAAGAAGTTCGCCTGCCTCACGAAGTCCCCGTTCCTTTTCTTCATCTGAAGCATGAATGTTCTGATCATCCAACAGTGGAACCTCGTGTGCCTCGCGATCCTTGATCCTTCCCGATTGAAGTGGGAACTCAAAACTTCCCTCAATCAACTCAACGCGCTTAGCCCTGATGACCTTGAGGTTTCCGTCCTCAATGGCAAACTGTGCGTCTTTCACGGGTGCAATCAAATACTCCTTCTTCCAAACAAACCCTGGTTGGATATGGTATCCCAGGAAGATCCCTTCAACCCCAGTTGACGAAAACTTGGAAGTCTCCGGAACATTCTGTTTAGGGTTATGCCAATACAAGACCTTAGCTCCGAAAGGAACAATCAATCCCGCAAAGGACTCCCCAAAGCGTGCCTCCCATGGGATTTCACCAGTATCCACTCGTTTTGTGAGATTGAGCGCAATGGAGTGGTGCTGAGCTGCTAAAGGCCAAAACCGTTCTGGAAGACCGGCTTGCTCCAAGTTCGAGCGCGTACCCTCTAGTACGGTGCGGATTTCCCGTTCGATGACGGCCTTAGTTTCATCCACGTACTCTCTAGAGGTGTTGTGCCTACATCGGAGTTCCTTCACAGCTGCTCCCAACTCCGGCGCGTTGTCAGAGTAAATAACCCCAACTTCGTCTTGCGTACCGAAAAAGTGCAGAAGGTCCTCATGCACTTGTTCCGATGATTTTGTTGCGCTAGGATACACATACCTGAATTGCGAAAACACATCTTTGATAACAAGCGCCACCCTCTCATCCTGAAATCCAAAGTCCCTCAGATCTCTTGTCACGAGATGATCAATGGTAACATGATCCCCATACTTTTCACTGTGTATGGTCGAAGATCCCCCCTTTCTTCGAGCTTGGGGAGATAGCATCTTCGCCTTTTGGCACACTTTGCAGAATGGGTTCTTAGGACGATGGCAGAATTGATGATGGATGCTTTCGGCCTCGGCGCGAAGCCGGGCTTCTTGCGAGATTTCCCTTCCCTCATCTTCTTCCTTGTCACTATCGGGCTCGATTAAGGGGTCGTCTTCGGGTCTTTTGAAAGCAGTAATCGACAGAATTGGCGATCCATCAATCTTTTGATTTTTAACCCTTAGACTTCTGATGTCAACAGAATCCTCAATCTTGCTCCAAGCAGAGTCCTTGTAGATCCAAGTGGTCCTTAGCACGAACCTTGGATGACGAGGTGCAGGTACTCGCAAAGCCTTTGGCCGATGACCAATAATGATCTTTGATGCGGCAATTTCACTGCTAGTGATCCAACCTGGCTTGGCTAAATCTTTAGGCTTGATTGCAATTGGTGGTGCAGCATTGATTGCTTCTTCTATCTCGGAGTCGCTATGAACGACTCTTTCATCCCCGGCCGGTCCTCTCGGACGGCTTTCTACTGGAAACCCGAAGACTCGTCCTCCGCAGGTGCCGCCAGTTCAACCTTGACTGTACCGGCGTTAAACACCTGAGTTCCAGCAGATTTCTGGGAATCATCAGCACTTGCTGGGCTCGCTACCGAGTCATCATTTGAGATCACTGGGACTCTACCCTTCATCTTACACTTGATGACTTTACCATCGGGAGCTATGAAGTATGGAACCTTGCCCGCAGGCCAATGGAAATCATATCCATCGTCCATGCATCTTCTCCCAACAGAACAAACCGGTGGCGTGCTTTCCAGTAGATAGCACTCAATGTTTTGCTTCAGTTCAGGCATCGGGATGTTGGTTGACTTGATTCCCTGAACTGGACCATTAGCTGTAATCAAGTTGACCGGCCTACTAGCGTTTTCGATGGGAGCCTCTGGATAGTAGATAGAGTGATCGTGCCTACTGATCAGATCTTCTTCACTGCCAGTATCGGCGAGGAATTCTAATCCCGCATTAAAGCTAGAGCATGCTGTTCTTTCCACGCTAGAACACAGCTCGCACTTCAACACTGCAACTGGGATCTCACCCTCTTCGCAGTCATCTGTGCACTCGTACTCACAGTGGCTTTCAATCCCATTGAGCATACAGGACATGATCCTGGCAAGCTCGTTCGCTGTTCTTATGGCCGTGCTTAGGTCCTGAACTGGAGGCTTTGGGCAGCTTTCAGCATCCAAGTAACAAACTTCGAAAGTTCGCGGTTTGGTCCTATGCTTCTTACCCTTACCATCCAATGGAATCTCCCGAATGCTTGGCTTCTCCTTGAACCTTAATTTCTTGAACGTTCCTGAAGCATCACCCTTAACGCCTTGCCCATTGGGCACAGCTGCCAGCGCATACGAAATGCAACAAGCTGCCGTGCGTCCGCCAGACTTTTCCTTGCTCTTGGACCTGCCCCTGTGTTTCTTTTCCTTCTTTGCTTTAGGATCCGGGGTCGGGCTCCTAGGCTTTTCATCGTTCTTCGCAGGGGCGGCCTGCTCGGTAGGAGCGGCGTCAGTTGGATTGGGCTTATCTTGATGCAGGAACCTACAGTCTTTGCCTTTGTTGCACTTGCCTTTCTTCCAAAAGGTGCAAATCGCGTTGATCTTCTTCTGAGGCGTTCGATGAGGACTTGGGGATCTTGACTTTGGTTTGTGGAGAAACTTACACTTGTCGCCTCTTGTGCATTTTCCTTTCTGGAAGTCGTAACAAACCTGTTGTGTTTTGGGACTCTGAGATCTAGGCGGTGTTCGTTGGCTCGATCCTTTGCTGCTTGTTCTGGATTTTGAGCTACTTCGGGACATGCTTCTTCCACGGCCTCCTCGTGAAGAGGGGCGACGTTCAGATCCGTACGCTGGGGCCCCGTATCTATCGCCATGCGACTTAGCGATGCGGTCACGGTTCTTACGCATCCGTTCTCTAGTTAGATGCTCCCTAATGGCATTGACGAGGAATTCATACGTGTGTACGGGGTTTCCTTCCTTTGCCCTGTCGTACAGCTGAAGATCGTACTTGATGTGGTGGGATTTCCGAATTTCCCTCAGCAAAATGTCCCTCAAGGTAACTTCATCCGGAACATGACTCATTCCAGCAATCACCGACTCGAAGTTGTAAAGGAAGGTAGCCAAATCGTCCCCAACCAACTTCACTTTTAGAAGGTCTTCTACGCTATAGAGGCTTCCGACTTCTTCATTAGTCTTAAAGTGTTGATGAAACATCCACAACACTTGTCTTCCCCTGACGGCACGTCCTCCTGTGGCCTCTGTTTCTTTGAAGTTTAGGACTTGCCTTGAAATCTCTCCTCTAGCGACTCTGGTAAGTGCAGCCAACAACTTCGTGTCCAATGTTAAGAATTTCCCAGTGTCATGTAAGGACTTGAGGGTAGCCTCTTTATCATATACTTCCTGCACCCAGCGAAATGCCTCATCCGGGCGATCGCTCGCAGCCCGCACAATCTCGCGGACCGAGATCCGCCACGATCGGTAGGTCTCTGGATTAGGGTAATCGGGAAGCTTGATGCTTTCGGCTTCTTTCACCTTTGGTTTGCCCTCTTCATCTTCGGTCTTAGGGGTAAGCAAGCGTGCTGCCCTAATCAATGCCTCAGCTCCGAAATCAACATGTGGAACCCCGTCTGGGTCAACAGTCGCCGGCTTACCCGCTTGGGCAGCTTTAGGGGACTTTTCCTTTTGTGGCTCTCTGTTCTCAAACCCAGGTGGTACAGAAGTTCCTTGCGGAGGTTCCTGAGCTTGCGGCGTTCTTCCGAAGATGTCCTTCATGTTCTCGGGAATCTCAAATGGATTTGAGAACGGGACAGCAGGATTAGGTCCTGGCTTCGGCGTGGCATATTGTTTGCCCGCTTCGTCCGCATTGGCTTCCATTCTTAAGGCTCGTTCTGCGGCAGCCAGTTCATCCTGCAGTCTGTCGTTTTGTGCACTCATTTCAGCGATTTCAGTAATGAAACGCCGTTCCATACTCGCTTCGGTTTCTTCAAGAACTTGTTTGAATCGGATTCCAAGAAAATCAAGATGTTGTGCTTTGTTGCGTTCGCTCTCAGCAATCAGAGTGGTTCTGAGCTTAGCGATTTCCGACTGATGTCGTTGTTGGAAAATTGATTCCAGAATGTTCATTTCATTCCTGCATGTTGCAACTTCGTTCAACAAAAACTTTTCCCTTTGGGATGCGTTGAACTCAAATTCCGCAAACTGTGCTTCGCATTCTGCCATCTTCACCTCATGAAGGCGCTCGGCCTGTTCAGCCATGCCAGCCATTCTCACAAGATTATCATGCGATTGTTGGTTCAGAATGCTTGCGTGTCTTCTTTCAGCATCTGCCTCCGTTCGCTCTATTGCCATTCTTTGTTGTTCGGCTGTTTCACCCTGGTTCACAACATTGTACAAGGTATACTGCACGTTTGAGATGTCGACCGTTGGATTTGAGACAAATGGAGATAGGGTAGGACCCACTGGACCGAAGATCCTATCAAGTGCTTGGGATCCTGAGCTCGGTGCCGTAGGGCCCGCGCCAGCTGCTGCGAGTTGTTCATCAAGCAGTCGAGCTCTTGTTTCGTCGTCCATCTCGTCCGATGATACTTCGGTTGTTTCTCCCTTTTCAGTAGTGAGCAGGGAGGGCGAAGTACTCATGTACCAGTGTGAATACCAGTGAAAGAATACCACGGAGACAAAGTCAGCGAATACGGCTGATAACCTATAGAATACACCAAAACCGTTAAGCCATGAGCGGTCGCGCTAACCTTTTACTCAGAGGGCTTGGGCACAATAGTCAGCGGTATATAGTACACAACATGATGACTGTACACGACCATACAAACTCCTACGCAAGCTGCGATGCAAAACTACATTCTTTTGCAATCGTACTACAGGACGAACGGCACTAAGGAATAGTATTGATAATTATTCAAGCTTCTACATCACAGGAGTTGTGTCTAGGTTCCAGCCGGCACGGCTCTACACCCTGGATAGATTCTAAACTTACAAGGACCTGACTGAAGCCCTACCCCTCCGCGCAAGCCCTAAACGCTGCTGTAGCGGTGAGCCCAAAACATGCACTGCTCTGGGCATCCCTTACCCACAAACCCCTAAACCTACCGCATCTTAGATTCCGTGTCTGTAGCAGGGGAAGGCAAATGAAGCTTGTAAACCTTAAACCAGAGAATTCGTTTGGCTCAGGAGTTTTGGCGCGCACACTCGGACAAGCCAGGCGAGGTTATGGGTTCGGGGGATAGTGATCAGAGGTCTACACAATGCCCTTAGGCTGGGCAAAGGTCAATTAACTAGCGCCCAAGAGTCCAAGAATCACTTTAGCGATCAGGGCTAGCTAGTTCCAAAAGGTTATAGGGAGGGTCATCAGCTATACGCTTGGGGCTGTAAGTCATGTATAACATGTGTTCCGAAAAGTACCGCATCGTACGCCTACTTGCAACTGCCAGTCAACTTTGCATGGGCTTGTCAAGCCTTACTAAACCTCCTCTATGTCTTCAGATGCTTCCTGCAAGTATTTGTCCATCATCTCCCTAAATCGACACTCCTGCCCAGAAGCAGCCCCTAGAAATTCCCTGAACTTCCCAGTGCTCTTTGCTTTCGCTGTACTTGCCTTGGGCATCACGGTACTAGTCACTATGCATCAACCTCAGAGCCCCTGAACCCTAAACCCTAATGTACCAAGACCTACTAAACCCTCCTTTTTTGTAGGTTCTTATCATAAACCCTAATATGGGATGTATAGAGGTTTTGGTAGGTTAAGGTAGGAACCTGATTGAGGAACCCTGGGCCTAAAATCCCAAAACAGTAGGATTCAACGAAGGAACCCCAATAAAGGCCCATTGTTTCTTCATCATGTTCCCACATCATACCTGAACCCTAAACCCTGGGCCCTAAAAGATAAAACAGACTTCGAGCATCGGGCGTCGGCGGGTCAAAGCGATCGGGAGGCTCGCCAGTCGATGGCCATGCGCAGGTAGATCAAAATCATGCGCCCTTTTTTTGGATCTGTATTCTAGCATGTTCCATAAAAGTTTAGGGGACCAAAAGCGGCGCATAATTTTGATCTACCCCCATGCGGTAAAAGTCTGGAACTTTCTCCTCACTTAAACAAGACACCATCCATCTGCTCATCAAAGAAAGAAGGTCTGACTCGAGCAAACCCCAGGCCTTTATAATGTGAGGGCCTCGATAATTAGAGTAGGGTTTTGGGGCCCAGTATACTATACTTCTATTAAGGAACCCCCAAAATAGTATAGTTAATCATTAAGGCTCCTATGGTACACCCGAAGGAGGCGAACCCGTAGACCCCGAACCAAACACATCAGGCATATTGCAGGCTCCATTGGTCAACGAAATTCGCGGTCCAAGCTCCCGATAAAGCGTGTGTAAGTTGTGGGGATCCGATGTCGCGCAATCTGCAGGGGCTTGTGTAAATGACTGATCGTGTAGGTGCGATAGTTGGTGTCAGTGAAGTTAGTGTAGTTTCAAGTTGACAGAGTACAAGGAAATGTGTAGCACAGGCAATCATAAAACACACACGCTTACAATTCTGTCACGACATTACCCGGAAGCCTGCGTTAGTTGTTTGTGCCATGTGTTGTATTCTCGAACTTCTCTGGGGAACAGCCTTCCATACTAGCAACATCTAGCAAGACTGTTGCGCTCATGAGTACGGAAACAACAAGAACTGACCAGAGAACTCGCAGCTGTAAAACCTGAGGATCTTCAGTTCCAGACAAAGTTTCGCACAGCCCCACGGGGCTGCGGCTGACTGCAGTCATATGGTACCTAGAGGGCCCAAGTGCTCGAATAGTGAGCCTTCGGTCTGAAATACTAAATGCTGCACTCTGGCTGGTTGTCGGCATCGGAAACCCTGCTATAGGGGCCTCAATAATTACCAATATTATTTTAGGGGCTCCTGATTATAAATATAGTATAAAGACCCAAAACCCTCCACTAATTATTAAGGCCCCTATTTTCACCCCAATTAGATCGTCACTTGGCTCCTTAAGGGATCACTTGCGAAGGAAAATTTGGGAGCCTGCCCATGTCTTTTACCCTGACTGGTCACACTTTGGACCCGGTGGTTCAGATCCGAAAAGCCCCCATCTAAGGGTTTGGTGTTTGGGGTTTATGATGGGTCCTTTAGTTTGAAGGTTCTGTAAGGGGTTTCGGATGTAGCGGTCTTAAAGCATGCTGTGGCAACGGCCCTAAAGATTGGACTAAGGTTCCTTTGAGGGTGCTCTACGCGGGAGCTATAATGTTGATCCGAAGGCTTCTGTGACATGCCGGGTTTAATGGTTAGAATAGGGTTGAATGAGGTTTGGGGAGATATTATGGTCCGTTTGATATCCTAGTACATTTGTATTGAGAATTTCTGAAAAGTTGAGGAAGAAAGTCGCTACTCATGTCGCTATATCGCACTCTTTGGTTTAGGTTTTCCGTATTGGGTTTTATCATGCATGGCTTGAAGTTGTAAGATTTTAGGGCGTCTAGGGTGTAGGGCTTAGAAAAGAAGCATCCGGCCTTTCTAAAATCTAGGCTTTCGACCGGGTATACATAAGATTTCACATAATTAGAGCTTGGGTTTAGGACACCGTATAATATTATTCGGCATTTGACCCAAGGCAAACCACAACCCCCCAAACAACATGAAGATTCGGGGGTTAAGGCGTTTCTCTGTCTCAGGCTCCAGGGCTCATGAACACTACACCTATATGTTACCGTATACCGTGTAGCTTATGCAAACCTTTTGGTTCAAACAAGCTGGAAAGGCTCGAAGCACGATAAGTCCAAGTTCTCAAAACCTTAGCTCAAAGCACTCTACAGACCCTAGACCCCAGACTCCAAACCCTGAATGAAACCCTAAACCAGTCAAGGCAGGGAGGGCTCCAACGTCCCTGCAAGGTGGGGGAGGCCTCTCTCATTGCAGGACTTTCGTAGCAGCGTAAGGGATTTATGCGCGGGGTTTCAGGGTTGTTCACTCACCAAGTCCTATACCCCCTATTTCTAAAACCCTAAACCCTAAACCCTAAATACCCTAAACCCTAAACCCTAAACCTAAACCCTAAACCCTAAACCTAAACCCTAAACCCTAAACCCTAAACCCTAGCCTAAACCTCTAAATGTTCTGGGGTCCAGCCGAGCAGGGGCCGGCAAACGGAGGAGGAGCTTTATCTGCAAGCTTCAAGCATCATTACCCAGACCCCCGGGAGGAACGGTTTAGGGTTTAGGGTTTAGGGAAAGTAGATCCCCTAATTTGGGGCCCTATACTACTAAGGGTACTTTATAGGAACCCCCATTAAGGGATCTGCATCATTCCAGGACCCTCCTTGTACCCTCAAATAGGGGTATATGGGTGGCTGTCAAAATCATTGTCCCTGTTTGGGTCCTTAGCATAATACGGCACCTAATATTTAGGGTACCCAAAGAGGGACCCCCCATTTTGACCGCTACCCATATGGTCCCAAATAAAGGGCATTTAGGGTCTAATATAGGGTAGATGGAGGGTCTAGGTTAGCGAGGGTGAAAGGTTGATCTTTGCTTCGGTTAGGGCTTAGTTTTTAAGGTTTCGGGATCAGCGCTTTGATTAGGGTCTGGGAGTCTAGGACCTAGGGATTAGGGTTGAGGGCAAGCCTGCCAAAACGCTGAGAGGCCTCAATTAGCATACACACGGTTGGCCCACAAGATCTCCCGCTTAAGTTGCGGCAAAGCTTTCGGTCTCCCAGACTAACAGAAAGGTTCCGAAGTGCTTGAATGGGGGCGTACTTACCCAAGCCATAATAGTAAATCCCACTAGAAAAGCCCTAGTTTATATATGGGCCAGGTTTAGGCTTAGGCAGTGGAAATGGTCTAATTGTGAAGCATTCGAAGGCATGTCGGCACCCTAAATACCCTCGACCCATGTAGACCCTAACACAGAACATCAATGTTTCGAGCCCGAACCACGATGATTCCGGTATTCCTTCATCGTAAACAGGATCAAAGCATAAGTGAACAACGAGAATCGAAATCGACAAATGCATCAGCAAACAGATACACAGATACACAGTTAGATAAATGTGAACTAAACAGGCACAAGCTTCTGCCTGTCCATTTCTGTTTGCTTACGGCTTCTTATTCTGTTGCGAGGAAGGGGAAAGATCTTATTTGGCGGTTTCAAGTGCCAACAAAGTCCAGGCGTCAGTTGTAAGGCCGTAAACGCCGCAAACCCCAAACCCTATTGCCCCCAGGATACCCATTCTATGCTTTGGGCAAATCCTGGAGCTTCTCACAGTTCTATACATTACTGTCCAAGGTTCCTGCATGTTTTTGATCCTTACGATGGACGCTTCTTCAAGGTGTGCGACTGAATGGAATCAGGATCCTAGTATGGGTCCTTTCTTCAAGGGTGCCAGACTTTTTTGGGGTCTTAATTAAACCTTGAAGCCAACAAAACAAGGGCTTTAAAGTTCAAACTTTCAGAATAAGACTACCTCATAAGAGCCCAAAGGTTGACAAGTTGGTTTTGGACCAATAAGAAAGCGGACCCTACTAATTTAGAGATCTTCCCTTCTAGATGCCTGCAACCGAGCCTGCACCTGGGACCCGAAGCTTAGACCCGTTTAAACACGAGTTGAACTTCAATGGAGACAGACTCTATTTAGGGTTTAGGGAATATGGAGACAGACTCTATTTAGGGTTTAGGGAATATGGAGACAGACTCTCTACTTAGGGATTAGGGTTTAGGGGTTTAAGGGTATTAGATGCTGGACGGAGCCTTCGAAACCGAATCCCAGAGGAAGAGTTGGCATTCGACCAAGTGGTCAAGCTTTGGGCACTGCTGCTTTCACGGCACTAGTTGCTCGGGGCTTGGTTGCGGGATCTATGGCTTCAAAACAAATGGTGTAGAGTAGCGGGTTTGTAAGATTCTGACTCATGCTGGGGCGTCTTGCTTTGGGCCAACCGTCAGCTGACATATCGTTGCTTTCAGCAGAAGTCTGCTTTAAACACTGTGTTGCCCAGCTCGTCATTGCCCGGTGAATCTGAAAACTCCCCACAAGGCTGTGGGACTTCATCACGCGGACCTGCCAGGCAAAAGCAGAACAAATGACTTGGGCCGGTCTCTTTCATGCCTTTAATAGAATAGTAGTAGTAGTAGTAGTAGTAGTAGTAGTAGTAGTAGTAGTAGTAGTAGTAGTAGTCGTAGTAGTAATGGTAGTAGTAGTAGTAGTAGTAGTAGTAGTAGTAGTAGTAGTAGTAGTAGTAGTAGTAGGTGGTAGTAGTAGTAGTAGTAGTAGTAGTAGTAGTAGTAGTAGGAGGAGGAGGAGGAGGAATAGTAGTAGTAGTAGTAGTAGTAGTAGTAGCAGCAGTAGTAGTAGCAGTAGTAGTAGTAGTGGTAGTAGTAGTAGTAGGTAGAAAAAGGAGGAGGAGCAGTCAAAGCAGTCGCGCAAGGGTCATTGTCTCGTCGGGCGGACAGGTGGCCAGGCCAGGAGAAGCGGCTCTCGGCGTCGGGGGCTATAGTTGAAGGTTCATGGGCAGCTGTGACGGGTTTAGAGTTTGGGTTCTATGGTCAAGTCTTGGCTTTAGCTTCGTGTCTTTCAGTTCCCTGCTCAAAGCAGAGTGAGCTTTTTAGGGTTAAGACGTTATATGGAGGCTATTAGCAATAGCTTCAGCTGCATTGAGGCTTCATGGATGCTTACCAGTAGGGCTTTGCTACGCATGTTCTTCAAAGCCCTTGTTCCCTGAACCATATCCCTAAACCCTAAACCATAACTATACTGAACTTAGACCCCTAGCAACAACTGTAATTATAGCAGTTTCTGAGGGATTAAAAGAAGAACCAAATATTAAGAATTATTTCTCCCTCTATCTCTAAGTACCCCTAAGATACTGGGCTTTGAAGTAAGCAGGGAGAAAAAAGTATAGACTTCTTTTCATGATTGGTTTCCTTTAAGTACCAGGTCCCAAAAAAGTACTACTAGGATACCCAGTAACCTAAGAATAAAAAGGCCTCTCTTTTTGGTATTGGGTAACTTTATAAGGAACCTAGGACTACGAAAGGGAATAAGGGCACTACTGGGTATCCTAGATTAAAGTATGGTACTCCAAGGCCCAGGATAAAGGGTCTAGGGATCCTGAACCGGCAAGCTGCAAAAAGGCATGTAGCCTGTTCGGAGTGCTTTCGTTTCGAGCCACCTGTCAGGGCAAACGCGTAGGAACCACGGTTTAAGGCTTTGGGGTTCAGGGGTTTAGGGGTTTTTAGGGCTTAGGGCTTAGGGTTTAGGGTTGAGGGTTTGGGGCTGAAGACTTCTGAATAATCAGGCGAGCTCTCCGGGGGTTTGTACGGTATGCGTGTATATTCGCGAAGCTTAGAGAAGAATTGCAATGAGAACGAAATCTTACGACCCCTGGTGTTAGGCGTTTACGGCTTTAGGGTTTTACGTCTTGGGGACTGGGATGGGTTACCCTGAATTAGGATTAACGGTTAAGGGTTTTGTGCTTAGGATATGGGCTTTTTGGGGGGTTTACCCTGAACCCTAAATTAGGGTTAAGAATTTTGTGCTTAGGGTTTGGGGTTTATAGGTGTTGTAAACCCAGTAGGGGTGATAGGGTAAACCCTCAACCTTCTTCAGGGCCACTGAGAATCTGGATGCTGGCTGGGGCAGAGGCTTTGGGATTTGGGGGGTCACCCTAAACCCTAAACCTAAACCCTAAACTGTAGGGGGTTTAAAGGGCTTGGTGCTCCTGGCTCACAGGACAAGGTTTGGATTTTTTTGTTGCACGGGTTTGGGGTTCATGGCTTAGAGGCCGCGCGGGGATTTTAAGGGTCTGTGTTCAGGTCTTGGAGGCTCTTAGCCCTCGACTCTAAACTCTACCTTAACCCCAAATAGCCTACCTTTTTAGGACTTATATAAAGAACTCATATTAGGGAACCCTACAAAGGTAGGTTTTTCAGGGTTAAGGTAAACCCTATATATCCGAGCTCGGATAAAGGGCCGTAAAAATGCTGGCAGGGTCTGCACCGGAGCGGGCCCGCACCAGAGTGTCGCTTAGAAGGACGAGAACCAACATTGGCAAAGCTAGGGCTGGGTTTAGCATTCTGGACCGGGTCGATAGGTTTAGGGTTTGTAGAAATTGTTTAAGTTCGGGTCCTGAGTTCTGTGCGGGTTTTGACCGGGGTTTTGCCTTTTGCTTTCGCACTGAAAGCCTGCTAAACAAGTTCAATTTATCCCGGGCTTGAGGGTTTAGGGCTTACCTTAACCCTGAAGAACCTACCTTTTTAGGGCTCCTTATTATGATTTCCTTATATATGTCCTGAAAAGGTGGGATATTCAGGGTTAGGGTAGGGGGACAATGATAGCTTCTGGACGGCTGGCAAGGCAAAGTCCAAGAAGCCGAACTGCTCAGGCAGAGGCTTCTGCGAGGTGAACGGACAGTGAAGGCATGTTATACTATATAGTTCTTACATATAAGGAGCTACCAAAATAGCACTGGCTTCCTTTATAGTTTAAGTATCATAGGGAACCCTATCCTATACGGGATGATGCTTGATAGTTATTTAGGCCCCAGACTAGCTTAAGGGCTTAAGCTTATGGTCTGAGCTCAACCAAAGCTCAGCACTTTCGGTGTTAGGTTTGGCTCTAGATGTTGTGATGCTGGGGTTAATTATGGTGTTTTAGGGTTTTGGTCCATGTATGGTTTAGGGTTTAAGGGTTTTAAGGCTTCGTTTTTTTGGCCAGTGTTGCTTGTTCTAAGTTCTTGTCTCCAATAACGAAGGCAGTACACGGTACCGCTTCCAGGAGAACAGCACAAGAAACCAAGGTCAAGTGCGAAGTGCAGCGTTCACAGCAGCGAAAAGTTGTGAGAAGCCCAATTGGGGGTTTCCGAAAATAGGGCCCCTAATACGGTACCCTAAATGGTACGATCCTTATTATAAGGACAGCAAAATTAGGTATTCCCTGTTTTCGGAAACTACCAATTCGGCCCCAGGCTTTCCTCCCGGATCCAAAAGGTGATCCCAAAGAGGGGTGAGCCAGAATCCCCTGACAAATGAGCCAGAATCCCCTGACAAACTTCGGCACGTACTATGAAGCACATGATCACTAGCTTTCTTCAACCTGCTGGGATGCAGGAGACAGAAGCCCTCTTCCACGGCACCATCGCCGTCTCTCTGCACAAACCATAGAATGAAACAGCCGGGCTTCCTGTCCTTCGACTCGCTGCTAGGCGGTGCGACCGCTTGCGAGATGGAGTTGTCAAGATCAACGCGTAACAAGCGCGCCTCTCTGGATCCGACTTTCACGGTCGGGCTTCGAGAAATCGAGTTCACTTTGACAGCAGTGGTCCGCCTCGGCTCCCCCAACTCTTGAATATTAGGGGTTTCGATGCTCACACTCGCACAAGGCAGGCAAGTTTAGGGGCTAGGGATTAGGGTGTCGGGGCTAGGTGATGCAACAAAGCTTGCACATCGGTAATAAACACTGTATATTATATATTCGTCTCGCAACAGATTAGAAGTACGCACAAGAATCCGAGCAGCTTAATTTAGGAAAACAATTCAGGAAAACAAAACACCCTATAAATTAGAGCATCCGATGCAACCCTACGCACTTAACGCCATGGCTGCCCCCAGCCAAAATCCCAAATGAATTCTAAAGCTCCAAACTCTACCCCGTAACCCCAATCAGGTTCCCCAAGTGAATCCTAAAGCTGTGGCAGAGGCCGTAGGAGTCGTTATAGCAGCGAGGTCGTGCAATCGTCTTAGGATTCCCTGCGCTAAACCTTGTTTTCGAAACTGGAGCCCTCTGACGTGCTAGGAAGCAAACGGTCAAATACAACTCAAAACTGCAAACTTTAAAAAGCCGTTGCGATCAGACCGATGTTTTGGGGTGCATATGGGCACGCTAACACCTTACCATCACTATCAACTCAGGTCCTTGTTACATATAAGCACTAGAACCGCAACCCCCCGACTGATTTAAACCTTGAGCCAGCAAAGACCGTCCATAAGTTTAAACAGATCGTAGCTCAAATTTCCCTTCAACTAGCCTTCAACCCTGACCCCTGAATAAACCCTTCTTGAAGCAGGGACTACAAGGCCCCAAGCCCTGCATCCTAAACCCTTAAACTCTAAACCCTTAAATACTAAACCCCTTAAATCCTAAATCCCTAAACCCCCCACCCCCATCTTAAGCCCTTAAACCCTTAAGCCCTTAAACCCTTTAAACCCATCTAACTCCTTAAACCCTAACCCACCCTAAACCCTAAAACCCTAACCCACCCTAAACCCTAAACCCTAACCCTAAACCCTTTAAACCCTTAAACCCTAACCCACCACCCTCCGACAAAAAAAGGGCAAGGGCCTTGCCCCTGGGCCGCGGGGCGGCCGTCGGCCGACGGGCCTCAGGGGTCAACCTGGCAGAAACGGAGATTGGGTTTAGGGTTTAAGGGTTTTGGGGTTTAAGGGTTTCGGGGGTTAGGGGTTTAGGGATTAGGGGTTTAGGGGCTTAGGGGTTTCGGGGCTTAGGGTTTAAGGGCTTCGGGGTTTAAGGGTTTCGGGGGTTAGGGGTTTAGGGATTAGGGGTTTCGGCGCTCACACTCGGACAATCCAGGCGAGGCATATGGTTCGGAGTCTGCGATGTGAAACGGCACTAGAAGACCACGTCATGATGAAAGCAAAAGTCATCTAGCAATTAGTTTAGGGGTTTCGGGGTTTCAGCACTCACACTCGGACGAACCACAGCGAGGATCCCAGTACCATCAAAAGCACATTGGCTCCTCCCAACACATTAGTCGGGGTAAACGTTAACACTCAGGCTCTACTCTCAGGCACTAACACTTCGGACTCGACCATCCACGCCACCATCAAGGCAGCTGCACTGACAGACCACAGGCTGGCCGCTCAAGACAACTATCCGCATACATGTTTCATGCAGGGAAACAGTAGCCATGCTCGGCAGCCTCTTTCAGGCAAGACATCCAGACACACCACCCAGCTTTGCCGACACAGAGAGCTGATCTCGGCGCAGCAACAGTATATCCCTTCAGTGACAGAAATCCCGACGACTGCTCAGCATATACAATCCAGGCTGTTTGTGTATCCAGTCCAGGGCACAACATGCACAATCCCGTTGAGGAATCCCCAAATTCAATGCGCACTTGCACTGATCTTGCAGCAATAAATTCACAAATTCCTGGCATCATACCAACAGCCATCACATGCTGATCATATCATGCAGAAACCCACGAATCATCACGTAAGCTCTGCCCGGAAAGGTGATACGCGCAAGCGGATCGGACTGTAGGCCACAGATACCCGACGACTGCTCGACATATACAAGCCAGGCTGTTTGCATCCATTCCTAGGTACGGCATGTACGATCCCAGTGAGGCAGTCCCAAATTCAATTCGCACTTGCACTGACCGTCCAGCAATAAATTCACAAATTCCAGGCATCTTGCCAACGGGCATCACATGCAGATCATATCATGCAGCCCACGACTCGTCACGAAGGCTCAACCCGGAAAGGCGGCATGTGCAAGCGGATCGGATTGCAAACATCAGGTGGGACCAAAACACCCGAACGTCCCTCGCATCAGTCCCACAGGGGTGGCATGTAAGCGGGCCTTGTGCCCATCGCAGCAGTCCCAAAGGAGTGGCGTTTGTAAGCTTGGCATACTGGAAGTCTCTTGCGGCATCCGCACCAAACTTGCACAATGTTCCCAGGGAAGGCGCAAGCGATCGGCATGGTAACAGGCCCCCGCAGTAGAATGTCAGCACAAATCCGGGTGTTGCATACGCTCCTGGCAGAATCGACAAACCTGTTGGCCCACACGTCACAGTTGTCTGTTTTGCGATCCCGCGCCCATGGCGGCAAGTGCGTGGGTTAGTGGTTTCTAGAACCCGAGTGGGGGAGCACCTACCTAGGAACCCGGAGAACCACGAACGAAAAGGTTCGGGGGTTTAGGGGTTTAAGGGCTTAGGGGAAACGGAAGGTGTGCTGGGCTTGCCGTATCAAAGGATTCCGAGGCTTGGGTGAAGCTGCTGGAGTAATCACAAATGAGAGTGCGTACGAAGGGTATTCTTAATCCTACCTACCTATCCCACCTTCTGAGGCCTTTGACCTAAGGACGGAATGCGCCAGAAAAGGGGTTGAAACTCAATTACATTGTAAGGATTATTGCAGAGGGTTTGTGGCCCCAAATATGTCACAAGAAATTTGTACAAGTCTTGTTCTAAGGCATTCTAAGGTGTCGATGTTGGTGAGGGTGCGGGGGTTACGGCTTCGGGGTGTTGAGTTTTCGCCGCCCGCCTGCTGACAACGGCGCACCGCAGGGAACAAGCAATCCGAACTGAAGACTGTCGAGAGGCAAGTCCCGCGGCTACATGCACCAGCAAAACACAGTCAAAAAGTGTACTTGGAGGTTTAGGGGACTTACTAAGTCGGCTTATGGGTAAGGTAACATGTAGTTTCTTATCTACTTATAACCCCAATTATTATGGTACCCATAACCCAACTTAGGAAGTCACTGAGCCTCCAAAGCACAACGAAGAGAGGAGTGTAAGCAGGCTGAACTCGCTTTCTGGAAAGACCGTGTGACAAGGGACCACAAGCGTCCCGAACAGAGCCCAATACCCGGGTGTTTGGGGTTCTTGTTTAGAGTTTGTATAAGGGTGCATCGAAGGGGTTCCTATGAAGGTTTAGGCATGTCCGGCGCGAAAGATTATGGTTAGTTCCACATGTTCATCAGTCTTTTTGGCTTTATAGAGTTTTGCGTTCAGGGTTAAGGCAAACTTCCGACTGAGATAATGTGGACCTGCAGCGTTCAAACAGCGGCATTCCGCGGTCGCTTCCAGACCATAACATGCCGGGCGAGGCGGCCGCCTCTACTGCCTCCAGAGTTTGCCCGGGCCCACTCTTTTGCAGTCCGCAGCTGCCACTTGGTGGAACCTCTCATATATCTCCGGATGCACATACCTGTAGTGAAGCTTGATGCTGCGGATGGAACTAGACCGCTCGGGATTTTTGCCGCACCCTCAAACGCGGCCCAGCACAAAACAGTGTTTTACCGCGGGCACGCATTGGCAGCTGCAGCAAGGCAGCATCCTGGAGCAAGGTGCCCTTCTGGCCCACATCAGTGCATTCCTGCCATGGGAGGTGGACTGTCGCAGCCAAAAAGTTCTCGAGATCCACAGTCATGATTCACAGCATCGCCCTACTAGTCTAACCCCCTTAAACCCACATCCCCAAACCCTGAAACCCCACCCCCCAAATCCCAAAACCCGACGCTGCTTACACGGACCCTAAACCCCTGAAGCCCCAAACCCTCAAAGCCAACCCCAATAGGATTACTTCAAGCAACCCCTAAAATCACCTGCGCTGCAGCCTTGGACCCTAAACCTAAACCGTTAAACCCTACACCCGAAACCCAGGCCCCTAAAGCCTATAAACCCCGAAGCCCCAAACCCCTGAACCCCTAAAGCCAAAAACCTCGAACCCCCGACCTTAAACCCTGGACCGTAAACCAGTCCCCTAAACCCCGAACTCGCAAACCCCCGAAACCGGGAACTCCTAAACCCAGAACCCCTAAACCCTAACTCCAAACCCCCAAACCGGGGAACCCCGGGACCCAGAACCCCCCAACTCCAAACCCCGAAACAGGGAGCCCCGGGACCTAGCACCGGGAGGAGTTCTTCTTCGAAGTCGAAGATTTTCGGCTCGAAGTCGGACGAGTTCCCGCTCCAGAGCCAAGACGTACCCTAGGATTGCTTAGGGTTTTGGGTTTTAGGGTCTTAGGGTTTATAGGGTTTAGGGGCCCTAGGATTGCTTAGGGTTGCTTTGGAGGGGTGCTGTTCAGGGTTCCTGTAAGGGTGCACTTACGTAAGGGTTCTAGACGGGGGCTGTGTGCTTGAGGCTTCGGCATTTAGTGAAGTTTTTAGGGCTTTCGGGTCTTAGGGTTTCGCGATTTCAGGCGTAATTATAGAGATTAGAGTGAGAATTGAGTGTCTAGGGCCATACAGCGCTTTACCTTTATCGGAGTTCAATGTCGTGTGGGCATTCTTTACAAGGTACGGACTATTGATGATCTGCGATGCCTAATCAGTCGACAGGTGCCTCATCAACAACAGAAACATGCATCATGACCCAGCTCCTCGCCATCGGCCTCACTCAAAGCCCAAAAGTGTATGGACCTTGACACATAGAATAACTAGTAAAATTTAAACGGCATTACCAACTATTCAAGAGTCCGCGTTAATCAACGCTATCTACGTTGCAACATCATAGCGCAGCTACTCTTCTGCATCTTCATCCACATCTTCGCGCAGAAAAGGTTGTGGCGGTCGGTATTTGTGAGAGAACACTGTTTAGTCTACAGCATTGAATCTCGGAAACCCGACGACCACACGGCCCCACGGCCAGAAACCCTCAACAAGCTAATATAGGGGCGTTAATAATTAGAATAGGGCTTTAGGGCCCATTATACTATAACTGGAATAAGGAACCCCCAGAAACAGTGTTGGTAATTATTTAGGCCCCTTTAGTAATCTTGGACCCAGTGGCGAGGGTCCAGATGTAGTCCGGGGCGGCCTAAAGCCACGTTGCTCTCGGAGAGGTCGATGGACCTGGCACTCTTGGGCTAGGGCTCCTTTATGAAGCGATAGGCTTTACAGGATGTAAGGCATATCGAGGCTTAGGGATTCTTCTAGGTGAAGGGCGTTTGTTTGACAACTAAGGTTGAGTGCTAAGGTTTAGTCTTATCTAAAGCTCACCCCTTTAATTAACTCGGACCCAAAACAAGATGTATCTTCAACAACCCTGTAGCTTAAGAGTCGAAAGAACACGAACAGCAGGTACACGACTCCGTTACACTGATAACCGACTTTAGAGCGCTAGTTTGTTGGTAGAAGGGTCTGCTGCAGCCTAGTAGGTTTTCGTCGACGCCAATGGCCACAGTCCGCAAAACCCGAAACCCTTGAACTGCCGAACCCTCACACCCCCAAACACCCACACTGCAAGCAGCAAAGCAATATCAGAGACAGGACGGCACAACAATTATAACGCTTCGAACAAGCCTAGGAACCTGGTAATCCCAAGCCGAAATAGCTAAACCTTCAAATATTGACCGCTGAACCGTTCTTAACCCCAACCCCCACATTCCAACCCCAAAATCCGAAGCAAATGAAATCTTACAACGAACCGGCACGCCTTAAACTTTGGCCCTAAACGCTTCTAAGCCCCCCAACCCGAAATACGGATCACCGTAAATAACCGCAAAATTGTTATCGGAGCCTCCAACCCTGCTAACAACGTAAAAAACCATACAAAATTTTGAAGCCCCAAACCCTAAGAACCCCCTTAACCCTTTTGCTGCAGGCTTGCTTGAACCCCCTTAACCCTAAACCATAATCCCTAAACCCGATAATCTGTAATCCCTACACCCGCGAAGACACGCAAAGAAGGCACCTGCTACGGACAGGGCTAAGCGACCTGCCCAGGGCCTCGGCCGAGATGAAGAAGGACTCAAAAAAATCCCTTAACTAGGGAATGTACCTTAAAATATCGTAGGATCCCTACTATGATTTAAGGAATATTCCTGAATGAAGGGATATTGGAGTCTCTGGTTTAGGGTTTGTTTTGGGGGTTTAAGGCTTTTTTGAGGGCCTATTCTCCGTCTGCATTACAGTCTCCGCTAAGAAATAGGGTTTAGAGTTTGGAACAGGGCTTTGGGGTATGTTATACGATCATTGTAATAAGGAACCCCCACAACTCCCCTATTTTACAGAATTCGCGATCTCTGCAGTTTTGAGAGGAGGCCTCCCCCAACGGTTGTGTACCGGAGGTGCTACAACGGCAGAGCATTGATCATCAAGTCTAGGCTCTCCACCTTTAAGAACAACTATAACAATGACTTCAGGAGTGGGATCTAGGTCCAATTTCGAAGTCCTGGCACTCTTACAGCCATTATCAGGCTCCACACTTTAGAGTGTTACAGCATGGTTTTGAATGATTAGACTAGGGCTTGGTGGCAGTAAATGGCGTATACCTCCCTTCTTGAGTTTTTCGGATCTTAAATGCTTGCCGGACATCGGATCGTATTCAGGATATTGGGAATGATGGGTTAAGGACGTCGACTATCCTGTTGGACCCTTACACTGTACTATATATCTAATAAACATAACCGGTTCAATCCAGGTTCAACCCAGGTTCGATCAAAATGATCGAGAACCTGGGTTAAACCTGGGCTGAACCTGGGTTCAGCCCAGGTTTATCTCGAAGTCAACTCTGTTAAACATTTCGAACCTGGACTGAACCTGCATGTAGCCACTAGCCTGAAACTGAGCGGCCAAACCAATGTGGAAGTCTTCAAGAACAGGACAGGCTTAAATAAAAGCATCCTCCGTGCAAGGGCACTGACACAACAGACAATCTTATTCCGATCAACCACGGATGTGATTCAGAATCCGGCATCCACTTTCCGTGGAGTTGTTGGGCTAGGTCGACGGCCTGACACAGAGTGATCTCGGCTGTCGAAGAGGATCGTATCTGATAAATGCCAGCGCTATCCTGAGGGCGGTCTGCACCTAAGTCCTAAGCCTAAAACCCCCAGACTCCACAACCCCTGCAGCAGAACACCTAAAAAACATGGGCTCCTTATATGATCTAACACTTAAGGCATAATCCGCGACAAAAGTGGTTTTGAGTTTGCCGGGCCGTCAATATGCAGAGCAGACCCAAACGCCACCAAGTCAGGTGGATCAACAAACGTTCGTTTCATTCGTTCACCGCCAACGGTTTGGGGTTAAGGGCGATGCACTCCCCTCCGAATCCTACCTGTAGTCTCCATTGTAGTTCTTTTTTTGGCTTAACCAATTATATATTAAGGATCCTATAAGGTAACCCCAACAAGGAACTACAATGGAGACTATAGGTAGACCCTGTTTGCTATGGGGCTCAAGTCTAGCCAGTCGTCAGACCCAGCCTCAGGATTCCCTAAACATGAGCCCAAACCCCTGAACTCTGATCCTTTCACCCTAAACCTCCAAACTCTAAGCCCCGCACGCTAAACCGGTAAACTGTCAGCCCCAACACTTGCTCCAATCCTCAAAAGCACACCCATGCAAAAGCATAAACGCCTGGCCCCTTTTACAGGAACCCCTGAAACCGAGGGCACCCTCCAGCTTCCGCGGCGCCACAGCCGGCCGTTGAGGCCGGGAGACTCGTCGCCCTCGCTTGGAGCATAGTATGCATTAGAAGGGCCCCCTCATTCTGTAATAGTGGTATAATAGGAATATAATAGGGCCGAGTATAATCCTTATAGTGACTATGACAGGGTGGGGGCAGCTTCTAAAGGATGCATGTCACGGGTTTATTTTAACTTCGTGAATGAGGCAAAGCTTTAAACCCCAAGGCTGATGTCGTGCCGGGAGCCCATATTCGTTTGGACTTGGGAAGGGGTGGCATGTTGCAGAAGGGTCTAAGCAAGTGTTCAGATTCAGCCTGCTGACCCTTTCGCTGCAGGCTTGCACACAAAGGATGCCTGGTAGTTTGCAGCTCTTCCGCCAGTTCGTACTGTGCTCGTGCCAGCGGAAGCCTAAACCCGCCTAAAAGTGCAATAAACCTACCTACACTGACTTCAGAGTATGCAGCGGCCAGCCGAGTGTCGCTATAGCGTGGGTCAAGCCCACATCACGCAGGTAAAGAATCACAGACCTTGTGGTCCTTTATCGCGGGACATAGCCAGAGGGTCCATATATGCTACCATCATGGAGTTAGGACCCCACAACCATATTCAGTTTGGTCTTTTGGGACCTATTCCCATAAAAGTAGGGTATATGGGAGTTTCCGACACATAGGGGTAACAAGTTTTGGGGTGCTTATGATAAGGATCCTACTATTTAGGGTACACTATTTGGGGCCCCTATTTTCGGAAACTCCCACGTGGACCCTCTGGGATAGCTGGGGGGTTGACTGGACGGTAGTTGGCACGCCTATCTCAAGAAGCCTTGGGTCAGCACTCGTGCTGTAAGAAACGACATCTGAAAGAGATCTATGTACACACACGCATAAGTAGATACATGTATTTTGTTTTATAGACACAAAGACGGACAGATAGACAGATAAACAGACATATAGACAGATAGGCAGATAGACAGCTAAACAGACAGGCAGGCAGACAGACAGACCGACGGACGGACGGACCGACAGATAGACAGACGGACGGACGGACAGAGATATGTACATATATAGATGGACAAATAAGTCGATAGATGGATAGATAGATAGCTAGATGAATAGATAGATAGATAGATAGATAAACGTACGTACATACCCAAATCCCCGCGTAGCGTAGGTCATGTTGTATGTTACATACATATTATGTTCCGCTGTGTTGTTGTCAATGTGCGCATTTTTCGTGTGTTTTATGGTGCTTATAGGTATGGGCCTTGCAGTGTGGGGTGGGGGTGTCGTGACATGTGCAGCCTCTCTGTCTGTCCTAGTTGTCAAGTTCCCTGAGACTGGCGACGCAAGCGACAGCACCAAACGCTCCGCTGCTGCTGAGAGTCAAAAGGGGACTCCGTTTTTGCCTTGCATAGAAGATATAGAAGTGTATAGCATAGTCTGATTCTAGAGGCCGACATGCACAGGGTTTTAACGAAGCAGAACTGACCGCAGTCTAAAACCCAAAACCACTGAGCCCCCACGCCGTGTGTCTCAGCACCCACTCTTCCTCGCCCTTCCGGCGTCCTGGGCATGACATCGTCGACTGATTGAGTAAGAAACTCGAGGGTTCCTAAACCCTAAACCCTAACCTGTAAGGAATCTGGAAGGGCTGAGGCCTCGCGGTAATGTAGGAACCTGATTCAGACACCCTGGGCCTTTATTAGGGTTCCTTTAAAGGGGTCTATAAGGGCTACTATAAGGGATCTATAAGGGTACTATAATAACGTATGTAGGAACCTGATTAAGACATTCTGGGCCCTAAGGGCCCAAGGTTTCTTAATCAGGTTCCTACATTAACAAGCCTCTTGCTGCTATTGCCTGCAACATCTTTGGGTTATACCCTAGTTTAGGGTTTAGGGTTTAGGGTTTAGGGTTTAGGGTTTAGGGTTTAGGGAAATCAGGTGTCATAACCTACCCGCATCTGTAAACCCCGAGGCTTCTACCCAAGGCTCCAAGCTCAGCACATCAAGCCCCACACCTACTGTAGGGGCCTTCACAATTCCTGCGTGGGTTTTGGGTAGATTATACCAAAACTATAAGGAAACCCCAACATATTCTTGCTAATTATTCAAGCGCCTACACCTAGAAGCCTTCAGCCCGAAGCCCTTTAGTCAAAATTTAGCTACACCATCGACTGCAGAACCCAAGCCCAACGGCTCCCCTAAACCAAACACAACCCTAAACCCTGCAATTTCACAAACCCTGAACTCAAACTGTAGTTCCAAGCAGAGGCTCTGAACCTAGCATCGTGGACGCCAGCTGCTGACCCTGCTAGACCCTAAGCGCATGCAAGCCGAAAAATCTGAAGGGTTTAGGGCCCAGCTTTTTTTTTGAAAGCTCCTTTTC
Source organism: Symbiodinium sp. CCMP2592 (assembly GCA_905221615.1). NCBI lineage: Eukaryota > Dinophyceae > Suessiales > Symbiodiniaceae > Symbiodinium > Symbiodinium sp. CCMP2592. Next base: position 144,910 of record CAJNDT010000001.1, read on the forward strand.
GTTACTGCAGATCAGCTCCGAAAGCCCAGTTGAGCGAGCAGATTAGGGCCCAGTTTAGGGTTTAGGGTTCGAGATTCTGGCGAGTGCGGTGTGCTTGGGGATTCTGGCCGGGCGAGCACTAATCAAGCCTGTGGAAAAGGGTTCGAGATTAAGGTTTACACGCCCCCACCCGGCGTATCCGCTACTACGGCCCGAATACCCACTACTACCGACCACTCGGAACCCTACACTCTAAGTCCATAAACGGAACCATTTTCCAAATATCGTGAACATGCACTAAACGCAAACTCCTGACAAGAAGCGTTCAACAATTTTGACCATCGTTAGGACACAAGAAAACTTAAAACTTCAACAACACCCTAAACCCAAGATCCTAAAAAGAACCATGACGTGAGAAGGACTGTCCAAAAATCCTATCCCTCCTCATGAAACAAACAAGCTCGCTTACCGGCCTGGTGCCTTGGATTCGGCGAGCCAGACCTTGCAGGGAGTTGAAGAAACTTTGACTGTACCCTAGACCTCCTGCTACCCACATGGTCGGTTACTGGGTTACATAAAATATTGTTTACAGTAACCAGGTACCTGGAGGTCTATTGGTGCAATGTGCCACCGATAACTTTTTTTGTCTTTCATATGAAGTAAAAACCGTGCAAAGCACGTTTGTGTCGCGTGGGTGCTTGTGGACGTACTGTACTGCTTGAGACACAAAAAGTCTAAGTCTACTCTAAATTGGGTATAGTGGCCCGGCCGTAGCCGAGACCACTCCTACAGTAGCCAATGCGGGGGTGGAGGACCTCTTCCACCGTTCGTTCGGACGCCCCCACTTTATCCTGTGTCCTGGCAAGAAGATAACATGATGTCTCGGATCGATATTGAGGAGCAGCCAAGCTTCCAAGCAGCTGATGCGGATGTTTCCTAGAGGGTCCATATATACTATCATTATGGAAGTATAAGTGCCCAAAACCATAATAAGAATGGTCTTATGGGGCCGAATTCCATATTGGTAGTATATGGGAGTTTCCGGAAATAGGGGGCCCCAATATAGTCCCCTAACTTCCTTAGTTCAGAGTTTGGGATTTAGGGTTTGGGGATCATGAAACCTTTTGTGCTTCATGGCATAGTCCTTTTTGCAACTGGCTTGCAACGTCAGCGAGTCAGCTGTCATGGCATAGTCCTTTTAGCTGCAGGCTTGCATGGCATAGTCCTAAACCCTAAACCCTTAAATCTCGAATAGAGGGTCCCTCATAGATGGCCCTTAGACTAGCCTTATACTAGCCCTTACAGTCAGAAACCGCGGCAGCATCCTTTATAACTTAGTGTCAGTAGCCCTTAGAGTAACCCGACAGCGAGCCACACCCGTGACCTGCCAAACTCTCCCAGGAGGCGTCCTTGAAGAGGCCTCTTTGGCGGTTGATAGGGCTTTAAAGAGATGGGGGTTTGAAGAAACCTCTACAGTGGCCGACAAGGTGTTCTGAGAATTGTGTAGGGCTAGGGGCGCCATAGTTCGTCGAATTTTGTTGCTGTGGAGTTTAAAATAGGTGCGCAATGTAGGATGCGGGGCTTTTCGGCTTGCAGCCATTCTCGTAGGCGTCGTTGAATACTAAGATTAATTAGGGTTTATAAAATCGGTTCAGAGTTCACGGGTTTGCCTTGGGTCAATACCAGAGACTCAATCACGAGTTCTCGCACTCTTGCTTGACGGGGTGGCGCTTGACAGTAGCAATCATGCTGCTTGAAGCGATTAGGGCTTATAGCCTTCAAGGCTCAGGGTTCAATGACGCTTGGGGTTGAAGGTTCATTGTCGAATAGTAGTCCTTGAGGTGTGGGGAGTGTGTATGTTTTCACCGTGCGGAGTACTTACGTGCGCCGGCAGCTAGGTGTGCAGCTGAAGGTGAGGCACGAATGCGGGCCACAATGAAGGGGTGTCGGGCTTGCAGGCTTTGGTCATCAGTCTGAACACTACACCCTGCACCCTAAGACCCTGAAAAGCCAAAACCAGAAGCCTGGACAACTGTTCAAACTGCTTGGGTCAACTGTCAGAGACATGTTGGAACATGGGTAAGGACCAAGATGCTTGGTGCAGACTCTCTCTTGATCACAGGGACCCTTGGGGGGGTAAAGGGGCCAGGGGTAGGGGACTAGACTTCCTTAAATAAGCCTTATGAGGTCCTTATTATGGGCATTAAGGCCCCCTAGCCCCTAAGGCTTGAGATAACCCCAAAGGACTCCTTCAAGCTGAATTTTTTGACGGATGCCTTAAAGGACTGGACCACTTGAGTGACGAGGGTGGTCAGCTCTAGCTTGCTGACACTCGCGGCACGGTAAGCCACCGAGAGCACCTCTGCCTAAACCCAAACCTTGGGCCTTTGTTAGGGTTCCTTTAAAGGGGTCTATAAGGCTATAAGGGCTACTATAAGGGATCTATGAGGGTACTATATGAACGTAGGAAGCTGATTGAGAAACCTTGGGCCTTTGATAGGTTTCCGGATATGGGTAGTTGTCAAAATCAAGGTCCCTTTTTGGGTACTCTAGATCATAGGTGCCGTACAATATTAGGGACCCAAAAAAGGACCATAATTTTGACAACCAGCCATATATAAATCCTTCTATTTTGGGGGTTATAGGCCGAAGGGTCTCCTAATCAGGTTCCTACATTAAACCTCAGAACCCTTTTGCATCCAGAAACCCGACCCAGAGGCCCCAAAGTAGTTCCTTTTTCGGATTACCTTATAGGATTCTTTCTACGAACCCCAAAAAGGAACTACTTTGGGGCCTTTGGGTAACCGCTGTTTTGCATCTGGTCTCCAGGGAAGTCCTACTTTCCTTAGATCCCTTTGATGAATCTTAGGGTTTAGGGGAGTTGGGTTCAGGGTTTAGGGATGATTAGGGTTCCTTTAAAGGCTACTACAAGGGTTCCTTTTTGCAGCCCTGAAGCCCAGATCCTGAACCCGCTGACGCCTACTGCTCCCGAGATGGTCGTGGAGGCGGATGACAAGTCCTGGGAGAGTACGTCAAGAAATGAAGCTTTGGGATTTCGGCGCTCAGACTCGGATTATCCAGGCGGGGCATAGCTTTGTGATTTAGGGTTTAGCGTTTAGGGTTTAGGCTTTTGTGTCACTGGGTGAAGGTTGGAGGATGTTGGATTTCGGGTTTGGGGGTTTCCGACAATAGGGGACCCCTTTTTATAGTACCTCAAATAGTAGGATGCTTTTCATAAGGACCCCCAAATAAGGTAACCCTAATTTTCGGAAACGCCCATGTAGGGTTCAGGCCAGGGAGCTGCAGTTCGGTTCATGGGCAGCTCCCAAAAGGCAAAGCCCGGTTCTCAGGTTACTCTCGGGGATGAAATCGGACAAAAGTGCTGAGAAAACGCGGACTTGGATCCAGCATTGAGGGGTTGCGGTTTACGAGCATCCGGGGATTAGGATGCAAAGATAGCGGTGCTCTTGGGTTGTATACCATCTAGTCGCCTCCCACAATGTTCTTGTACGACGTGCGATGAAGGAATTCCGGCATCTTCTGGCGTTTTTTGTTAGTTACCGTAAGGTCTATTAACACTAGATTCGGGCAAGGTTGGATGGAAAAGTGCCAAGCCCACTTATATCAACCTGAAGCTCCCTGCATCGTAAACCCTAGCAAGCTTCAACCCGACACCCCGAACCCTATACACTCAAGCTGAGGATGACTAGAAATCATGTAGCAGCCGCAATCCTCGTCAAAGCAGCCAGGGAATCAATATCAACCAAGCACAAGCAAAATGCGAAATCCGCTCGGAGCCGTTTCGTTCTCTGGCGGCCGCAATAGCCATGAAAGCAACAGGCGAACGGAGAGGAAGTCTCGGTTCCTCGCAATTTCGCTCCCTAGCGGCTGCAATCCCCAGCAAAGCAAAAGCCGAAACCCGGTCAAAACCCGCCCGAAACCCGGTCAAAACTCCGGACCCGAACCCTAAACAATTATAAACCCCTAAGGTAAAAGTTGGAATATGATTATCCTAACCCTGCTATGGTAAATTATAGGGTATCCTACCATGAAACCATATTCCAACTTTCTGGAGTTCCCTGTACAATTTAGGCCCTAAATCCGCAACCCTAATCTCAACCCGAACCCCCAATCCCCGCTGGGAGCCCCCTCGCTCGCCGTAGCCTTCGGAGGCGGACTCAAGCTGCGGCCGCTGCGTACGGAGCCGCTCCTGTGGATGACGGCATACTTTAGAAGCTGCCCCACCCTGTAATAGTGACTATAAGCCTATTATATTCCTATTATACCACTATTACAGGGTGGGGGCAGCTTCTAAGGCATACATTCGGAGGCCTCAAAAGGTGGGATGAAGGTAGGTGGGATCTTCCCTAATAAGAGTCCTTATATAAGGGATCCTTAATCCTACCTACCTTCATCCCACCTTTTGAGGTCTCCGATACATCGACTTTCCGCCAGTAGCGGCTTTGCTTTTTTTTGGGCTAAACACTATGCCCTTTGTTTTCATATGTTGCTGCATGCCGGCTTGTAGCGTGTGGGCTGGCTTTGTGGCTTTGGGGTTCCGAGTTTTGTTTGTTTGCTTCCTGGTCCGTGAAGTCAATCCAAGAGCTATGTTACGAGTCCTTGCCTAAGCCCGAAATCCCTAACCTAAACCCCCAAAACTCTAGAGACTCTTAGCCTGCAGCCCTGATCCTGACAGAAACCCTATAAAGCCAACAGAAAACCCTGTGAAGTCTTCCTGAGTCACTGAGCCCTAAGTTTCACCCCCCCTAAATCCTACCTTGCCGTTCCCTCCGGGACTTCTACTAAAAGTCGAAGCTCCGAATCGGTTAGGATTCAGGAGGTTAGGCCTGAAAAATTGGAGTAGGTCTCTTTATCTTTGCCTCCAACTCTCAGGGACGAGCCCTATGGGCTCCAGGGTCGGTTTGACAGGCAAGAACATTTTTGTTTCGCACTATTTGGGAGTTTCCGAAAATTAGGGGTACCTTATTTAAGGGTCCTTATGATAGGGACCCTACTATTTAAGGGTACTATATTAGGGTCCCCTATTTTCGGAAACCCCCATTTATAAATAGTAGAAACAGCTGAGTGTAGTGCAAAAACTTGAAAAGGATATGACTGCTGATGGTTCAGAGCCCGGAACGTCAAACCCCAAGGTCAAGGGTTGGCTTCTTGGTGTAGGAATTGGGGCTCGGGGTCCAAGCCCTATTGGGCAGCCTTGCCAAACCGAAAACCCGAATTCCCCAAACCTTAGATTTTGAAAGCCCCTAAACAGCCAAAACCTTGAAATCTACATCCATCTAAGCCCTCTAAACCTGCAATTACCCTCAAGTCTAAACCCTTACTGAACCTTCAACCCAGCCAGATTCAATCCCAGAGAGAGCTCAACCCCAGCCTCTGTGCAGGAAGCGACTTTGCGCGCTGCACCTGCAACTGGATCAACTAAGATTTGGGTTTGGGGCTTGGCTTAGGGGCTTAGGGCCTATAGGGCTTTTGTAAGCCCCCTACTATACCTGCTCCTTAGCCCTAAACCCTATAGAAACCTGCAAGCCCTGCAACCATGAAAACCCGAAGGCACCATAGTCGTAGGGACCCTTAGGGGGGCGGGGGGGAGTGGGAGTAGCGGGCCTGAATTTCCCATAATAAGGACGTCGACCTCATAACTTATTTAACGACACCAAAACCCTTAAGCCCTAAACCCTAAAGCCCTAAACCCTAAACCCTAAAACCCTAAACCCTAAAACCCTAAACCCTAAAGCCCTATACCCGAAGTCCCCATCGGGCCTCTGGCCAGCCGCTGCTGCGGGATGGCAGGGGCCACAAGAGCGGCAAAGGCGGCTGCTCCTTGCCATTCTTAGACTTCTTGAAACGGTTTAGGGTTTAGGGTTTGCCATTCTGAGGTGCCCTCAACCCTGAACCCTAACTGGACTCTGCCGCATGAAACCGGTGACTCGGACTTACACCTATACACCCGACAATAAGGAAGATCTGTTTTCAAGAACCCGAAAGCCTTTTGTCCTTGCGCCCCGGGACTCTAAAACCTAAACCCAAGGCCATCAGCCCTGAACCCCAGTTCTCAAACGCTGCACACCACAAACGGGCCTGACTTTGAAAAGCTGCAGAAATCGCTGCGTCCCCGGAGGTAGCGGAGCTGCTGCGAGAGAGCTGCGACGACATGGAGCTGCCTTGAATGGTTAAGCAGCACATACCGTCACCAGCAAAAACAAGCGTAGCCGACAATGGCAGTACCAATGTTATTGAAAAGTAGCTAGCCATCTTAATGGTGATAACATGTGATGGCGCTGATGGACGTCAGAGTAATACTAGCGATGATGCTCTTTGTGGGCTGCTCAAGACCCTAAGCAACACTCAGTTTAGATTTGGCGCCCTGGGTTTTATCTTTTGTAGCTGTCAGACATCGGATGGGGTATCTCGAAAGACCGCACACCTCGAAGAACAACGAGGAAGCTGAGAAACGCTGGCCAGAGCTTCTCTGCGCATTTGTACACATGATCTCGAAAAGCTGTCGAACCCTAAACGCTCAACCCCCTAAATCCTCCAAGCCCGAACGCCGAACCTCTCTTTAGCTTGACATTGACATTGCTTCGAAAGAGACCGAGTGCGACCAAACAGCCCCGCAACCTTTGGCCAAAGGGTCAAACGGTTTGCTAATTTTCACCGTTTCAGCGTTCGCACTCGGACAATCCAGGCGAGGCATATGGTTCAGATCTGTTGGGTGACTTCACGGTTTAGGGTTAAGGGCTGGACCCTGCTTATATGAAGGATCCTAATTAAAAGAATGACCCCCTTTTTGTGGTTTATATCAATTCAGATACCCTAGCTTCTGAAACTCTGTATCCAAACCCTAAACGGCCCTAAACCGTAGGCATAATTGCGGCCAGAATGCCGAAGGAGCTCATTTGACAGGAGCTCGGCTGAATCAGGTCCTGCCCAAGATTCTTGGGTTTCAACCCTCAGCTCTCACCTCTAAACTCTGAACGCTGTTTTTTTTTTTTTTTGAACGGCCCTTTTCCTCCTCGCAGTTGAGTCCGAAAGATCTGAACGGTTGTTAAGGGTTAGGGCTGAGAGCTTTTGGAGGCTAAGCATTCACATCGGGCCTTGGGTTTGTGTATTAGGGTTTGAAATAGGAGCCTGCACTAGTAGTAAGTTCTGACACTTTGGGGAAGGCTTTCGAACAATGCTGAGGGCTCAGGTGAACCATGCCGGTTATCGATAATGAGGCTACATTGGCACCGAGCCAACCTCAATCCAATAAATCCTGTGGTATCCTTGCTCCCCAGCACGCTAAACCATAAATCCTCTGGCTTCTTTATGAATGTATAAAGGTCAGAGCTGATAGATTTACGAGGGAGCAATACGCATTCTTCACTATATCTTCATCACACAAGTTATGTGGAGAACCCTGAAAAGTGGAGACTATTGCCCTATACAGGGTCTAGTATTCTAGAGCCTTTTGTAGAAACCTGAATAATTTGGGGTTCGGCGTCCATGCAGAAGCTGTACTTACTAAGGAACCCCAGGGACTAATATGACTGCAGCAAGAGGTCCTGATAGTAACGATCTACCGAATCGATACGTAAAGGATCATGGGACTTAGTAAGTCGGCTATGATTGCGGTTATAAGGCCTCTAAGTGGGGTTAGCCTATAGCTATAACCTACTTATAACCTTACTTACTAAGTCCCGTGAGCCTTTAAGTACTAACCAGGGGTCCCTGGAAACCCCGCGTACATGGCAGAGTCAAAGCCAAAAGCACTTCCGAACATCGAAACGCCTCTTAGGATGTCAGGCCTGCCGGTGTCGCATTTCATGGCTTATGGTTTAAGTTCCTCAAACCTTTAAACCCTACATCACAGCCTACACCTCCTTAAATACAAGGACGATTGCTACCGGCCCGCCGAATGTGACGGAATCTGGCTAGAAGTCACTACTATGGGGCTTTCAGCACGGGACCTTGAACCGGAACCTAATTGATAGACCTCTCCTGACTCCTGAATAAGGCAAGGTAACATCAAGCGCCTTCATCATTGGAATAAGGTTTGGAGGTATGTTTCTCGAACACGTGGTTTTTAAAGAGGAATATCATGTGCAGATTTCTTCGGAACCCTACATTATCCCTAACATTTCCGAAGCACCTTATGCTTGTGTGGGAAGCCCTTAACCCTAAACCCTAAACTCCAAACCCTAAGCTCCAACACCTAGACTCCAAACCCTAAACTCCAATCCTTAAACCCCAAACCCGAAACCCCAAACCCTAAACTCCAAATCCTGCACCGGAAGTCCAGCGAGATCCCTCGCATGAAAGTCCTCAAGGTGCGGGTAGCCAGGGGATCGTGGCGATCCGGGCGATAGCCTGGCTACACGGGACTTCAGTCTGACTTGCAAGCAACATCCTCCCTTAGGGTGTTTAGGCTTGTAGGGCTTTGGGTGCTAGGGTTCAGAATGCAAGCCGTGAGCCATGAGACCGAAGAGAATGAATATGAGTAATAAGGCAAAGGCATAAAAGGCCACTGCAAAGCGAAACCTCAGTGTGAGACAAGACAGCGACCGTAAGTTGTGGCGTCTTGCTGTGCGGCACGGAGAGGAAACCTTTCTAGTTAACTAACTTTGCATCATGCGAAATATAGAATTCGATGCGCACGAACTAGCATTTGCCCCAAACGCCTAGCAGAAACTTTGAAACGCCCTGAACCTACCCATAGGCCCCATAGTAGTTCCTTTTTGGGGCTCATGTATTTAAAATTCTATGAGGTCATCCCAAAGAGGAACTACTACGGGGCCTATGGGCATGCCCTAAACTCCGAAACTGGAAAAAAGCTTGGAGAGGGCGGCACCGTGGAATGAAAAGCTAAATGCTCCCGACAACCCAAACTCTAAACCCGAAACCTTAAAACCCTTAAAACCTTAATTAAACTTAGACCATAAACCCTAAAACCACTAAACATTTAAAGCCTGCACCTCAAAACCCTTAGCAACTTAAACCCTTTCTTTTTGCCACTGGGCTTGGGGCTAGCCAATAACTTAAACCCTAAACCCCCAACTCCTGAAGAGTTCATCCGAGTGGCAAGGCCGTCGTGGGTACTCTGGCCGATTCTGGGGCTTTCACACAGTTGGAGACGGCCTCGGAACTCAGAGTTTAGGGTTTATGGTTTAGGGTTTATGGGCTTATGGTTTAGGGTGGGGCTAAAGGGTTTGGGCCGGCTCAAGGCTTTAAACTTCAAACAGCTTCCGGCCTTGTGACACTTAATATGAGGGAATATCATAGTCCAAGTATGATAAGAAACACAGAAGGAATGACTATCGGTACTTTGCCAAGCACGGTTTCGGGTTTCGGGTTATCTACGACTTATTTACCCACAACCCTGCAACCTGCTGGCAACCGCCCCTGGGTCGTCGACTGCAGTCCTCGGGACTTCTTCCTCCTGAACAGCACGGAAGCTGGGTTTTGGGTACGGCCCCCATACAGTAACAGTCTAGAATAGGGCTACTATTAAGCGCCTTATATATCTATGTTACGAATATTATCCAACTGTTACTGAGTGGTGGCCGTACCCAAGCTGGGTTGCACGAGGTTTGCGGGCTTTGCAAGGGTTTCCTTCAAAGGGCCTCGGGTTTAGGAGATAATCTTTGCCTTTATACGGTTTCCGTAAGCTTATCCTGAAAAAGGTCGAAAGGGCTTTGGGGCTTCCGGGTTGCATCATTAGGCTTTGGGCTTCAAAAGATCTGGTACGGCTTCCTTGGTCTAAGATGCTTTCGGGCCTCACTACCAGGGACCTATGCAGATCACCCCGGACTCTGCTCAAGCTTAGAGTCTCAATTAGGGTCACTTGTTGTCTGAAGCTCTCACGTGTTCCGCGTCATAAGAACCCCGTTAATAGGACCGACAACCGTGGGCTCCGCTGCTCTGGTCCTCATTGAGGCAGGGGGGTCTCCTTAACGAAAAGGCAGGGCTACCACGGAGGTGTTTACGACATCGGCAAGAGCGAGTCTCGATAAGGCTGAACCCGAATGCTGAACATGTAGGAACCTGATTAAGAAACCCTGGGTCTATAAACCCAAAATAGTAGGGTTCATACAAGAAACCCGAAAAAAGGCCCAAGGTTTCTTAATCAGGTTCCTACCTTACTCCCCCTCCCTGAAACCACAAGCCCTGATCCCCAAACCCTTAGACCCACGACCCCCCGCCCCCACAAAAACAAGGTTGAACACCTGGAACACTGAATAAATAGCATAACATACGAAAGACCCTTCATTATAACAAGACAAACCACCTGTATGTGCGAACTAAGGCATCGCGCAGCCCTTGGCCCTAAACTCACTCTATGTCCCTAAACCCGTTTTTTGAGCAGAGGCCGCAGCGCACCTTGTCCCTAAACCCCATAAATAATTCTTAAACCCAAACTACCTCAACCCAAAACCCGAAATAACCCGAAATCTTAAAGCCTAAACCCTAAATCCATAAACCCTGTAAATCTTAAACCCTACATCCCTCAACCCCATGAATCCCTAAAGCAAAGATCAGGTCCAGGAGGTCGGAAACACCGTCGGTGCTGTGCAGCCTCAGCATCACCAGGGCCCCAAAAAAGCACATAAGCAAAAATTAGGCTAGAGATATCATAGATATGGGTGGTTGTCAAAATTAGGGTCCCTTTTGTGGTACCCTAAATAATAGATAATATAATGGGGACCCAAAAAGGGACCATAACTTGGACAACCACGCATATGTATCCCCATATAAGCCCCCTTATATTGAAGCCCAATAAGCTAGGGATATTGCCATAAAATGCTTATGCTTCTGTGCTTTTGGGGGTCCCTAAATCTGACGACTTCAGGCATTTCCTAGCGGCTGCGGGTTCTTTCAAAGGCTCACCTAGGGTTTAGGGTTCCTTGAGGAGGTACTTAAACGGCTCCTTGCTAGCTTCCTGCAGGAGGTTCTTAGATTTCGGAATTTGGCCTTGCTGCCTTTGCTGTTTTCAAGGGGATTTGGGTGGTCTAGGAGCTCCCCCCTGTAAGTCTGCAGAACGGAACAGGTAGCAACAGCCAGCTAGGGTTTCGACTCGCACACTCGCACGAAGGCCGGCATTGCTTCTCCAGCTAGCTTGAGGCTTGGGGGTTTAGGGTTTAAGAGCAGGGTCTGGACAACGCAATTTTCTTCTAACTCTCGGGGGTCGAGAGTGATGACTTCGGTGCTCTGGCGTGAGAAGTAAAGGGCCCATCCAGGACCTTTACTATATAGACCACAGGGATTGCTGCAAGAGTTCCCTAACCCTCAGGCCCTAAACGGTTTAAGGGTGAGTACGACGGTTCCTTTACCGGTTTCTAAGAGGTTTAGTTGTCGTATCGGTTCAGGATTTGCGGCTCCGTGGTCAAAAGCCACAAGTTTGGAGCTCCGTGTGGCGAAACTCAAAGTTCCTAAACCCGAAGCCTTCACGGATAGTTAAAACTTAGGCACGTTTTGAGTTTAGAGTTTTGGGCTTGGGTACAGGACCTTTGGGCTTAAAGCGCTCCAGATCGGTCCTGCAGGACCATAGGCCCCAACACTGCCCTTGCAGCCTGAAGTATGTCTTGAATTAGCCGGCATGCATCCCAAAAAGGCTCATGGCTTGCTGTCTTGAGGGCCGACTGGGCTAGTAGCTTTTATGCTCTCAGATTGTAGCAGCATTCGAACTGTAAGAGCTTGGTGATTGCGCCGCATGGATGGAAAGGGGGCTCTGAAACTTCAGGGTGAACACTACACATCCCAACAATGCATCCTACATCCAAAAACCACCAAGAACCCTGATACAAATCCTACAGCCACAACCCAAAAGCCAGAGCCCTGTGAAATGAACCGAGGCGGCCACCACGATGGTAACTCCATCAAAGTGGTGCGGTGCTGCCCATCGCCTGACGGGTCGCACGAGAACAGGGTTTAGGGTTTAGGGTTTCGGCGCTCACTAGGGAACAGCCCTTAAGCCCTGAAGCCCTAAACATCGCAAGATGAGGCTTTTGAGGTTTACGAGATCGGTCAGTTCAAGGGCTAGGGTTCGTCCAGTATGCCTCAACAAAAAGTGTGCACTCTCTCCATTCATCCAGAAGATACTAGAAGGGAGCCTAAGTTTGGGGTGGTATAGGGGCCTCAACCATGTCAATAAGGTCTCCGGAATTATTCTAGTATAAAGACATAAAGAAGTCCTCATGATTCCAAGAAATACTAGCATTAACTATTCAGGCCTCTACATCAAGGGTTGAAACTCGGTGAAACTTCTTCAGCGTCTCAAGGCTACAGAGCTTCGACCTAGAAGGCTATACTCTACTTGGAGGGTTGGGGGATTTACTCAAATTTGCTCATAGCCCCATAGTAGTTCCCTTTGGGATTACCTGATAGAATTGAAAATATGACCCCCAAACAAGAACTACTCTGGGGCCTATGGGTAGTAAGGAGTCATCATATAGAGCTACAAGTCATCCCCCTTAAGGTCCTTCAAACTCTACTCAATTGCCCCACTTCCTAGGTCCCCCGACATATACACCGCGAAAAGTTAGAAGGCCACGCAAAACCCTGAACACACAGAATTCCTAGCAGGTCCTTGTTTAGGCCCGGATTTGGTTTATTGCTGGCACGGCCCGACACCGCGCTTAGATGAACTCATCAAAGTGCCACCCTTAGGGTGCTCATTTCAGGGACTTGCTTTGTGTTTAATGGTATCCATGAAGCACCTCAGCCCTCAATCTCTGAACCTTTAACCCACACCTTAAACATCGTCGGGATGATTTAAGGACCCCTTACAAACTTGTGAAAGCCTATGAGACCCTTTTCAAAGACATGTGCGTTTATGTATTTTAGCACCCTATATAGCCCCATATTCTTCTCACGATTACCAAGACAACATCCAAAAACCTATCACGCCCTCAACCTACACCCTAAACCCTAAACCCCAAAACCCTAAACACCCTAAAACCTTTTTGCATCCAGGCCTATTGCGACTGCCGGGTACCCTGAAGAAAGGAAACTGAGGGCCAGGCAAATCTGCAGCACTGCTGGCTGCAACACTCACCCAAACACACAAGAAATAATGTCCCGCATGCGACCACTCTGAACTGTATCATACATAAGAACTATGCGAAAGTCGGAAAGGACACGTGCGTGTAGACTATGCCAATTTTTAAGATGGGCTTCGAAAAGCCAAGTTTCCAAGCTTATCAGAATTGCAAAAGGCTGTGACTGCATTCGAATGCGATTCAGGAGAAAATGCACATCCTCTGCTAGCAAACTCTGACGTAACTCCCAGGTGAGCACGCCATGCTCCTCATCAATCCATGACAGATGACCCGTGTCAGCAGTCACGCTCAAAGAACAAGCAAAGAGCCAGGGCACTTGCTGTAACAGACTATACTTCCACTGAGGCCAGGATTCAGACTCGGCCATGTTGTCCCTTGGCCCTCCACACTTCACGACGTGCAGCGAAAGCAATAAGCGACTCCTCGCCCACGTCAGTCTGAACGTAGGCGGCTGAAGCTGTTTGCTGTAGACGAGTCTTACTGCCGAAGGACAACAGGATACGACGTGTAGCATGTTCAGGGGGTTTTCGCAAGAGATGTCCTGCATATCCCCAAGACCGAAGTCGCCATATGGTAGCCCATGATGCATGAACCTTGGAAGACAAGAATATGGACACCGCTCGTCGACGCAGGCGTTGGAGACTGAGCGCCGCATCGTGCTTGCAAGAATCAGGTATGAAGAGTTGCATGATCGTGACGAGGATTGTGACTTGCAAGACAAGCATGTCTTTCACATGGCTAACTATCGGAACCATTAGCGGCGCCATGCAGAACCACTTGGCACCAACATACTTGTTAATCACCTGTACAGTCAAGTCAGGATCACCCCATCTCATTCCTTTGAGCAAAGGACGAATACCGCCTAGCCCTTGATGCACAGCTCTCTTCATGACCGGGCCCAGAAGGTCGTAGAGGGATTCACCAGTATGAAGGTGTCTCAGTGGTTTGCGTAGGTACACAGTGTCCGAGCCCCAAGGAATCTTACTAAGTACGTGGTCAGGGCTCAAATCGAGCAGTCGTCCTTGGCGGAGTATGTCCTCCGCGGCGAAAAGTTGTGTCTTGCGCACGTTGAAACGCAGACCCACGAGCGAAAGAGCATGCTGCATCTTGGGCAAAAGGTGAACGGCAGTGTGCCAATCAGGAAAACGAAGAATGAGATCGTCAACAAACAACCATTCCCACTCTCCAATATCACTGCGATGACCGGCGTCTTTCCACGTGCTGAACTGAGAATGCACACTGTTGCCAATAAGATGCGAGAAAACAATGGCACTGTAACTGTGGCCTTGTTGTACTCCCTGCTTCTGCTCTGCCGTCCACTGCTCTCCAAGGCACTCAAAAACAAGCTGAGGGTGAAGTGCGATCTGGAGTAGCTGGAGAGCTTCACGACAAAGGTGATCCGGGCAGTTGCCAAACACAAGCTTGGCTAAGGCAGCATGATTAACGGTGTCGAAAGCACTTTTGATGTCTGCGTTAACCCAGATCCCAGGGTGCGTCGACGCACCCTGGAAACTCTCCGTCATCACCTGCCACTGCGCCGCAGCCATGGCATCCATGACTTGACCACCCCGAATGGCACCAAACTGACAGGTTGGGACCGGCCAATTGGGATACAGTCGCGACAGCAAAAGAAAACAGCAGAGCTTGTTGGCGGTCTCAATAAGATGAATCGGTCTGATTTCAGAGGTTTTCATGAGGGACCTCCTGGTGTTGTCCGCGAGATCAGTCACGCAGATCTGTGCAAACCGAACTTCAGCAAGATCCTCCAGCGATGCCTGATCGGACCTGAGCCGATCTATGTCTGTTAGACCTGTCTCTAGCATCTGCTTCAGGAGCTTGTTGCTGCCGTCATAGCTGCCTCGTGGGAATCGACTGTTCTCTCGGAGCTCCCTTCTGATCAGCTCTAGCACAGCATAACCCTTGGCCCTCTTCACAGCCCTGCTCAGTTTCTCACCCTCAAGCGGCTGCTTTGCCATGACCGTTCTAGATCTGTTGAACGATGCTACCTGGGCAACCGGGAGATAGGCTGATAACCTGTTGCACCCTCTGATCTCACTCAGGTAGTCAGCATCCGGAATCCTTTCCATCGCCTGTCCTGCCCTCTCCAGAAGAATCGCCGCCACCCGCTTGGTTTCCGCCAGTCTCTCATAGTCATGGCAATGGCTTAGAGGGGCGCTTAGAGGGGCGGAATATTTTTTAGCCACAAGTTCCAGGATGTCAAGCTGACCAATTCTTTCCGGCATTGCGGCAATCTTCCTGATCTTCTCTAGCTGTTCATCCATCACTGCCTCAGAGGCTTCTTTGCCGAATTTCAGAGGCTCATGAACACCCTGATACCTTGTAAAGACGAAGTCCCCAAATCCGTCCATCAGATGTGAACCGTGGCAGCCTGTGAGGGTGACCATGTCAGTCATCAGCTGCATAATGCCCGAGACGGTTGGTCTGCCCTCTCTATCCAGACGTGACTCGACAGTTGGACGCTCAGAGAGGTCATCATCTTCTCCCTGCCATCGAGGAAATCTGCCGTAGGACAGGAAGGATTCCATGCGAGCAACACGCGCCATGTTGTAATGCCTTTCGTAGGAATTCAGGAGGTTTGAGCAGCATGTCGCGGTTCAGGAGCAGCCCATTTGTGTGTCCTGTCGTCTCTGTCATGAGAACAGCCATGTCATTGCACTTGACCAGTAGCAGAAATCTCTCACCCTCCCGTATGAACAAGCAATCCTTCATGTCGGCAGTGGTGCCTGATGTCAGATACTCTGTCATTTCCCTTAGGAGCGGGATTCGTTTTGATATGGCGATTTCATCATCTGAAGGCTCCATGTCCAACAACTTCTCGCAGTCGGCAATTCGCATCTCCAACAGTTCATGCCTGGCCATACCTGCTGAGTCAGGCTCAAAAGAGCACCTCCCCAGGTTCTCATCCTCACATACTTTTCGGCAGTCTTCTCTAGCGGTCTGGAGCAGTTTCTGCCTCCCCTCCAGCACTTTTGCCACTCGAGGTCTGCCGAGACGGAACGCAGCTCGCTTTGCGAGAAGAGTCAGGTCTAGGCGACGGCTGTCTTCCACTGTCAGATGGCGCTGCTGTCCCAGATCAAACATAGCTTGCAAGTGCCGGTTGTCGGTGGGTAGGCTCTTGAGATGCGGCAGTCTTTTGTGAATGGAGATTGCGGACCAGTAGACTGATTTCTGAACTCTTGGGTAGTTGGCTACCCGCAATTTGCCCAGAGCCCAATCTGCCGAACCCGCCTTCACAAGGGCTGCAGTGAACCTGCCTGTTGAGGAGTGAGCTGATGAGCACATTTCCGCAATGTTCTCCAGATCCACCATGTTTGCCCAGATGCGCCTGACAGCCTCCAGCTTGGTCAGCCGTATGGCAGACTTCAAAATCAGGGGATCCTGCCACTTCCTCGTTGTCCTTGGCCGTGTCCCAGCCTCCAGTGGTCCATCGCCATAAAATGATGACGACACACCACCGTAGCCAGATCCAGACACGTCCTCTGGCGATGCCATAGCTACTGCTCTTGAGCCGTAGCCTAAACACCTAAACCATAAGCCCTAAACCTTACACCCTGGAAAGCCCGCAACCCAACCCCTTTTGCGGGGTACGTCAACTCTGCCTCGCCGAATGCTGAGCGATGACATCGCATCAAAGGACCTGAGCTACGGTTTTTGTACGGTTTAGGTTTAAGGGGGTTTGGGTTTAGGGTTTTGGGGTTCAGGGTTTAGGGGTTGTAGGGCTCAGGGTTTTAGTTCGCGGTGCAGGGGTTTGGGTTTTAGATGGTTTTAGGGTTTGGCGCTTTGGGGTTTGGCGACTTGGTGTTCTTGAAGAGAAGCACAAGGGTCCATATGAAGTAGGGTTAAAATTACCGTTTTGGTGAGTATAGATCGGGCTCCTTTTGAATATTGGTGAGTGTATATATTGGGTTCTATTATGGAGATACTAGTAATATAAACCATACTCTATATGAGGGTGCTGGAATCTGCTACTGTCGTAGGGTACCATAAGACTTGAGGGTGTAGAGTGCAAGGGCTTAGGGGTTGAGTATCAGGGCTAAAGGGGATAAACACCTGCACAGGACCAACTGTCTCCAGAGATTAGAAAGCTTCCTGAAAACGAAAGGTTGTGCTGTCGTATGGGGACCCAGAAGGGAAATGCCAAACCCAGCCTGAACCCGAAATCCGAAACCAGAGAATAAACCTTGTAAGCCATGACATCCTGGACCCAACATAGACCCGAACCCCCAACATGGAAAAACACACTCCAAATTAAACCCTACAGTAAACCCCATAAAGTTGGAAACCGGATTAAGGCCAAATAGTGCTGGGATTCCCTATACATTCCTCTCAAGGATGGAGGCTCTGGGGTTTCCAACTTTTGGGCTTCTACTGTAACCCAGAAGCTTTGTTCAACCCCAAGCTGAACCCTCCCCGAATCCAAGACACGAAGCCCTGGACCCAAACAAACGGTAAAACGAAATCCTGAACACCAAACTCAGACATCCCCAAACCATGCCCAAAGCTCTAGCTTGAAAAAAACAAATCCTACAATGCCAAATCTCCAAACCCTCCTCCCCAACCCTGACGCCATATATAACCCCAGGCCCTGAACCCTAAAGCCTTTAACTCGAATGCCTGATTTCCAAACTCTACACCTTTGACTTAAGCCCTAAATAAGCCCTACGCGCAGCCCCGACGGCTGAAGCCCACAACCCGACTCCCTTAATCCAGGGGGCTCTTCGGGTCGCAGGTTTCCTGCGCGCGGGCCCACGTCGACGCCACCTACGCCGTGGCGAGCTCGGCAGGGCCTCAGAGGGGCCAGGTTTGGGTTTGCAAGTTACAGGGGATTTAGTAAAAATCTATTAAAAACAGTACTAGTATATATTGATAACACTAATCATAGTAACTAGCATAGGCACTTTGGGAGCGGATTACAGCAGAAGTATAGTAAGGAACCCTTGGCAGAGTGACATTAATGAAGCTTTCAGGCTTCTACTACGTCACAGGCTTGCTGGGCTTTTATAGGCGTTGATAAGAGTCTTACGGATTTATTGCAGGCTTTACACAGGCTTTGATAGAGTCTTAGAGGCTTTCTTTAAACAGCATTTTGTAGAGTTGGTTAAATGCTTCGTCGGGGGCGTGGGGGCTCAGGCATTTGTTGTGCCCTTTGGCTTCAAGAAGCGACCATGTGAGCGCTCTGTGTTTTCCATCCATCCAACTTTTAGCTCGAATCTGCTACCACAAGAGAAGTCCTTGCTGAGTCGCTGATGGAAATGAAGGTTTGTACAGCTCGCCGAGGCCTCAAATATTCTTAGCAAGCATGTTCTGAGGCACGGACTGGATGTCCGGTGGGACGCTTCAAGCTCTCACTATAAGGGTAACTTTAAATACTTCAGCCCAACCCCCTAAACTCCTATAGAAACCTTATTCAAAGGAACGCGTCCAAAAGCCTAACCGCAGCTAAAATTTATCAAAGGAGCTCTTAACGGAAACCTTCAAGGAGCCCGTAAGGGAACTCTTACAAGAACTCTGCCGACACAAAATCCAAGGCAACACTCCACAAGCCTTAAACCCGAAAAACCTTGACCCCAATCCCCTGAACCCCCATAACAAAACCCAGAACCTCAACCATAAAGCACTAAACCCCTAACGCCACTCTCCGACCACAAGGGCTCAGGCTGTCGTGGGCCGCGCATGGCACCGAGCTCCAGTCTAGAAGCCTGCAGGATAAGGTTCAGGGCCGTTTAGAGTTTAGGGCCGGGTCATTGTTTGGTTCAGGTGCAGTGGCCTTTGACTCGAATGAACGTCCCACTTCTCTAGATGTGGCCACCTCCATCTGCCCCTCGGCAAAGACGCCCGTGCAGACAAAGATGGATGCTACCCCTCACTCGTCACCGAACAACACCATCACATGACTGACTTTTCTGGTTCGGGATTATAAAGTCCAGGATAATCAAATGCTTTCTGAAATCATAGGCCAACGTCGAAGATGTGGAAACGCGGCAACTTCAACACTTCAGCTGTCAAGCCTCGAACCGCAAGCAATGTTGCTTTAAGTGCTCCTTTAAAAGATTTATGACTATCAGGGTACCTCTTCTGGTTGCTATTGGGGCGGGGGGGGGGTAGGGATGCATGGGGTCGGTCTAAGGTAATGGAGGTTTGGGATTTGGGCTCGCAGGGTTTAGGTTTTAGGATTGAAGCGTGTAGGTTGTTGGGATTGAGCCAAAACAGCCCAAGAACCTGACTATGGAGGGTTTGGGGTTCAAGATGTTAGTGGCTGCAGGCTAGTATGCAAGGCTTTAGGGTTTAATTCTGGATCGGGGATTAAGATTCTGGACCAATAGTTGTAGGCTGGCACATGGGGGGTAATATCGTCGGATTATAATGCACTCGGACCCCTAGTATACTGTTTAAGGATGGATTGAACTGCTCGTAGGGTTTAACGTTTCGGGCTACATGCCCTCATGCAGTAGCAGTAAGCCAACTTCCCGATGTAAAACCCTACGAAAAAGCCTCATCAACAGGGCAAAAGCAGCTGAAACCTAGAAAACCCCATAAAAGCCTTATATCACTCCATGGCCCCTCCCTCCCCTAAACCCTAAACCCTAAACCCCTGCTCTTCCAAACTGGGCCCAAGAGCCTCCAGAGACTTCTGAAGCGGCTCGCGCACGTCCCCCTGCGAGGGAAAGGAAGTGAACTGGGGCTTAGAGGTTGAGGGATGTTCAGCGTTTAGAGTTTAGGGTATTGACGATAGAGTCTAGGGTTTCGGGATGTTCAGAGGTTTAGGGTTTGTGTTTCAGGGTCAGGTTTCCTGTCGCCAATGTCTGCAGAGTTTACGGCTACGGGGCTTACATCCTAGGGCTCGGCTTCAGGGTGTAGGGGCTTTGAAGCCTCACTTTGTGGTTTTGGGTTTCAAGAAACAGCTCATGCATAAGGCACAGGAGCCTTCCATACAACATCTGTCTTTGAATGCCCGAATCATACTTATTACACCCCCCACAAGCCCTGGTCCAAATAGTCAGGCCCTGTTTCAGACGGTGGTAGGCATTCACGATTCCTTTGGGCCACCAATTTTGCTGATTTTTGTGTTGTGCTACAGTGGGCTTGGCAATAAACAGTATAGGGTGTTGGGAGAGCTTTGCCGTACCTGTACACAATTATAAAAGGCTACTGTCAGTAAGCAGTCAGATCCCAATATGGACGGCTACTGCAAATTCCAAACCCTTACAAACCCTTATGCGCCACTGAAGCCTACAGAACCCGTATGAAGTCCTGGAAGAACCCCCGTCCCGTTGTTTAAGGTTTAGTGAAGACATCTTCAAAGCCCCCAATGGCGAATGCCTTAAAGGGAACTCCAGAAAGTTGGAATATGGTTTCAGGGCAGGATACCTTATAATTTACCAAAAAGGGTTTAAGATAATCATATTCCAACTTTCTGGCTCTTACCTTAAAGGGGAAATTGGAATTATCCCAAGTCAGAGCCGGGTTGAGAGCTCTGCGCTTTGGGTTTAGCGAATTCCTTAATAAGGTTTAGCGAGGAATCGGGGCTCCGGTGTCTGCAGGGACTTGGGCCTCAGGCCCTCGCAGTCTGGGATGGATCTTGCCATGGAACATTCGGATTTAGCAGTCGAATGCTTGGTGTTTACCTAAACCCCCCCAAGGAGGGTAACATAAGGGCCCAATACCCACAAAAGGCCATTATTCTACATACTTTTGGGGTCCAGGTAGGTAGTAGGACCCCTGAAGTTTCGAGTTTGGCTTGGGATTTAAGCTAGGGGTTGCCTGGTCAAAGGTTTAGAGGCTAGGGTTGCTCCATAAAGAACTGGAGCAAGTGTACCTAAACCGCAAATGCAAGGGAACGTCGGAAGCCCCCGCTAGATCGAACATAACTGTAGGAGGGAAACTCTTTTCACACTCTTTCAGCAAAGAAAATCGATTCTATGGACATGTCACTGCAAAACTCCGAAAGGTACAGGGCGGCGACAATGCGACATTTCTCGTTCAACCTTGTCAATTCCCCTCAAACCTGACCCTAAACTCGCTGTCTAAGCGCCAAACCCAGGTTTAGGGTGACCCGTTGTCGAAAACACCACGCTGAAACTGCTGAGCCAAATTCAGGGGAAACTCAACCCTCTAAACGCTACTTACAGCGTGACCATGACTAGTCAAGTTGAGAGATGTTCACTTAGTCAAAAGACTTTGTTACATCTCCCATGCTGGTAGAGCAGACGGTGCAGGGTTTTCCCTCTATTTACAATTAAGGTTGAGGGTGTCTACCGTTCGGGGATGTCCGGGGTTTGGGTTCGCGGAATACGGCTTTCTGGATCCTAATCCTTTTATCGGTGAAGCCGCCTCTCCAGCCAGGAAGCCTACTGTCATAGCAACTGGTAGTTCAGGGTGCAAAGGTTTAGGTTTTAGGACTGCGAGAATGCAGTGATAAATAGAGGACCATAATATAGTACCCTACATAGTAGGATCCTTATGATAAGGACCCCGAAATCAGTACCCCTAACTTTCGGAAACTCCCAAACCCTATGCAGACATGCGTGTGATGACAATCTTGCACGACATGTCATATTAGACAGGAGGTGCTCTACAACCCAAGCTGGAAATGCAACTTCCACTAACCAAGCCTTGTCTCGCATCTGAAGACAGATTTGTTCAAACTGTTTTTGGTACACCGGTGTAACAGCAAGATGACATGAAATCTAAGACCAGACTGTGCCCTGCAAACCTAAGTCGCACAAGCTAGACATGATCTCGGAGACCTCAAACCCTCAGCACTACGGTCCCAGTTGAGTGGGCTTAATGCTTACAAGTGGGGTCTGGAGCATGATGCAGTGTAAGTACCCAAAGGCCCCAAAGTAGTTCCTGTTTGGGATTCGTATATAGAATCCTATAAGGTAATCCCAAAATGGAACTACTTTGGGGCCTCTGGGTAACTCCTACCAAAGGGACTTCTGCCCTTCTTCCAGCTCAAAGCCGCTGTCGCCCAACTTGAGGACGTTGTCTCCTGTTCAGGCTTTCGGGCTTTAGGGTCCATGATTTCTCTTCATATCTTAGACCCTTAACCATAGACAATCCTATAATGCTTCGGGCTGCAGTTGAAGCAACATGTGAAGGCTCGGCGCTTCGAGATTTTGTTCAGGAACTTCGGAGCGTGGCGTTGGGGTGGCTAGAGTTGTAAGGGTTTAGCGGATAAAGGTCTAGCAGTGCTGAGCATGGAGCTTGGGGCTTAGAGTGCAGGGTTTCGGTGTCATAGGCAGCTCCTTTCCAGTTGGAGGCCACAAGATTTCAAAAAAGAACTTTGCAACATTCAGGCCCCTGCATCTGCAAAGCTCGTACTCTACTGTACAGGAAACCTCTACATACATACTGAATTAAAATTCGCCCAAAGCAATTGCACGTGCCCATGAGATAGAAAACTGCTGAAGCAAATCCGTTGATGGCGTCGTCCTTATGAACCTTACACACTGCACAGTAATCACCGAAATGGATAAACGTGCACAAGTTGCAGCCACGCCGGCATTATCCAAACCTCGTAAGCCGGGAGGCTACCATCACACTCTGCTAGTACAAACATAGAGGACACCCCCTGCAAGTTCCCTTCAATAGAGACCTTAAAGGTCTGGTTCGGGAAAAAAGTATTTGGGGTATAATGGAAGATAGTTGGAGGTCTAGTCGAGTAGCTAAACCCACACAAACCTTGGCAAGACTCACCTCGCATCCTCAAGCCGTCACCTATGCAATAATAATGCCTACTCTACAGTACTCGCTGGCGGCACTTCAGGTGTGCCTAAACGCTGGCGTGCGAAGAAGGTCTGCCGGCTGCCTTCCAACAGTACAGACAGAGACATCCTTGCAGCTGTAGACACGCATCATGCATCCATAGCCAAGTGCCTCGTTGAGCCTACGCTCAATATAAGATATTTGGAATAATTTCAGGTCTCTTGATTCATGCCCGGCATCCTTGACACGAACGCTATAGATGCCATCCCAACACACGAAGGCCGTGTTAGCAACAAGTGTTCCCCCTAAGCCCTAAAACTTTACCCAATTGTCGAGTATCCCCTCGAACCGAAAGTTAACCTTGAGGGGTATATTGGGATTATATAGGGATTGTGTAGCCCAACACAGTTATGCTTACTATACTACTAGGTTTACATTGTCCAGTCCATTCCCTTGTGGTCTCGCCCGCGTGCCTTCAACTGGGTAGCCGTGCCGCTTCCATGCGTTGAGGCCTCGCCTTTGCCACTGTTTTAGGGTTTAGGGGTTTCTTTAAAGGAACTCTAAGGGCTCCTATAAGGGATCTGTAAGGGTACTAATTATAAGGTTTAGAGGATCAGGGGTTTCGGGCTTTAGGGCTTTAGGGTTTCGGGATAGGAGTTTAGGGATAAGGGTTTCAGCACTGGTGAGGTTACTGCTTCGGCGACGGCGCATTGGCCAGAGCCGGGTACATTCACCGCACTCACACACTCACAACTGCTAAATTCTTGAATTCCCCCGATGGTCCACATCATCTCTTTCTCCACCTTGAGGCAACCAAGCACCCCGCCCTACAAGCAGAAACAGAACAATCCACGACCACTCAGCGCACGAGCGACACACAGCTCCCGGCACGCAAAGAACTCGTGAGCTCGCGATGGTAGGTTTTATATTTTTTTTTTGGGGGGGGGTTAGGGCTTTAGGATGTTTTAGGGTTATACATGGCTATACGGATTTGGGAGTTTAGGGTTTCGTCGCTCAAACTCGACCAAATGTCAAAGCAGGCAGGGCTCCATAGAATCCACATGACAACTGACTATGCGCATCCATGGGCACAGAGAGCACGGAGCTTCCAAACGCACTACAGTAGAATAAGGAGTAAGCAAAATCAAACGAGCATAAACATACGTCGAAGATCAACTTGTCTGAAAGGAACGTTGCCAAACAGTTTCAAAACAAGTGACCATCTTTCACTGCAGGGCCGCGGGGGCATGTCTCGCCCGCGAACTGCTCCAGGATCGGTGGACCTTCGTCCCCGATGCGGTCCTTGCCCATGATGATGGACACGACACCGTCCGTCGGTCCTCGCCATAGCCTTGAAGAAGGCCATCTTCTCCTCGAAACTCCGTCTTCCCTGCACCTGTGAGCGCGATGGGTGCCATCCCGGCCCGCGGTGCCATCTTGGCCGCCACACCCAAAACCCTTTTTCAGCACCTAAACCCTAAACCCTACACGGGTTTAGGGTTTAGGGCCTGCCGAGCTGAGCTCCTCCATCCATCCTGTAGTCCCCCAAAACCCACCCCCCCAACGGTGACCAGAAAGTCGCAACCTCGAGGAGAGATGGTCGGGGAGCGAATCACCAATCGACCAGCCCAAAGACTCCAATATCCCTAAATTAAGGAATATACCTTAAATTATAGTAGGATCCCTGATATGATTTAAGGAATATTCCTTGATTAAGGGATATTGGAGTCTCCGGGAGTGAAGGGCTAGGCTAGGCCCCGCTGTTTAGGGGTTTAGGGGTAGTTTTTGGAGTTTAGGGTATATGATCGAAATAAGGTGGATAAGCATGAATCCTTAATGTCATTCCCTGCTACAGTATAAGGGTGTGCGGTGTAGTACTTCGTCTTAATGTTCTGGTTGGTCCCTGATTGTCAACCCGAGCCCCAAACCGCGTTCCGGTGCTGCTGACCCAGGGATGGTATAAGATTGACCCTCAGTCTTTCTCGGTTTTCGTGTCTAGTTCAGGCCCTAAGGGTAATTAGGCTTCGTACAGCATGACTCATGATACCCACCCTGACATATCTTGTGCAGCCATGCCAGAATATTCCTTACCGTAGCAGGGTCCATCCCACTGCCATTGGGCGTCTGTATAACATAGTTACGGTCAAGTTTTCGGAAAGTCCCTCTTCTTACTTAGAACCTCGAAGTTCAATACCTCAGCTTAACCTCTCCAAACCAGAGTACGGTCACGATCAGACTGACCTATAGAACAAAAAAAAGCCTTTCATAGTACTCACAAAACCTTCGAAAATAAGTAATAACTTACAGTAAAGCCTTCCGAAATCCTGATATACCTCTCTCGCAGAAAACCAAACTTAACCCCATACCGGCCCATACCCCAAATACACGATCCGAAGCTGTAAAGCCCTACTGCATGTCATAATTCACCTATTTCTCAAACCCTGTTGCACCCGCATCCCCGTTTGAAGCTCAAAGGCTAGTTAAGACCAAACAACCAACAGGTCTGGTCCTGCCTGCAGAATTTGCTTCACATGCAAACCCTCAAACCCCAATACTGCCGCACCTATACCACGCGGGCTACTCCTGAAGCCTGATGTTCTCGACTCAACCCTATAATTGACCCTCAGTCCTACCCTAAACCCTGCAGTAAAACCTATCCCCCAAAGTCCTAAACGCCCTAAGCCCTAAACACACGCCAACCAACAAAAACAAACAGCGGACGCCTCAGCCTTCTGACCCGATGCTCACGAAGGAAGTAGGACAAAGTGCTGGCCACCTCTTCGACGGCTTTTCAAGTCAAGGGTAGACATATAGGGTCTATGCAAGGTTCATGCAGATCTAAATCGTGTTTTCCAAGGTTTCATCAGATCTAGGTTTTGGGGAGACTTAATATAGGGCTTAGGGTTCACTAGGGCGTTTAGGGATGATCTGATTGATCTGACCGCATATGAGACAGAGAGCCACGCACAGACAGAGAGCGAGAGAAGAGAGAGAGAGAGAGAGAGAGAGAGAGAGAGAGAGAAAGAAAGAAAGTGAGTGTGTGTCTGTGTGTGGGTGTGTGCGCACCTGCGTGGGTGCGTCAGTGAGGGAGGGAGGCAGAGTGTGTGTGTGTGTGTGTGTGTGTGTGTGTGTGTGTGCGCGTGCGTGTGTGTGTCTGTGTGTCCCTGTGTCTGTGTGTACATCCCAGAAACGCGTCCGACCGGATGATCCTTTCAAAATCATAGCTCTTTCAGGCGTACTTAGCTTCAGACGAGTTTCTGCAGTGAGCTGGGCATCTGGACGGGAGAAGTCCAGACAATACCAAGCTCCAAAGACCTGTGCAATAAGGCCTCAACCCAAAAAGCCTGATTGAGCCCTATTTTGCAATCCCCTAGTATAGGGCCCTCATAAAGTTTCGGGCTCCTTTCCGAGAATACTTATAATCAGGAACCCTAATTTAGGCCCCTACATTAAACCCTAAACCCCTGTTTAGCAGCCCTACCCCCCGCACAGCCTGCCCGCAACGGCTAAGCTGACTGCCGTTGTCGCTGTAGACGATCACCTGAGCCCCAAGCTTCAGCCCTGCCATTATCGGGTTCCGGCCGAATAAAGCGAAATTCTACCGGAACATGAAAAGAGCTGATGATTTTGGAGTGGAAGGTGTAGAATACAAAACCTAAGCCAGAATCCCTGGGCTGCGGTTAGTTCGGGTTCAGGGTGAGAATTAGGGTTTCGGGATGTTCAGGGGCAACCGACCTGCAACAGAAATCCTTCTGCACCCACAACCCTAAACCCTAAACCCTAAACCCTAAACCGAAAGGCATTTTATCAAAAAGGCTCTTGCCTTGTATCCTGGACCAGAGAACCACGAAAACGAAAGCCTGGAACTGTCTTCACAAATCAAAACTTGAGGCATTCAATATACCACACACTGTAAGCCCTAGAGCCGTAGACCCTGAAGCACGTCTAACCGCACGATTCACCCGCCCTCAGGCCCCCACCATCTTCGATGCATCCTTCTCGAGTTGCTTGAACTCCTCTTCTCGCGCTTGCTTGGTCTACCGGTTTACGGGTAGGGTTTAGGGCTTGGGTTGAGGGTTTAGGGTTGTAGTAGAGGCCTGCCTTATGGTCCCTCGAAAGTGGCTACCAAGAAGAGAATTCAATTTAACCAAGGGTAGTTGAACCATTCGGGAACGAACTTTTGTTTCGGTTTATGAACTCTGAACCCTAGCGTACCCTTATCAGAGGCCTCATGGTGCTTAATTACTGGTAAGTCTCAAGGAAAAAAGGTGGGAGCTCAGCGTTTAAGGCTTTAGGGTTTCACGCCCAAGATTTTCATTCGCCCGCCTCCGTGCCCTTCACCCAGCTGGCAATGCCCCAGTTAATGTTGAGCGCCTTCTTGATGCGGTGGTCGGGGTTAATTAAAGATTGAGGGCTATGGGGCTATGGGCTCGGTTTCTGGATGCTGGGTCTTTGAGTAGGGTTTGGCAGGGCGTTATTGAAACTTAAACATGGATTCCTTATTTAAGGAATCCATAAAACAGGAATCCTACCAAAACAAGGGTACACTAGACTGTAGGTGTTCTTCGCACAGGACACCTCCTAATTAGACTCTACGTCTCTCGCTCTCTGTCTGTCTCTCTCCCTCTCCCTCCGTCTCCATCCCTATATGTATCTGTTTCTCTCTTCTCCAATAACCAGGCCCCAAAAAAGTTCAGACTTTGTAAGATAGACCAACTACATAAAGCCAAAAAGTTTAAAGTTCTCCAATTGGCTAAGTAAGGTTTACTAAGTCCCCTATCTTCCGCAACCGCCTTTTCGACGTGGCTGACGTAGTACTCGTCGCCGTCACGAACGTCAACGAAGATGGCAGCATCCTCGAGTGGGCACTCAACCCGAAACTCTGCAACCCCCAGAACTCCCACACCTTTCAACCCATCATGTATATATATATATAAATATAAATATAAATATATATATATATATACATAAATTGTTACACTGCTTATATAATGAACCGTAAGCCCCTTCAAGACATTTCAAGACCATAGCTTCTGATTCTGCACACCCCGAACTCTTTTGAAGCCTAGAGTCTAAGAGCCCCCAAAGCCCAAAGCCCGAAACCTCTAAACTTAAGTTTAGGATTTAAGGCTTTCGAGGTTTTCCACTCTCACGATGTCGCACACGGCAGGCAAGGCTCCACAGAATCCTGTTGTTCAGGGGTTCGGGTTTCGAGCTTTATGCTCTTGAGACGCCAGAATCAGAAAGGCGGCAATTCCTAATATGCGGGCCTTAACAATTGGAATAGGGTTTGGGACCCATTGTACTGTACAGAATTATAAGAAGGACCCCCAAAACAGTATTGGTAAGTACTGGTACTTATTTCGGCCCCTATAGTACACCCTAAACCCGAAGCCGCAAGCGAGTGCTGAGAAGCAGCGGCGTCCCAAAGCGCTTTGGCCTTCTCGGGATCCACCCACGTCTTGTCGCTGCCATCGTACCTCAAAACTTCCGTTCGGGTTTAAGGTTTCGGGGTACCCTCTCTGCCATGCCAGGCGAGTCGCTTGCGGGTGGCTTTCGGGGTTCCAGCTTGCTCTACATGGCTGATGAGGACTGTTGGGCTTCTAATTTGACGGACACGCGCTAAACCTAACCAGGTGTGACCAAGGTCTAGAGCTTTTCGGGTTTGTTGTAAGCCGGTGCTAACTAAGGCGTATTGGACTCTCTGGGTTCCTGTATATTTTTTGGATCTATCTGTCCATTTTCTTGCAAATCTTAGTCGTCCAGTATCTATGAAATCTAAGGGGAACTAAAGGCTAACCTTTGAGGATATACAGCGGCTATAATACACCCAGAGGCTTAAAGGTAACGTGAACTACGACTAAGGAAAATCAACAGCCGTCGGAGGCAAGGGGCTTGACAGTCTGGCCCTATACAACAGCAAGCTGTTTCCGGGCAGGCTCGTTAAATTTGAGTTTAAAGACTTTCGGAGCATGCCGTGAGGCCCAACTTCCACTAACTCACCGAACAATCAATGTCGCCGACTGCATTACTCAGGCACACGTTCGTCCTTTAGGAAAGTTTACAGTGAGGGTCCCGCTCCCTCATTCAATCCGCAGCCCCAATTCTACTCTACGAAGAAAGTCCCCCCGATCTTTACAGAAACCCCGATGGCGATGATGGGCTTTGCTGTTGCCGAAAAGCTGCTTGCCGAGGGATTCCAGCAAATCGCTTTGCTCAAGCAGCACCCTCTCGGACTCATCTACGTTGTCTTGCATAAAGACCGCGGCCACCACGCCACCAACGCCTGGCTAGAGACTGCAACGACAGTCTCATCATGTGAGCTGTTTCAATGTTGGGGTTCGGCAACATCATCGGGGGAATTCGAACTACTCTCACCAGATTCACGACCCTACACCCGAGAACTGAATTCGAAGACTTGCCCATCGACGCCCCTGCGGCCCAGTCTCCACCGTTTTCGTCCTGAGCCACACGGCTTAGGCTTGTGTCATGAGGTTTAGGCTTAGGATCAGCCACACCGTGCGTCCTGACGCTGAGATCTTAAATCCCAAGCCGTAGCCCGGGGGACTTAGTAAGTAGGTAGTAAGTAGACTTATAAGTACCCTAAAAGGGACCGACCCTCCAAGCAGAACCCAAACCACAACCCTAAAAGAGCCTAAGACCCCGCGCAGAGACTGAAACTTCCCTGTACTCAACTACTGCACGGGAAAAAGTTCCTTCATCAAGGAGTTTCCAAGCTTCGGGCTAACCCCAAACCCTGAAGCGTCCCGGGCTTACAGCGAGCGCGAGCTATCACCCCGAAGGCGCAAGTACCTAGCAATCATGCAATCAGTGATCTACTGACCCACAACAAGTTACCATCCTAAGCTTACCTTTGGTTAGTAGGGAATGGAAGAACGGTAGTCATAGTAGTTATAATTGCTATAACTGTACCCCATTCCTCCATTCCCCACTAACCCAAGGCAGTAAGCCCAGGACCTTTGTCTTTGGGCCCTTTGGGTCATTAAAAGATGCAAAACCCTTTTTGCAGCAGGCCTCGTTATCCAGCGCATAACCCTATACCCTTTTTGCAGCAGGCCTCGTTGTCCAGCAGCCCAGTTACAGCAACAGCCCTATACCCTAAACCCTAAACCGGTTGGGTCATTCCAAGATGCGAAGAATCCGAAGCCAGGAAAGCTCCAACTGTTGGCGCTGCCTCTGGGGTTTACCTAACCCCCGAACCCTAAACCCCGAAACCCCTAAACCCCCGAACCCTTAAACCCCAAAACCCTTAAACCCTAAACCCACCTATAGTCTCCATTGTAGTTCCTGGTTTGGCCTTCCTTATAGGACCCTCAATATATAAATAATTGGTTAAACCAAAACAGGAACTACCATGGAGACTAAGTATAGGTAGGATTTGGGGTTTTAGGGGTAAGTGCAAATCAAGCCGAAAAGGGACTCAGGGCTAATTTCGGTATAGAGTTTAGCAGTAAGTCCTGCAGATGGACTTCTTTCAGGAGCTTTAGTCAGGGCATTATGGGGTGTTGTGGGGTTTAGGCTCTTTACTGTAACTTGACAGGTCACTGATGGTCAAACACGAAGCATCAAGTAAGACCCGGTCCCAACGAAATCATGAACAGGTAGTATGTGTATAAATGAATATATCATGTGTACAAAGACTCCTGAGCTTTCAAGCTAGTCTTGGTGCTGAGAACCAGCTTAGGTACACCCGGTTTAGGGTTTAGGGGCATCATTTAGATTACTTGTTACTCCGACCAACGGTGGAGACGACGACGATGTCCCACACACAATCGCTTTATTGTTCCCGAAATCCGTAATGCTATGCTATGCAATGGAGTTTCGAGGCTTGTCATTCCGACCTGTCTTTGTTGGAGTCGCCGGCCCGATGTCATGAATTTCTAGCTCATCAGGCAGAGTTGAGGGATTGCAGGGCACAGAAAGCCCGAACAACATACCATCCCACACCCAAAATCCTAAAACATAACTTGACATCGCTGCCACTTAAACCCGAATCCTTCAGACCCTGCACCCCAACTCAGCATACACAGTCCGATACCGTGAAGCCTGAACAGTAAACACAACCCTACCAGAACCCTGCCGAGTAGGCCCAAGTACCATTCAATGGAAACCTTATGCTCCCTCATACTGGGGATTTATGGATGAATAGAGGATAGTTGGGGGGTCTAGGTAAACTATATTAATCCCTAAACCACAAACATGAGACTTTCAGCCCTAAACCCTCAACCCCAAACCTCAAACCGGAAACCCCTGCGGGCCTTTGGACGCGCCAGTGGAAGAGCCGCCCTTGCGGCCTTGTGCACGCAGAAGCGCGCGACGCTGCCTTGGGTAATAACGGTCTCAGCCAGTATAGATGCCAAAAAAATGCCAAGTCCATTTTGGGGGTTCCTTAATATAACTACACTACAACATACCCGAAAGTCCTGTTCTGATTATTAACGTGCCTATATTACACACAATCAGCCCAAGCTTCGAACCCCAATCTTTGACGCATGCCTTCATCCTCTCGCAGTTCAAGAGCATGTGCGTAAGCGCATGGGCAATGCCGCTTTATAGTTGGTTCGGGTGTCGAGGTAAGCTGCTATGCTCGGGTCATGAAGCGAAAGTGAGGTTTTGGTCAGGGTTGCAGGATTCCCCGGTGTGAAGGGACGCAACGGGCACTTCGGTCACCACAGCTAGCTCGTCTTTCCGCACTGTCATGCGACAACCACAGAAATCCTTGTCAAGCTCCTTAAACAACACAGTACAGCGAATTCACACCCCTGTAACGTCGGAGGCCTCAATAGGTGGGACGAAGGTAGGTAGAATTTCAGGATCCCATGTGTGATTAACCCACCTAGCTTCATCCCACCTTTGGAGTTTGAGAATGGAAAACATGTCCACTGCCGCATGCCCTTAGATAGGGCCCCTAAAAGGCACATAAGCAAAAATAAGCATGGGGATATCCCATTAACCCCCTTATAATGAAGCCCAATAATGTAGGGATATCCCCATAAAATGCTTATGCTTATGTGCTTTTTGGGATAGGGGACCTCAATATAGTTCTCTAAACAGTAGGATCCTTATAAGTGTCCAAAAAATACGGTACCCCTAATTTTCGGAAACTCCCACATGTCCTCCGCCGCATGCCCTTAGAAGCTTGGTCGAGCCGGGAGTCGCTTCCGGGTCCACGATTACAGCGAAGGCATCGAACAGCTTTCCTCAAGCAACGAAGACCTATTCATACCTATAGTGTCTCCATTGTACTTCCTTTTTGGGGTTACCTGAAAGGATCCTTAATATATTGGTTAAACCAAAAATGGAGACTACAGGTAGCCCTTACCTGGGCCCCACAAGCAGCTAGAGTAATAGCCTGTGGTGGGTGTTGGGCTATGAGTTTACGTACTTTTCGGGTTCGAGTAAGTCCTGAAGCTTTGCACCCGAAAGACTTAAAAACACCCGCACAGCCGAATGAGAGTTACCAGGAACCCCCCGGTACCCTTCATCAGTCAGAGCCCTGCTAACCCTTATTGTGGTGATTAAGGGCTCTCTGCAAGGCAGCTGGGTGGTCTGGGTGGATCTATGAATCAAAAGGCTAAGGGTTTCGTTCTTTGTGGATGCGCGACTGCTGCGTAGAGGTGTCTCGGCTTGCTGCATTTAGGATGTGTGGGGTTGGGGATTGTAATTATGGGCTGCAGCTGAGATAATATGCATGGTGTAATAGTAAGGCTTTCGGTGAAACATTGACTGCCAACCCAAGGAAACTAGTACACGCAGTACTTTGAGGTGTAATGAGGGCTGTACTTACACGGACAGAAACTACTGATGAATTACTGGAGCAATCCCAAACTCTTTGGACATGAAGATGTGTCGCACCTGTTCTCCGAAAAAGGGCACGAACCCCACCTAAACCCTAAACCCTAAAACCCTAAACCCTGAAACCCTAAAACCTCAACCCTAAACCCTAAAGCCCTAAACCCTAAAGCCCCAAACCCTAAAGCCCTGAACCCCAAAGGGGCCAGCACGCAAAGGACTCTTTGAGTCGAGGTTCAGGCTCGTGTGGTTCAGATTTACAGTAGAAGCCAGAAAGTTGGAATATCATTATCGTAACCCCTTTAAGGTAAATTATAGGGGATCCTACCATTAATCCATATTCCAACTTTCTGGAGTTCCCTTTAAGGCTTACCCATAGGCTCAATAGTAGCTCCTTTTGGGGGTTATCTTATAGGATTCTAAATATGAACCCCCACAAGGAACTACTATGGAGCCTCTAGGTACCACCTTTTTAGAGTTCCTTATCATAAGTTCCTTATTGTATAAGTCATGAAAAATTCTTTAGGGCCCAGGTAGGTTGAGTAACAGGGCGCAATGACTTCCAGTAAGAACCCTAAGGCCGAAAACTGAACCCCTGGAGCGATAAGCCCTAAAACTTAGGTACTGCCCCCATACAGTAAGAGTCTATAATAGGGCTACGATTAAGGTCCTAATATATCTATATTATGAATATTATTCAACTATTACTGAGTGGGGGCCGCACCCAACCTAAAACCCTGGAAACAGAACATCTCAATCCCTCGAAAACAAAGGTCCAGGCCCTGGAACCCAACCAAAATGGGCCATGGATCGGAAAGCATCCGTGGATCCTTCTTGGCTGTTCTTGTCCGGATGAACCAGAAGCAGCAGTTGCTTGTACCTTTAGGGTTTCGGGTCTAGGGGTTCGGGTGTAGGGTTTAGGAAAAAGGGTTGTGGGTTTAGGGCCCAGTTTAGGAAGTTTAGGGTCGACATGCAGACATACAGGGTAGGGTTTCGTGATGAGCAGCAGTTTCGTGTTCAGTCCCACTCGACACGGCCGAACCTTGTATCGCTGGATTGAAAAAAACCTTCGAACTCCGTTCCTAGGCCCCACATCCTAGAACCTAAATGCGGCCTCGTACTTTCATTAATACAGTGGGAGTATGTACCCTATTCTACCACATATACTACATACTCTATTAAATCTACCATACACTAGGCTTCTAAAACCCCCCTTATAACACCCCCAAATGGGAGTTTCCGAAAATTAGGGGTACCTTATTTGGGGTCCTTATAATAAGGATCCTACTACTATTTAGGGTGCCATATTAGGGTCCCCTATTTTCGGAAACTCCCACCTTAAACCTTCTTAGAACCCTTATAAATCCCTTAAAGGAACCCTTATGGTACCCTTTAAAGGACCCCTTCAAAGGGTCCCCTATTTTCGGAAACTCACACCTTAAACCCTAAACCTTCTTAGAACCCTTATAAATCCCTTAAAGGAACCCTTATGGTACCCTTTAAAGGACCCCTTTAAAGGGTCCCCTATTTTCGGAAACTCCCAAATCTCACCGAGGAGCTGTAGTCGGGCTTTGCTCTCGACGATCGCCTTTGCAAGCTTGGCGGTTTCAGGGCTTGGAGTTTGTAGGGCTTAGGGTTTGGAGGTTTGGGGGTTTGCTGTTTTGGGATTTTCGGTGGTCTGGGGTTTAGGGTAGAAGTTGGTGCCTTAAATGACCGTAGTCCGATTTCTTGTCCGTGCCCCATCTAGCGCCGGGGGTTCTTTCAGGGCTCTTTCAGGGCTCTTTCAGGGTGTCACGGGGCTCCGCAGGGCTTGTAGAACTCTTCGGGCTCAGATGTAACGAGTTTCGCTTCTAGGGCTGAGGGGCTGATGGTTGAAGGCTTCACGGTCTTTGGCCGACATAGGCGGCTTTTACAAAATTCAAGATAGGGTTTGGGGATCTTTCACACTACAACTATATATGTTCGGAAGCCTAAAGCAAGTCTGTTTTTTGCGTTGCAGTGGGCCGCAGAGTCTACCGACGCATTCAAAAAGAGAAGAGTGCTTGCAATTACTACGAGGTTAAGAGGGTAGGGTAAGAACTAAAATGCTGGCCTTAACAGTGGGAATGGGGTTTCGTGACAAGTTACAAAATGTTGGTTCGAAGAAAGCCGAGGGAAGAACTCACTAACTATTTAGGCCCCTGGTTTCTTCAGAACCAGGTAACAAGTTCCAGGGCATAAACATAGGCGCCTCTAGAGGCAGCAGCATCGTCTCAAAGACATCGATAGCTTCTGCAATCCAGTCCTTATTCAGTCCGGAAAGGTTACACGTGGTGTTGTCCCCTCAGTGAGCATGATCAAACATTCACGGCTAAACCCGACCCGACGGTTCTGAGACCGAAACCTTAGAAACCCTGACAGAATTCGTGCTCTTGGGTTTGAACCCTTTCACATCAAATCGTCGACGTGTCGAAGGACGTTTGTTGGACGTTTGTGGGCTCGCCAATGCCTCAAACTCTTTCAAAGTTTAGGAAGTTCGGGGCATTCAGCGCCCGCGTCTTCCTCGTAGTTGGTGAAATAGTCCGAACCCTCATCATCCTCATCATCACCATCCGCAGATCCTCAGCCACATCATAAACGGAACAAGAAGAACAATAACAACACAATCAACATTGAGCCCGACAGCAGCCCGAAACACTGCGAGCTTAAATTATTTTCGGCGGCCGCGTCAACGGCACCCGAAACCCTAAACCCCGAAAGCACGAGGTCCAAATAGGCCCAGCATCGACGATCTCCTGCCCGTAGATTCCACGCGCTGTGGGAATCTCTAGCGCTCAGCTTACGGCTTCTGGCTCGGTGTTGACGGTTTGGGGCTGAGGGCTTTCAGTCACAGCTCATGATAAGGACCCTTCCGCGGATTGAAGGAACCCTCAAGAACCTCACGAAGCACCCAACCCAGATGAAACCCTTTCAGAACTCTGAAGATGCTTACATCAACCTGCAAAGTACGTGTACAGCCCAAAAGCAGGCCGGGTCCTTTGCCGACAACGATCTCTCAGGTAAAGGCCTCGACACACAGCGGCATCACATATAGCCAGCCAAGAAAGCGAAAAGGTAATACACTACCCCTCTTTGGAGGGGCGGGGTGATTTTACTGACTTTTCCATGTAACAAATACTAACCATTACTCCGACCTCTCAGCGGGAGTGTGTACGAAGGTCTAGAGTCTAGGTAAGGGCGCATCTCCCAGATAGCTGGTTTCTAGTCATCGACCCTGAGCCAGAATTGTGTAAGGACTCTTTCCTTAAAGGCTGGGAAGGTCCAAGAAGTAGATCCCTTAAAAGGGGCTCCTATGATTTACCCCTAGTAGTATAGGGTCCCAAACTGGGGATCCACTTTGTGGATCCTTCCATGGGTCAGGGTTGCGACCCCAACCCAAACTCCAAACCTTAAGCCCTAAACGCTAAAATCTTGTCCCTTCTCCCCATAGGCCTTCGACCGTCAGGGCCACGCGGTCTCAAAGGAGCATCCGCCGCCACCTCGGACAAGTCAGATCATCCAACACAGAATGATACCCAGGATATAGCAGGTCCAACAAGTAGATCCCTTAAAGGGGCTCCTATAATGTACCAATTAGTAACTAGTGGGTTCCAAATTGGGGGATCCACTTTGTGGATCCTCCTTACAATAAGACATGCTACGACATGATGATAGAATATAAACTCGTAGAGATGGGATGCATGGCTTTAGAAGTTAGCTTAATGAGCAGAACAGGGTTCGGGGTGAAGGGCTTTGGTGTGTAGTTTCGGGCTTTATAGCTTACGAGGGGTTTCAGCATGTGGTCCAGGGTTACATCAGGCTTTCGGGTGAGGTTTTCGCCATCGCAGTGAATCCAGCATGGATCCCAACCCTCATTGCCCAAAACTCACCCCACACCCTAAACCCTAAACCCTATAAGCCCCCCATAAGCCCTATATACCCTATAAGCCCTATACACCCTATTATAAACCCTATCAATCCCATAAACCCTATAAGCCCCATCAACCCTATCAACCCTATAAACTTGTAAAACCCGAAACCGCTTTGCCCAAAACCCACGCAGCCGCTGAGGCCCAAACAAAGGGCTTCGCCTTGTCCTGCGTCGCGACGGACCCAGAGACTCCAATATCCCTTCATTTTACAGGGATCTATAGGGTTTAGGGTTTAGGGTTTGGGGGAGTCTAATATCCCTTAATTAAGGAATATACCTTAAATTATAGTAGGATCCCTAATATGATTTAAGGAATATTCCTTGGAGTCTCTGGGGAAGATGCAGCAAGTTGGATCACCTTAAATCCCGAAACCTATAAACCCTCATAAGCCCCATAATTATAAACCCTAAACCCTAAGCCCCTAAGCCTAAACCCTGAACCCTACTTAGTACTTACATCCCAAAAAACATAAACCACATAAACCCTACACATCCTAAACCGTTTAACCCTATAATCTGTATCCTCTGAAGGGTCTATATGTGGAATGTGCTTTAGCAATCCCCACGCCTCTAGTGAATCTCAACCGCCTCAACGGTCCATAAACCCGGAAGCCAAGCTCCTTTGAGCATCAAGGACCCTGTATTTGCAAACCCCCAGAGGAACCCTACCTGACTCTAACCTTACTCTAAGTATTAAAAGCCTCGTGTTTTTTGCTCCCACAGCCCTGCCATCTAGCGCCTCACCCCGGCGACTTGGCACAGAGACAGCAGTGCTTGGAGCGTCGTCGCTGCGAACTAGGCCTCCTGGTGATGCTGGGGTTTGCTTCATCTTTGGGCCTTGCCTGGACCCACAAGAATAACCTAACTCTTTATGGATTTTTATAAGATATAAGGAAGTTATGTAATATAAGGAAGTTATGACAACGAGCCCTAAAAACATGTTTCTTTAGGCTCTGGGCGGGGCTTCTACTTTTCAAGAAACCTACGCTAGCGGACTTTTCTGGCAGCCGTGGGATGAAACCGGGCTTGAGGTTCAGAAAATGAGAGCTTTCCTTACCTTTGGTTAGTAGGAAATGGAGGAAGGGGGTTTAGGGTTTAGGGTCTAGGGGTTAGCTTTAGGGTTTAGGGTAGTAGGGAATGGAGGAATGGGGTACCATTATAACTACTGTTACTTCCATTCTTCCATTCCCTACTAACCAAAGGTAAGTTTCGGAATCGAGCTTTCAGACCTTAACCCTGGGGCTCTTAAGATGCATATGATAGGTTATGGCTTTGGGACTTTTTGTGTCGAAGGTTCGGGGCGGGTTTACACTAATGACGGCTTACAGAACTGAGGGCTGAGGGTTGTTATAGAGCTTCTCATCGCTTTGGGGAGCTTATACTTGCGACGGGTAGGGTCTAGGGTTTAGGGTTTAGGGCACAAAAGTTTTTTGCCTCCCACCGACAAGATTAAGAGCTTGGGGTGTTTCGGGTAAACGTGAGGCTTAGACTTATACCTGTGCAGGCTTTCTTGCGTGGTTTTCAGCATATGACGTCCAGAGCTTACGGTTTCAGGTTCTAAGCATGAGCCGGGCTTAAAGGATTTGCATGGGGATTGCAGAACAAGTAAAGCGTTTTGCGGGTGTAGCGGAATTAGGGTTTTAGGGTTGTGGGTCCGTAAACTTCTACTGTTCAATGCTGACCTTACGACGGTTGGCAAACGGTATTAAGGTCTTGAAAACGCAGGCGATCTTATGGGAAGCCTTAGAAGCCTAAACCACAAAACTCAGAACTTCAATCCATAGACGAGAACATGCACTGCGAGAGTTAGAAACGCCCAGATCCGTGAGCCCAAACTGGTGAATGATCCAGATGGACACCTAATGGAGGTAAAAAAGGCTTGCCGTCAACCTTGACCCTTAAAACCCGGAAGCAAAATCGACAGAACTACACCCTGAAACCTACCTCCTGAACCCTGATAATTAAATTGAACCTTAAACCCTAAATCCTAAAGCCCAAACCCGACATCCTAAACCCCCAAACTCCAAGCCCTCACCCCGCCCCACCTGGAACTGCTTTCCGGCACCACAGCGCGCCGTCGCTCCAAAGGAGACGCCCATCACCCAGAAGCCTCGTTATTTTAGGGCTTGGGGGATGCGACCCCTAAAACCCTATAAACTCCGAAACCTCCCAACCTGAACCCTAAAAGAACCGCGGAAAGGAATCGACAAGCTCCAAACTTCAGAAGCCCAACTCTTAAATTTGGTTAGTAGGGAATGGGAGAATGGTGGTAATAATAGTTCAAATTGTACCCCATTCCTCCATTCCCTACTAACCGAAGGTAAGATCCCAGAGACTCCAATATCCCTTAATTAAGGAATATACCTTAAATTATAGTAGGATCCCTAATATGTTTTAAGGAATATTCCTTAATTAAGGGGTATTGGAGTCTCTGGGAACTCTGCCGGCCATGGTGCCTGCCCTGAAAAACTTCGCCACTCATCCTCTGCACGCAGAGGTTCAGGTCGAGGACCGTCAGGAGTTTCGGGCTTGGCCACGGTTTAGGTTTCAGGGTTCAGGGTTTAGGGTTTAGGGTTTGGGGTTCAGGGTTTAGGGTTCAGGGTTTAGGGTTTAGGGTTGAGGGTTGAAGGGTTTAAGGTTTAGGGGCTTAGGGGCGTAGGGGGGTTCAGGTGGTGGCAACAGGCTGTGTGGGGAGTTTAGAGATTTAGGGCATGGCCTGTGGGGTTAGAGAGGTCCAGGCTTTCTGAGAGTTGGGGGTTTCTGGATTTTGGTGACCTTGAGATGCTTTGGCATGCAGCTGATTCGCCTGTTGCCGAACCTGGTCCATACCCAGAGGCCCCAAAGTAGTTCCTTTTTGGGATTACCTTATAGGATTCGATATACGAACCCCCAAATGGAACTACTTTGGGGCCTTTGGGTAGAGATACTGCTGTTCGACAACCATACGAAGACGTACCAGGCTCTAGTACGGCGAAAAAAGCACTGCCTAGTTTGTAGGTAGGGTGCAAAGGTAACACAGCTTCTCCGGGTACCTCCTGAGGTACTTAGCTCGACCGGGACTCGTCAAACTTGGGAGTAGAACAGATCCGGCATGATGCTTGAAGTTGTTGAGAATGTCCGGCAAAAGGAAGATGGTACAAAAGGCTCCTTTTTCTGATGGGCTCTGGGAGATGAGTAAGCTGAACGCTGACCGCTACAAGAGGACGTCAGCACCCCTAGACCCTAAACCAAAGACTAGTAACCTGAAACCGCATGGCTTCAAGAACCTTGTCATCAGCTCTCAATGCCTGCAGTTCAAGAACGGCACGAATACAAAGCGAGGGACAAGTTCTTCTTACCAGCCGGATCTACAGGCGTTCTGACAGGCTCTAGAGGCTTCCTGAACTCTTAGGCCCCTTTTCGGAGAGTTCCTAGTTTAAGAATCCTCTGGTCTGCTTTGGACCCCTACCCATAGTCTCCATTGTAGTTCCTTTTCTCTGGTTTAACCAATAATTTATTAAGGATCCTATATAGGGAACCCCGAAAAGGAACTACAATGGAGACTATAGGTAGAAACCCTCTATCTAGAGCCTTATACATCGTAGGGGAGAGGGCCTCTCCTGAAGGAGCACATCCGCACACCGCAGACTTCCAACGGCAAGGAGGTGCCGAGGCCGTGCATCGTCAGGCCGTCGATGACCACCTGCCCACTTGAGATTTGAAGGTCGAAACGGTTCAAGGTTTAAGTTTTAGGGTTTAGGAATAAGGGTTTATGGGTTTGGGGTTTAGGAATTTGGGGTGTGCAATTTTACTGCAAAGCCCACGTACCTCTAAAATGGGGGTCATGGTGCCGTGCTCTCCAACCCGAAACCTCAGATGGAACCCGGAATCTGGGTGTCTTTGGAAGGCCGAGGTAGCCTGCTTTCACCCGGGCTCACTGAAAGGACTTGCGGAAGAGTCGGTCAAGCTGGGGGCAAGGGCACAGCCGCACCCTAAACCCTAAACCCCGTGTCCTGGACTTAAAACTCTGGCACAAACAAGCCACAATTCTACCGACGTCCCGAAAGTCCCAAAATAGCTCTGACCCCAAACCAAAACCCTCCCCTGAAGGAGACTCAGGCCCAAGACTTCTAACCCCGAAACCTTTTTGACAATCCTTAACCCTACATCCCAAGGCCCATAAATCCTAACCCCAAAAGCCCTTAACAATCCTTAACCCTAAACCCCAAAGCTTTAAACCTACACCGTAAGTGCAGCCCCTTAAAGGAATCCTTTTCGCCATCTGTCGGCCCCTCCCTTCTGACCTCCGTGCCCTCGTCATCCTCGGCTGGAACACGAGTCGTCAGCCGGTGTAGGGCTTTGGGGCTTTAGGGCTGTAGGGTTTTAGGACTTTGGGGCTTTAGGTCTGTAGGGTTTCGGGGCTTTGGGGCTTTAGGGTTTGGGGGCTAGGGTTCCGGGTTTTAGGGTTCACGGTTGGGGATTTGGGGGCTTGGGGTTAAGGGTTTAGGGAGTTGAGGGGTTTGCGGTTGAGGGCTTCAGGGCTTTAGGGGTTTCGGGTTTGATGAAATGCTTAGGGTGTGACGTTTTAGGCGGTAGAGCTTTGGCTTCCAACCTTTTGGATTCAGGTCGCCCAGTCTTGGGTTTCGGCGCTCACACTCGGACAGTCTTGGGTTGAGGGTTTAGGGATGAGGTCGCTGGCAAGGATCT
This sequence comes from Symbiodinium sp. CCMP2592, assembly GCA_905221615.1. NCBI lineage: Eukaryota > Dinophyceae > Suessiales > Symbiodiniaceae > Symbiodinium > Symbiodinium sp. CCMP2592. The sequence continues at coordinate 186,124 of CAJNDT010000001.1, forward strand.
TCCCAAGCACCGCTGAAGGCGTCCTCAGCCCGGGCCACGAGCCTCTTGCCGGCCACGGCGATGGAGACCCAGCCTCTTTAAAACAGAGAGACTCTAAGTTCAGGGGTTTAGAGTTTAGGGTTTAGGGATTTAGGGTTTAGGGCTAAAACAGAAAGACTTTTAAGTTTCTTGGTTTCGAGTCGCACACTCGCTCTCGCAGGCACGGCTTCGAGGGGTCAGTCTTAGGCGGTGTATGGTTTAGGGTCTCGGGGTTTAGGGTTTCAAAAAATAGGGGCACCAAGCAAGAAAAAATCAAGAAGCAGGCTGTGGGGCTCGAAGGCTCAGGGATTTTTAGCTGTTTCTTACAATGTCTTTTAGGGTCTAGGTTTAGGTTTAAACGGTTGGGGCAAGTTTGAGGTTTAGGGTCTTCGGGTGGGGGCTTAAGCCTTTGCAGCCCGCACTCGAAAACCTTAAACCCAGAGCCCTTTGTAGGGCCCCAAAAAAGCACAATAGCAAAACATAGGATAGGGATATCCCATATAAACCCATTTTTAATGAAGCCCAATAAGGTAGGGATATCCGAATAAAATGCTTATGCTTATGTGCTTTTTGGGTCCCTAACTTTGGGGTTTAGGGTTTCCGAAGCCCTTTGTGCCAAAGGCTCCTTCATCCGGTCCGGTACCTGCCAGACGCCGGAAGTGCAAGCGATTCTCTGATGCCGCAAGCTCTTCCAGGACTGATCCTGACACCAAACCCTAAACCCTAAACCACAAGACAGGCAAGGCTCCACATAGAGTAGAAGCCAGAAAGTTGGAACAGCATGATCCCCATGCCCTTAAGGTAAAGTAGGGGGAATCCTAGCTCTAATCATCCTAAATCCATGTTCCAACTTTCTGGCCTTCACTATACTGTAGAAGACCAATAGTTGGAAACCCTGTATAATCTGGTTTCCAACTTTTGGGGTTTACTGTAGAGGGGGTTTAGGGGTTTAGGGTTTCGGAGGCCTCAAAAGGTGGGATGAAGGTAGGTGGGATATTCCCAAATAAGAGTCCTTATATAAGGGATCCTTAATCCTACCTACTTTCATCCCACCTTTTGGGGCCTCCGAGGGTTTCAGCTTCCCTCGGAGTTTCGGATCATCGAGCTAGGGGTCCCTGTTGCACATGCCTGCCTGGATCTCGGAGCCATCGCGCTCGTGGCAGAACCCCATCTATCTGGCTTAGGGTCCCTAGGAAGCCTAAACTGAACCATGTTCTACGGGCTTTCGGGTTAGCTAAGCAGTGGTTTTGGGGTTCCCTTGGCTCTTTAGCTCCTTATTTACTAGGGATTATCATCATCCCTGGCTCCTCAGCTCCTCCAATAGCAAAGGCGAGCTAAACTGAACCCTGTTCTACGGGCTTTCGGGTTAGGAGTGTGGAGATGGGGGCTGCGGGGCTTAAGGCCTTTGGGCAGCTGTCGTTTCAAGATTGTGGACTTTACGGAAGGAAGCAGATTCTTAAGATCAAACTTTCAGTAAAGCAACTTACATACAGCACGACAGGTTTTAAGTAGTGTGGAATCGGGGGGTAGTTCTCCAGATAAGGGTCCCCTTCAGGATCCACGTCCATACAAAAACTTTGGCCACCTAAACAGGGAGCCTATTTTAGAGAACCACCCAAAACCCGCCGCAGGAAGCAGCGACTTGAAACCCCGATGTCCTGTTGCCAGCCGCGCGGGCAAAGCTGCAGACGTCAATTCCCGACCTTTCCCAAACCACTGGGGTTTAGGATTCAGAGCTGAAGGGATTTCATCTATAGGGGCACTATTGGAAAAGGAGGGCATTATTGATTGCTCAGGCTTCTTTGGCCTTGCGGTCCAGGCTTGCACGCAATCGCTCACCGGCGGTGTCTTGCACAGGCTGTTCTTCCGGCAGTGCTTGGGATTGGGCCTTCAAGATGTAGGCGTGGAATCGACGGAAGTCGGCTCTTGATCGGGATTTGGGGCTGAGTGTTGGCTCTGGGCGTAGGTTTCTGGCTTCGGACTTGCGAAAAGACTGGCAGGATCTCCGCTCTGGGACATAATTCATAATTCTTGCGGATGCAGGTTAGGGACTTGCAAATTTCGGAGGTTCTCTCAATACAGACTTCTCAGCTGCCAGTGCTTTCGTGCTATGGTATCGGTTGGGCTCTGGGTTGCTGCACGTGCCAGTCTCTGTCCGTGTGCGTCAATCTGTCTTCGTGCCTGTATGCGGAAAATGTATCTAAGTATGTCCGCATGTGTGTTTGTATGCTTGTGTGCTTGTATGCATGTATGTAGGTATGCATGAATGTATTGTAGTGCATGTAGCGTATGTACTGCATGTAGTGTACGTATCGCATGTTATGGATGTTATTTATGGGCGTTTTGCATGTTATGCATAGTGTGTAAGTGATGTATGTTATGTATGTTAGCTATGCTACGTATGTCTATCTGTCGGTCTCTGTCTATATGCATGTATGTGACCCTTGAACCAAGCTCTGAACCCCAGTCCTAAACAACACAGGCCATGGCCTAAACCCCAAACCCAAAACATATAACGCAGCGCGAGGCATACACGAACGTGCTCTATGATTGGGGCTTTGGGATTCGCATGGCCCACGAGAGCACTATAGGCGCCTGAATAAAATAAGTACGAAGGGTGTTGGGGTAGAGGATGCTTTCAGTATATTCCGGAACCACACGGGGATGTGATTTGGTATTCTCACCCCTAAAAGGTCAGATCGGATAAACGTCACGGACCCACTTGTCATCCAGAAAGCCAACACGTGTGGGCATTCCAACCCCCCTACTAAGCGAAACTGGAAACCCAGTTCGCATCCCGGGTTGTCGCTTCTGTGACTTATGACAATGCGAGTGGCCTTGCCGCACGACGATGCCACCCTTGTCGGCACCACCCAGAACTTCCCATAGCTTGGGCATCACAGGGCTTCTCAACTTAACAATCACCACAAACTGTGGGAGGGTTAGAAGAAGCTAAGGTTAAGGGCATCTCAGTCCGAAGCATTACTGCATAGCCATCTGTGAAGCTGCATAGGATACCTCCTTCAAATCAAGACCCGATGCCAACAACCAATATGCCGCATGCGAAACTTCAAGGTGCGTAAAATCCTAAGGCTACAAGATGCTACAAGAGTTTGTCGCTGGTCTGTGTCCGGCACCCTTCACCCTGCACCTGCAGGGTCGGGTTGGCGGTAACTGTGTCCCCTTCACCCTCCTTTTGCAGTCGCGGAGTATTCAGATTGCACTAGGAGTGCGGTACGATATCTGGCCAACGTCCGATAGGAGACTGCCCCGCTGGAGCTGTAGCTTCGGGTTTGGGCAGGAGGCCACATCCGCCCATTGAATATGAAGCCCGTTTTCGGCCCTAAGCCTCTAAACTGTACACTACCTTTGCCCCTCCATCCTAGACTCTAAACCCCAAACCCACAAACACTAAACCCTGAACCTCAAGACCCTAAAACCCTAAACTCTACACCCTAAAACCCCTAACCCCTAAACTTTTCAGATGCTTTGGGCTCTGTGGCTTGAGATGCAACGCAGCTGCGAGACGAATGCCCATGCAACGTTTGATGATATAAATCCTGCATTGCCCATACTAAGGAATATACCATAAATCCTATAGTCTAGGGTCATTAAGGTAATGCAGGATTTATATCATCAACCGAAGGACCCCTTGACACGGAGGCCAGAAGCCGGCTGTCGATGTCGGGGTTTTTATTCACACTCACACTCGGACAAAGCCTGTCGGGGTTTAGGGCTTTGGGAATTCGAGGGGTTTAGGTTTATGGGGTTCGCGGGTTTGCGCTCTCACCACTAGAATTGGTTTAGCGGTCTGGAGTTTAGGGTTATATAGACCCCCGATTCATGACCACTTTTTTGTCTAAAGGCCCAATAGAACAAGATCTCACCACCATCCCTTGAAAGGAAGGGAGAGTCTCCACATGACTCGCTGCTTCAAGGGCCAAACGAAGCCAAAACTCTAAACTCCAAAGCCCTGAGCAAGACAAAATCAAAGCAGAAGTCCTCGTGCCTAAATCATTAGCCCGTGGCTTAAGGAATTGAAGGTGGTAGTTCAGGGGTGAGGTCTGCTTCGATGCAAATCCTGCGGTTCTCGCTTTTTGCAAAGGGGTTTTGCGTTTAGGCTGAATAAATTACTCCAGAGACCTTCTGTGTCAACGCCGAATTGCTGAACCCTCAGCCTCGAACAGCTTGATCCGGCGACCCTAAACCTTAAAACCCGAACGGGAACGATCGACTGAGTTTCAAAATAAGCGGCCCTGATTTTCATGGCCTTCGGCTCTTAGCTACAATCAGTACCCCTAGCCTAAACAAGGACCCACCCCCCCAAATACAAAACATGTGAGAAGGGGACCAACATGTTCCGAAGCGGCGAAACGTCTTTGTTCAAGACAAGATTGACACCGACGAGTGTGTCTTCGAAGCAGGGTTGGGTTACTGTAGGGTTCAAACAAAAGCACCAGTTTTTGATCTCAGGTGCTTGTTGCAACATCGACCCTGAAAGAGATGCCCTAGAATACCCACCATTCTGTTTTAGGATGTCCGGGATGTCTCCCAGCATTGGAGGTCTTCGGGTTCAGGTTTTATGCTCAGGCAAGAGCAAGCAGGAGGCGTGTTTGGCGTACCTTGCCACGGCGCCCCAGCGTAGCCTTCGCACAGCTGCTGCAACCATGAACTAGAACCCAAATGACAGAGGAGAACCCTAAACCCTAAACGCACTTTGCAAAGGAGAAACTCGGGTTTTTGCTGTAGGCGTTCGGGATGTTGCGGAGCAGGTGATCACCTTGCAAAGACACTAAACTGTTTCTGGTTGAGGATTTTTAGGGTTTAGGGAACGCCTGACACCCCCTGCACATTCACTGAGAATCTCGTTCTCTCGTAGTCGTAGTATAGACGACTGAATAGTCAGTGATACTAATGCTTGGTTCGGGTTCTTCAATATAGTCATACGTACCATAAACATAGACCATGCAGACCCGTAAGTCCTAAAGCCACGAGCCTGATAATGTTCCCAAACTCAACATGCCAAATCCTACGGCCTCGTCGCAGCTGGACATTCTAACCTTGGCCCCAAGTAACCTACATTTTTAAGGACTTATTTAAAGACTTCGTATTAGGGAACCCTAAAAAAGGTAGGTTCCTTAGGGTCCAGGAAGACCCTGAGCCATCCTGAGCCCAGAAGCCCTTCATGAAAACCCTAAACCCACCTGCAAAACCCAAGGAAACAGTTGAGATCTGAATCTTTCCAACGTTCAACATCATAGATCTCATAGTCATAAAGCTCTTTCAAGTTCTTATGCATGAAACCAAGCTCTCTCTTACCCTAAACCCAGCTCGCCCTCTCCTCCCAACCAAGCTTCGGGGGCCTCACGCATCGCTCCTGCAGCAGCCCAGGGGCTGGGTAGTCGGTCCTCCACGGGTTTAGGGTTTAGTTTAGGGTTCAGGGTTTCGGCGCTCACACTCGGACAATCCAGGCGAGGCATATGGTTCGGGTTTCGGCGCTCACACTCGGACAAACCAGGCGAGGCATGGTTCGGGTTTAGGGTTTAGGGTTTCGAGGCGTTCAGTGTTTTGTTCACTTGCTACACTTCGCGATTTGTGCGTGTCCTCCTTGCACGTGGGCCATGCTAATCTTCTCTGTATCATTCGAATCTTATCGGACCCGGATCCGTGTTACATTGACAGCTTGGAGGACCAGGGGAGAACGTTCGTGGGGTTATAGGTGCCTTAGTCGGAGCTACAAGTAGGGTTGCCTCCCCCGAATCCCCAAAAAGCTTCTGATGGTGTTTTACATATCAAAGCATAGCGTGCTCCATGGGGACTTTGTAGAGGGATCAGTTCAGTGCTCGTGTCGCGAAGGGCATTCTCGTCGAGGGATTATGTGTGGAGAGTGAGGGAGCCTGGCACGGAAAGGTTCGGGGCTTCAGACCTTAATGAAACCCTTTCCTCTGGGAATTAAGCCATAAAGCCTAAACTCCTAAAGCCCGAAACCCTAAACCCCTATAGATCCCTTCTAGGAACCCTTAGAGTACGCTTTAAAGGAACCCTAAAGCGTTCAGTCCTCTCTCTCAGACAACTGTGGCTCCGAAGCACTCGATGTCAGGGAGCATCTCAGCGTGGACGGATCTGCCGAATTTCCTCGGATCGAACGTGGTACACAGGGGCTCTTCTGATTCTAGATTTCTGGTTAGAAATATTAGAACTTCTATTAGTGCGGTTTTAGTATGTATTTACAAGATTGATGTTATTGTCAATATTCTTTCATTACCACTGTTGTTTTGGAGCATTGTAAGGGTTTCCGCGACAAGCCCGGCGAGGAAAGGGTTTAGCGTGTCAGGGTTTAGGGGCTTTTGGGCTTCAGGGTACAAGTTAAAGAGGGCCTCTGGGCTTTAGGTTGGAGGTGTCCGCTTGGGTCTTCACGTGCAGCTGGTTTGTCCGTTTCCAGCGGCATATTTACTGCCACTATAGTATCACCATAGTGGGCCGTAACCGTAACCTTCAGGGCATTACTCAAATTCAAGTTGTCGATTCTCAGCTTACCCAAAGGCCCCAAAGTAGTTCCTTTTGGGGGTTTGTATATAGAACCCTTTGAGGTAATCCCAAAAAAGGAACTACTTTGGGGCCTCTGGGTAAAGGGGCCCAGGATAGATCCAAGACAGCCTGAAAGCCTGCTGCGGAGTTTTGGGTTCAGGGGTTTAAGGCTTTAATGTTCGAGACTTGGGGCTGATATCTTAACACGGGACGCATGTGCAAGGAAATCCTGCTCGTGGAACCCTAAGAGATAGGGTTTTGCAGATCCTACGCCCTAAACCCGAACAAATGCGGCTTTTCAGAGATATACTGCTTGAGGGTTTCCTGTCTTAACGAGAGCTGCGTGGGGGGTCATGGGCTTAAGAGTTTAAGGCTCTATCCAAAGGCCCCAAAGTAGTTCCTTAATTTCGAGGTTCGTATATAGAATCCTATAAGGTAAACCCAAAAAGGAACTACTTTGGGGCCTCTGGGTGGTTACTCTAGTTCTTCAAGGCCTGGAGCTTTAGCCTTCTTCTTTGTGTGGGGTTTTGTGCTTCCGGCTCATGCAGTTGAGGCTTCCGGGGTTTCGACACGCGCGCACAAACAAGTCAGGCACGGCTTGATGAGAGTCCAGCTTGCTACCGTGACATAAGAGCAAGGGCAGGACATCCGACAAGAGGAGGCGCTTTAATGGACGTAACGGTAGAAGCTAAACAAAGGAGCTGCAGCAGCGCAGAGCTACGAGGGACCTCGCAGCCAAAGCTACGCGGTCAGCTGTATCAAAAGATCCACTATTCTCCACTCACGTTTTGCATCCTTCAGCCCCACATGCTGGGCGGCATCATCCTGCGCAGACCGGTTCGCATCACCTCCGCATGGACCCAGCCCTCTGCTGTTAGCATTTGCTGCAGCAAGGTTCTCAATTCCTTCATCAGCTTGGTCCTGTAGTGACGGATACCAGCCCGAGGGGTTGCACTTTCCCTTCTTGGTCGACAGGAGGGACGTAAGCTTCCACGAGCTCCGCCGCTGTCGTCTCCCTCAATACACAGGAGAGGGCCCACTCGTGAGTCTGAACTCGCTCGGTAGTGGCCCCCGCTTCTTTCCTGTGAAGGGGTCCAGGTAAAAGGCGCACAGCAGGCCCAAAACCGATCTTCCCTATACCTCTGCGCCGACTGCAGCCACGTCCAAGAAAAAATCACCAAACATCGGCCTCAGATAGGGTCAATTCGGGGCTTAGGGTGTAAGTAGGTTTCGTACGGTGCGAACTCCTAGGAGTTGTGAGTTTATGCGAAGTGTGGGCTTGTTGACACCGTCTGAGCCCGTGACGCTTGTTGCGAGGTTGCCGCTGGCGAAGACGAAGTTGCACCTGGTGGTTCCAGCTCTATTCTCAAACACGATTTAAGAAGTGGCCGTGATGTAGAACCCTGATTGATGAGACCCTAAACAGTACCAGCTCTGAAAGAAAGTGGGTTGTTAATCAGATCTGATTCTACACTGATTAGAGGTTAAGTCTTACAATCTCAAGCCTGAAATTTATTGAAGTTTGAAAGGAATTCCTCTCGCTGCATGCCGGCCTATCCAATCTGAATCCTGGGTGCTGAGCCCCAAACCCCTAGAAGCCAGAAAGACCGTAATCTTGGAGCCTTACCACGCCAAAACACTGAAATGCTCAACCCCCAAACCCAAGCCCACGTGCATATGTGGCGTGAAGAGGGGGCGACTAAAGATCACATCGTCTTTACAACAACGATCCGACATGAATCTCTTGGTATTGAAAAGCCCTGATGAAACAAATAGACCCTACAATAAACTCACCTGATCACTGACGAAATCACGAAGATCCCCGAATCCCAGCTTTGGTTTTGCGCGTCATGGACAGCTAAGCCCTGAACTTGAAACCATCCTTCAAGGCCAGCAACCTAAGGCGAAGGGTTTAGGGGTTAGGGTAACTTGAGGTGAAGGGCTTAAGTAGGTTTAGGCTGGCTTGGTATGCTTACTTAAACATTACATCTCCATGTGCTGGTCCAGGGTATCCCTCCACCCCCGCAAGCTGTAAGCCAATCTGCCTGGCGGATCTCGTCCCGGAGCAGTTGCTCTGCAGTGCTGCTTCCGTATCGCTGCATCTTTCCGCCGGGAAGACAATTCCTCTTATTTAAATCTATTTATTAAAACATCATTGTTATTATTATTGTTATTATTCTTGCTAAATGGAGGATTTGTCTTATAAAGTTTGATCTGTTTTTGGAAGTTGGAGGCTTCGGGGGTTGGACTAGGACCGATCCTGCTGTCCTCAAAGTTGGAGCCACGGTTTAGGGTTTAGGGGTTTAGGGTTTAGGGTTTAGGGTTTAGGGTTTAGGGGTTTAGGGTATCTTGGTGTTTGTGGGCACGTTTGCGGCTGGGTAACTCTCCGATGGAGCTCTGGGTTCAAGACTTTACTTTGGAGGGATGTGCGCTTCGGGGGTCCGGGGGAGTGAGTTCTTAGTTATCTAAGTTACATACCTTCAGCCTTGAGGCTAAGTTATCACGGCAACACAACACTTAATAAACTACATGATACGCTGGAGCCGCAGAGTCAAAGAGTCGGAGCTGCAGCTGCAAGCACAGGTGGGGCCGGTGGACTCGCTTCGGACTACGTATCTTCAGACCGAAAACGAAGCAAAAACCCAGACCCCCGGGAGGATCTAGAAAGTAGATCCCCTAATTTGGGGCCCTCTACTACTAAGGGTACTTTATAGGAACCCCCATTAGATCCTCCCCGGAAACTGGGAAACGAAGCAAAAAGTAGGACGATCTTGCTTTCACCAATCCACCCACGCGCCTACCACCCCCCCCCTCCTCGAGAACGAGAGTGACACAGAACCAGCCCTTGCATTGCTGAGCGTGTGGCTCATGGCAAAGACCGACATCGGCAGCAACCAGCGCAAGAAATGAGCGCCGGAAACAAAAGTGCAAGGACAGGAGCCTCAAATGTGGACAGCACAAACACGCGAATAATCCCAAATAAGGCTACTTAACCAGCTAGCAGCGAAACACCAGCAGGAGAGTAGATACTCCTGCCGCCGTGGCCGGGGCCGTCACCACCGCCACCTTCAGCAGTTCAACTTCAGACTACCGCAACGACAACGACGCCGACAAAAGAAAACACGACAAGGAGTCTACAATGGGGCTACGATTAACGGCCTTTTTCTGACTACATTTCAATATGGCAAGCACCAGTAAAACTAAACCAAGCAATCTGCAGGACAAGACCAAGAACAAGTGTACGACATTGTGCAACACTTGAAACCAAAACTGCCACAACCGCACCGCAAGACAACACCACCCAGCAGCAGCTGCAGCGGCCGCGCCAGTAGCAGCAGCACCACCACCACCACCGCCACCACCATCACAACAATTGACACTGCAACAGCCAAAACCATACAACACTGCACGTTGTTTTTGACGTCGGTGCTGCCACTTCGCCTGGGGCCGAAGGAACCGGCGACAGGCCGTTGGCTTGGCAGAAGAGCACTTCGGGTGTTTTTGGCTCCGGAGTTTGTACTTCGGGGCTTCGAGTTTCTAAATGAAGCCCTGAAAACTAAATTATATACCCTACCCTTGATCATGTAAACCCTGCAATACCCATAAGGAAATCTAGCATAATTCCCATAGTCTAGGGTCATTAAGAATCATCAAGGTTATGCAGGATTTATATCATCAACCCTGGTCTGGTAACCCTAAAGTAAACCCTACACCCTATTAAAACCACAGTTTAAACACTAAACCCCGCAAGCCTTCCTAGCAACCTGGGCCCCGTGACTGAAATAAACCCTAAACCCCTGTATAGGTACAAAAACTAAACTCTAGAAACCCCATGTTTTTTCTTTTGCATCCGGCCTTAGAACCCCCATGTTAAATCCCAAACCCTCAACTCTCAACCCCAAACCGATCCCGAAACACCAGTTAAAATCCTGCACGAACTCTACAATACGTCTACATAATCCTATAGCTGAAAAACAAATACATATATACATATGTGCATATATATATATATATATATTGTGCATACATGGAAATGCATATCTCACCTACAGGTCAACACTGTCGGGCTTCCTTCGGGCTCGGAGGTGCGGAAGAACAGTTGCCCTCAAGCTTCATACATACAGCCTTTGATGAATGATCTGTCCGGGCTTCTGGGGCGTATTGGGTGTTTGTCGTACGAGTGGCATTTCATTTCGTTTATCAGAGTCTGATAAGGATTCTGCAAGGCCTTACTATTTTCAAAGGCTCATAGGGGTTTCTTCAACATTAGTATGAAGGGTCTTTACAATCACCAATGGGGCTTACACTACAGCATACGTCTACAGGGAGCGCGAGGGGGAAAACGACATGACATGGTAATGAGGGGATATTCTTAACACCCTTTGCAGCCTGTATGCTACACTGCGAACCGTCAGCCACCAAACTTACGGGGTCTTGGTCAGGGTAAAGGCTTGAAAGACAGCTCGCCACCAGCAGCTCAACTGCCCGGAAGCCAAGCAAACTCACGCTGATCGTAGCCCGGACGACGGCTGCGCAGCTCTCGTCGAGTTAGGGGCATTTAAGCAGACTTAAGAGTAAGAGTAGTAGCACTATTACTACGACGACGACGGCGACGGCGACTACTACTACTACTACTGCTGCTGCTACTACTACTAGTTTACGGAGAGTGCACAGGCCACAGGGTTTAATTAGGATGGATGAAGCCGAGAAACAAGAGACTTCCCTCAGACGTTGAAAACTACATCATCCTGTAGAAACACTGTAGAAACAAGTACAATTAGCAAAGAAGGGAGAAGAACCACACAGGTTGCATCGGCCAATCACGAATAGCCCGACGATCCTACATGCCGAAACTCTTCAAGCATAAGGCATAAGCCAGAAAGTTGGAACAGATCGACAAGGTGGAGTCTCCCCGCACACCATCCTTAATCCATGTACCAACTTTGTGGCATTAAGTATAAGGCCATGATTGTACCTGGTGTGCCGAACGTCCAAGCTAGGATGTCGCGCACGCATTAGCGGTTCCGTGTTGTTGGGACCTCAAGACGCTCCACAATCGGCGCAATCGAGCTGAACAGAAACACAGAATGCTCTAAGAAAAAAGCCCGTACGGAGGGATTGAAAATCGCACAATCTGGTTCCCAATTAGGACCCATAGTAAAGGACTCTGGGAGGTCGAGTTTCTCACCACCGACAGAGCCCAAAAGCCCGGAATTCCCGGTTTAGTGCTGAGGGTTTACATACAGGGATTCCGATCCTGATCTAATTGTGCTCCTTTCTGATGCTGGAGTCTCTGGGCAAGAAGTTTGGTTCGGCCCCTGGCCCGCAAACCTCGTTCCCTGAGTCAAGCTCACAGCTGAACCAGAAAGACGCAAAACAGGCCTGAATCCTTGACATAGGGTTCCTTCATGTATACCATCGAAGTGGCTTTCACAACCACAGGCCTGCAAAACCCGAACACACCTGAACTTTTAAAATCCACGGCCGCAAGCCCGAACACCCCGAAGCGATAAAACCGCGAAAAAAGTATTGATGAGTAGATGCTGCCCGTAAGACCCTCCAAGATATTCCAAAATGTCACCTCAGCAAGCAAAGCCCAAACAAAACTCTGAAGAGTTTGCCGTAGACAGAAAAACTTTAAAAGCCCTTAAACCTTATGGACTCCAAAATCCCCGAACCCCCTTGTAGGAACCCTCATATAGCCGCCATAGAGCCCGTTGAAGCAACCCTAAAAACCCCAAACCCTTTTCAAGAATCCTTATGGAGCTCTTGTAGAAGCCTTACGGCTCCCAAAAAGAGAAGTCCTAAACCCCTGAAGAAAGTCTAAAGCCCAAAGACGCCCTACACAGACCCCAAAACCCCAAAGTATCCCCAACCCTAAACCCTAAACCCAAACTCTAAAGCCTATATAAACACTATAATACTCAAGAAGCCCTGAGCGCCAAGGAAACCCCAAAGCGCTTCTTGGGGGAGTCTCTGAGGTCCCAAGAAATGCCGACTTTGCAGCTGAAACGAGGCGTTTTAGGGTTGTGGATTCAGGGGCTGAGTTTAGAGTTTAGGGGTTTACAGGTTTAGGGGTTCAGGGGCTGGGTACCCTGGCCCCCAAAAAAACCTGTACTCTTAATTAATTTCATCAAAAAAGTTAAACTTATATAAAGGGTAGCTAGACAGCCCCGAAGACACCAAAGAGCCGAGGTGAGACGAGCAGAGGTGACAGCATTGAATCTGCTTCCTCCAGAGGCCTTTATGAATAGGCTTTCGGAGTAGACTATGTGCCATAGCTATGGTTATCAGGAGCGCTAGCGGGTTGGTGAGGCTTCTATGCTTCGGCGATTGTTGGGTTGCGCCTCGCAGGGGTTAAGAGTTAAGGATGTCATGGTCTTCGTTTTGCTGGCAAGGTTTAGTGTTTGTCTGAACCCAAGAGTAACCTAGGAATAAAAAGGGTGCCCTTTTTGGTTTAAAGGGGCTTATATAAGGGACCTGAACCCTAAAAAAGGGAATAAGGGCCTACTCCAGGTCCTAGGTGTTTGTAGGGAGGAGGTATACGGCTTCCAGGGCATTCGTTCCTCCCTCTTGGTCTGTTGTTTTTTGCCAACCGGCTGACCTGCCGCCCGGACGCCTGTTTTGGGTCAGTTTCCGTTGTTGCTGTTTCGAAAATTGGTCTACAACGTGCGTTTTCCTCGATTTTTGTTGAGGATTTCTTCTCTGTTGTGTTTGTTCGTTCTCGCTGTTGCGTTGATTTTGCTTGCGTTGCGATTTTGTTCTTTTCGGAACCGAAACTCGGGGTTTCTGCTTTTTCTTACGCGTTTTACGCTGGAAGGGCCGTTTCGACTGCAGATTGACGGGTTATTCGCCGTTTTTTTTTGCTGTCTCTGTCCTTTCGCTGACTTTCCTCGTTTCGCAGAGCATCCATGGACGAACCATGATAACGTCCACTCAAACCCCATCCGTTCACACAGCGTATCCATGGGCCAACCATCACAACGTCCACTCAAACCCCATCCGAGCACGCAGAGCATCCATGGGCCAACCATCATAACCTCCACTCAAACCCCATCCGAGCACAGCGCATCCATGGGCCAACCGTGATAACGTCCACTCAAACCCCATCCGAGCACGCAGAGCATCCATGGGCCAACCATGATAATGTCCACTCAAATCCCATCCGAGCACGCAGAGCATCCATGGGCCAACCATGGTAACGTCCACTCAAACCCCATCCGAGCATGTAGAGCATCCATGTGCCAACCATGATAACGTCCAGATCAGACTCCATCCATTCGTGCAGAGCATCCATGTGCCAATCATGACTCTCAATCGTAAACCCATAGCCTTGAACGACATCAGCCCCATACCTTCAGCCCGTAGGCCTAGGTACTGCCCGAAAACCTACCTGAACGTGTAGGTTTTGGAGCTATTGGTAAATGCTGCGGACGAAATCGAAGAGAGAAAGCCAGGGAGAGAGAGAGAGAGAGAGAGAGAGAGAGAGAGAAAGCGAGGAGTCCGCTCCAAGAGCATCATGTGCGCAATAATATACGTGGGCTGTCATTCGGGTTTAGGGCTTGATTGGGGTTTAATCGTTGTGGTGATGCTGATAATTCGGATCTCGGAGCTAGCAATCCAGCACTGCCCAGCACACGAACACTTCAACCTGGAATGTATGACCAACCGGGTTCAGTAGGGCTGAAACAGTGTGAATCGTGAACCTGTATGCGAAACCTGGTTCGAACTCCAATCTACAAGGATCGAGCTCTGTATGCGTCAAGAACCCCGAATCGTGAACCTGCTTGGGAAGCTGGTTCGAACTCCAATCTACAGTCAAGAAACCCAAGCGCCTTAAACTTGAAACCCTAAACCGCAGTGCCGCAGTGTCTTACTCAGGCTCATTGGCTTCCCGCCCTGTCATCTCCGTTCGGCGTGCAGTCCCGCAACACCGCGAATTCAGGGATATTTGTGTGCTTAGACTTATTTTAGGGTTTAGGGTCTAGGGTTTTTAGAACTTAGGTTTTCGGAACTTTGGTGATATACTGATAGGGTTGAGGAGCATTTTACACAGGGCAGATGGATCCTTCGCCCTTCTGTTGCGTAAACCTAACTTCGAAATCTCAAAACTTAAATTCAAACCTTGGGTAAACCCTAGTTACCTAGTTAGTATCCCTTACATCGCTGTAAGCCCACACCCGATTCCCGTGCTGTAGACCTAAGTCGCCCTTACCTAGAAACCAATCCGCCCAAGCATTTAACCCCAAAAGCTTCCACCAAAAAAGCTGATTTCGGTATAAATTTAGCGTGCAGTGGTCTCTGAAAACAGTATTGCCTATATGTCCTAAACTCTATAAGACTCCATGAACTAAAATCACAACCCTGTAATAAACCATCCACCCTCTACACCCTGACCCCTCATCCCTAAGCCCTATCGTACTTCCATTACCCTAAGCCTTAACTGGCACGTACCCAGAGGCCGCAACGTAGTTCCGTTTTGGGATTACCTTATAGGATTCTATATACGAACCCCAAAAAGGAACTACTTTGGGGCCTTTGGGTAAGGTCCCGAACCGTCGAAGCAACGAATCCAGAAGCTCACGCTTCGCCATGCTCGTGCTTTGGGATAAACCTCGGCTTCTGAAAGCTGATGTCTTGAAGGCTTGTATGGGCCTATAGTGGCTTCGGGTTTAAGGAGTTTAAGGCCAATTCTTAAGGGCCTAAAGGGTTTGTGGTTAGCGCCTTTTAGGGTTTAGAGAGTTGAGGGTTACAGGTGCAAGAATGGGCCGTGAAGGATGCAGCTCGGCGCATCAACAGGCACCACCGGGGAACCACAACTAGAAGAGCCCAGACCCTCCGAGTCAATGGAAGAGAGTTTGGGGGTTATATAGGGCTAAAGGACCTTCCCAGAGAGCCCAATATCCCTTAATTAAGGAATATTCCTTAAGAGTCATATTCGGGATCCTACTATATTCCTTTATTTGGGAGTAGATTGGGCTCTCTGGGAACCCTCGAAAACCCCCTAAGCTCTCGCCCTTGAATCGGAGGATCGGAGCTCTTCCTGTTGTAGTTACAGAAGCCTACGGTTTAGGGTTTAGGGTTTGCAGGGTTTAGGGTTTATAGGGTATAGGGTTTAGGGTACTTGTCGGGGGTATCAGGGGGAACTAAAGGTTCACCTTTTGGGATATATAGGGACCATATAGGGACTATACTACCCCAAAAAGGTTAAAGGTTCCCTACTCTACTACTAGGGAAGACCCAGGGAGCTGATCTGTTCCGTTTCTTTGGGGCGGTAAAGGCCCTGTTGGCTAAGCCCCTAAACCCTAAACCCTAAACCGAAGCATCCAAGCTCTTTCCTTGTCTTCTGGCTCCGAATCCGGATCCCCTTCTGGAGTTCTGCGCCAGTAAATACACTACTGCAAGCTCTTGAGGTATTCCTAAACGCCGTGCCGCAACGGTGCACGCGCCGAATGTAAAGCCCTCGTCTTGCTGTTTCTTAACTCACTTTTCTAGTCACCGAACAGGTTTTAGAGACGGCTGGTGTTGGTCAATAGTGAGCTCAGGATGGACTGATATTTTTTCGCACCCTTCCCTCTGTGCACTTGGCAGTCAAAACTCTGTAGTGCTCCTGAATGGATGGTGGTCCTCACCCTAAGCCCAGAAACCGATGTCGGCTACGGGCTTGGGGTCTTAACCTACATGGCTGCGTAACAGAGGTTTACAAGGTCACTTCACGCCACATCTTCGAGAATATCTGCACCCACGTAAAGCCATGTGTAGAGTCCAGAAGGATGGTTGGAGGATCAGACAAACTCGTACATTTGTGATGGCTTTAGCTATCGCACCATTGATTCTGGCTCTTCTGGGGCCCTTGCCAGCACATGATGCCCACGAGCACATAGATTGCAATCCTGAGGGTTTAGGGTTGGCAAGCGTAATATCGGAGCAGCTTTAGGATCTCATGTGGGCTGTCATCTAAAAGCCGTCTCAAACCCATGATAGAAACAGGACCCCGGGGTTTTCAGCATACTCTAACAAGACAGAAAGAAGATTCCTAAGGCGTGCCCATACAGACCCGAAAATAATCCTTATAGAAACCCTTATCGCCACATCTGTATGAAGCATCCAATCGGAGCGGTTTCAAGCCTGTGGGATGGATGAGCAAGAGTTTGGATCAGATGGCTGCATCCTAAGAATGGAGAGTCTGGATTTCGGAGGGTTTAGAGTTAAGGGGTCCCAAGCCCTAAACGCCCTAAATCCTTTACAAGGAATTGTCTATGAAGGCTTGTGGCTCAAACCGCATGAAGCCCGACCAGTTCGCACCGCTGGCAGTGCACCTCAAACTTGTTTAAAAAGTCATGCCAAGGGTCCAACTACCTGATAATCATATCACTCCCATAAATGCTAACTTATGTTGCCATTACCCTAAGCCAAAAAACCTAAGTGTTGAATCCTTGGTTTTTTGAAACTCTCTTACAGGGGCTCATGTACCCCCAACGTAGGATGCAGTTGTTCCTTGTGTGTACACTTCCCTCCTGGGCCATATTGCACGTTGTCGCTACCTCACTCGTATCTTTGGGCTCTTACTGGCCTTACCTCTGACTGGACATACCAGGGAGTTTCAAACAACGGACCGACCGCCTACAATCTTAACTATCAGAACTCTTAATTACTTGCAAGATACTCAACAGTCAGAGGATGAAGATATCGCCTCCAAACTACTAGGTGCCTGAGGAGAAACATGTCGCTCACAGCTGCGATGTGTCGTTGCAGATGTAGTTCCTCGTAATACTACAGTACATTTCCCGCAAATCATGGCCTAACTGACTTGCAAACTGTCGATCTAAAACCCTTTTTGCGTCCGGGCTTGGGTAAGTTGGGTGAGAAAAACACTCCCCTATAAAACCCAAATCTGAACCTACCCCAGTGCTGCTGAGAGGCAGGATGGCACCTTCCAGCCAATTTGAAGCACCGTCCTTGGAGGTTTAGGTGTAGGGCTTCGGCCGAGAAGGGGAAACCCAGAACTGCAAGAACTAAGCTCCACATCCTCAACCTGAGCTCCAGCACCAAAGACTCTAATGGGCTATATAATGGGTATATAATGGCTATATTAAGGGTATATACCTAGGGGTCCTTACTAAGGGTCCCTAAACCCTAAATCCTAAATCCTAAACCCTAAACCTTAAACCCTAAACCGTAGGGGTCCTTACTAAGGGTCCCTTAGCCGCAACCCTAGATCCGACCTGTGGCCGGATCTGAGGCTGCCCTTTGTTGGAAGTCGTTTATTTCTCAACTAAAAGATAGACAACAAAAAATATTTACAACCAGTAGACATTAGGAATCATTAGGGTTTAGGGTTTAGGATGGTTTGTAGAGGGTTTATAAGGACCCGAGAAGCGTTGGTGTGTCGGATCACAAGTGGGCTCGTTCGTACCTTCCACAATGCAACGGCCCGCAGCAGTGATAAAGGAGGTTTCAGAATTGGAACATGTTTTTGTGCGGTATAGTGGTATACCGTAACATGATCATGTACGGACTATACTTGGGGATATGTTACCAAGTATTCAGGCCTCGGCAATGGCCCTTGTATGGTAAGCTCAAATCTACGGGCCCACATCACACCATGTTTAACCTTAACTTGACCTGAACATGTCCTACCTTACCTGGACTTGAATGTGTCCCAGTTGGTGTGTGACGCCAGCGGGTCAAGTGTCTCAATGCTTGGAGGTTGAGGTCGCATGGGCCCGGAGGCAGGCAAAGCCCTCAACCGAGCCCAGAATCTTGAATCGGATACTAATAAGGGTAGTAGTAGTAGTAGCAGTAGTAGTAGTAGTAGTAGTAGTAGTAGTAGTAAGATCTTACAGTATGGTTTGAAGAGTTCATGAAGGCTCTAAACCCTTAGCCCTGAACCGCGTTCTAGCACATGAGCCCTGACCCTGGACCTGTCTGTCTGTACTTCTCTGATTCTAGTCCGCCCTCCGTCTGCATGGAAGTACAGGGGCCTTAACGGTTTGGTAACAGTATTCCCAGACGATCTCTACGTCAATAATGATATAGTAGAACATACCCCTCAAGTCCTGCCAGGATTAAGATTCAGCATCCTGTCTTTTGGGGGTATAAAGGCGCGCTTCTTGCGCGAAGCCCTTCGCCCCAGAACCTTCTGCGACTTATAAGTGGTATCTTTATTGAATCTTCAGTAAGGAACCTCAAGTAGCCAGGATCAATACTAGGAGGACCGTAAGGAACTCATGTTCAAAACTCCCCGTCTGACAACTTTAAAAAGGCAAGATTCTAAAAACGATGTAAACCCCTCGCTGCTTACACCCTTACATGGGAAGACCTTATGTCTACGCTACTAAGTGCATCCTGCCCTTGGGCCACCCGGCACGTAGGACGAGGCTGATCATTAGCACCTCACAGTACCCCCTAAGGTTTGAGATAAGGTTTCGGGTTAGCTCCACGGGATTCTTAAAAGGGTTTATGAAGCTTTGTTTGGCTTAGGTGCTGTGGTTTATCACAGTCCAAGCCTACAGAACTCTTGAGCATTGATTTTAACTAATTACTGTGCAACTCCGGTTTAGCGATATATGCAGTTTGCGTTTTAAGGAGTTTTCAGTGTTTGGGCTCTCGAAACTCGCATGCCAGGGCTTTGAAGTCTAGTTTTGAGGCTTTAGGTGTTTGGCTTAGAGCTTCAGGGCAGGGTACATTAGTCCTCAATTGTCCTCACATGTATTCTGCAAATGCCAAGTTCATCATCGACACGAAAAACCAACTTCCGTGTTTATCCCGTGCTTGGCCTGTTTATCAAGTATTGTCGAGTCTACTCTCTATGATCGCATTTGCCTGTGTCAGCATCACACTAACCGCTGCTTCTGCAGTTGTTGTTGTTGTTGGTAGTGGTGGTGCTGGTGCTGGTGGTGCTGGTGGTGGTCACATGAGTGTTCTACTGCAGCTCATGTCATAGTGTTTCTGTGGACCAAGCAAGCACGCATCGAACATCCAACAAAAGTCCGATGCCTGAAGATTTCAGAGGTCTAGGATGATTTAGGGTTGTGCCGTTGGCCTCCAGGTTCACAACCGCTCGCGAAATGCGGCAGTGAAAACCATGGGCTGGATCGGATATATTGACATACTTGCACAGGGAACAAGCACATTTAGGGGTTAGAGTTTCGAAATTGTGTTGTGCGACAGTAGATGAGAAGGAAGAGGACTGCAAATTATCTGGGTTCTGTATTGCATTCGTAGATGGTAATGTATGGAACGGATGTTCGGAACCAATTTTGTTCTCATGAAGCTCGTAAAACACAAGAGCATGTAAATACAAAGAAAGGGAGAGTCTTCTGGGGCTTACGGGGGAACGGTGCTACTAAATAACATACG
This sequence comes from Symbiodinium sp. CCMP2592, assembly GCA_905221615.1. Classification (NCBI taxonomy): domain Eukaryota; class Dinophyceae; order Suessiales; family Symbiodiniaceae; genus Symbiodinium; species Symbiodinium sp. CCMP2592. The sequence continues at coordinate 206,032 of CAJNDT010000001.1, forward strand.
GTTCAGGATTGGTAAACACCTGATTCCTGCTACTACGGCTGCTCCTCTACTACTACTCACTACCACTACCACTACTCGACGACTACGACTACTGCGACACCACTACCACTACTACTACGACCACGACTACTACTACGACCACGACTACTACTACGACTACTACGACTACTACTGCTCCTACTGCTACTACTACTTCTGCTACTCCCACTAGCACTAGCACTAGCACTGGCACTCGCACTAACACTAGCAGCAGCACTGCTACTGCTACTGCTACCGCTACCGCTGCCGCTGCCGCTGCCGCTGCCGCTACCGCTACCGCTACCGCTCCGGCTCCGGCTCCGGCTCCGGCTCCGACTCCGGCTCCGGCTCCTGCTCCTGCTCCTGCTCCTGCTCCTGCTGCTGCTGCTGCTGCTACTGCTACTGCTACTGCTACTGCTACTGCTACTGCTACTGCTACTGCTGCTACTACTGCAATTCCTACTTCCATTATTACAACTACCACCACTACAACTACCAGTACCACTACCACTACCACTACTGCTACCGCTACCACCACGACCACGACCACGAGCACGAGCACGACCACTACCACTACGACTACTACTGCTACTGCTACTGCTACTGCTACTACTACTACTACTACTGCTACTACTACTACTACTACTACTACTACTGCTACTACTACTACTACTACACCACTACTACTACTACTACTACTCCCACTACCACCACCACCACGACCACGACTACGACTACGACCACGACCACGACCACCACCGCCTCTTATAGTTGCAACCAGTGCGCAATGCTCAAGTTGGTCGTGATACTGGTAGCTACCGCGCTTCATATGATCATACGAATCGTATTCCTAGCAACAGTCAGTATGAACACTATGGTGGCAAGGCCCAAGGAATGCACTGACAGCAGAAGGACTGAGGTGTCGAATGGACGGAAGTCCAGCGTCATGGGAACCTGAACAGTCACTCAGGAGCCGAGGAACTTCGCTCGAGCATTAAGGGCGAAGGTAAAGGGCTGGGCGATTAAGGTAGAATGGTACACATTTAGACCACAGCAGACCAGATCTTTGACGATCGCCCCTCAGTGTACTACGCTAGTAAGGTCCTGCCACTCTACAGCTTTTAAAGGGCTAGGTGCGAAAAGGCCGCCGGCGCTGGGAATGCACGAGGAATTGAGGTCTCCCCCAGGAAGATTTCAAGTTGCCAGGTGCCCCATATGCAAACATGTTGCTTTTCCGTGTGAAGACTTCCGGAACTGAACAGGGAACCCCAAACCCAAGGCGCTAAACCTACACTAGACCCTACACCCTGAAAACTTAAACCCTAAACTCCCCAGCCTACACCCTAAACCGGGCTGCTAGGGACCATCGGAGGTGTGCAGAGGCTCCGGCATCGTAGCACCAGCCCACGAGGACCTTCGTGTCAACCACATTGTTGTGTTTCTTATTTGATGCAGCGGTGTTGTATCAGTTGCCCTTAAATCCACGGAGCTATGCGCATATGGGCAGTTCTCTAAATTAGGGTCCCACTGCAAGTCCAAAATCGCACGGCACCTGTTTTACAAAAAGGACCCTTTAAAGGGACCCTAATTTAGAGAAACATGCTTCCGGCCTGTACCTGTCCAGGCTTGCACATTTGTCTGAGACTGAGCCGTTGAACATACGACGCAGCGCCGGGTTTCGAAACCGACGCTGGGATTTGGAGTAGTCTCAACGTCAGCTATCCTACGGGCTTCTGGACACTACACAGTTCGCAAATGTTCACAATGCACCGTGTTGTCTTCACCCCTTCACGTCCCTGACTTTGAGAGTAACAATTGAGCTACACATATCTAATACAGAGTCTACAGTACACAAGCACACACTCGTGGGAAGATGGGCACGCACAAGCCCACTGAGACTGACAGCTGTGAGTGTGTGCTGCAAACGCCGAACAATCTCAAAGTGCAGATACAAAGCTTAATAAGATGATGTAACGTCTATAATGCGTTCCCCGAAGTAGACGCCACGCAGATGCGTAAACCACCCGGTTGATACAAGATAGCCCCGGGAGTCATAGGGCCTCAACAAAGTAGGTTCTTTACTACTATTTGCTTAAGAACCACCAAAAAATAAAAAATATATTCCTTATGGTGGTAATATAGGGATTATTATTTTTTATTTTTTGGGGGTTTCTTAAACAAATAGTAGTTTAGGATCCAGGTACAGCCTGAAATGGATGGTTGTCACAATTAGGGTCCCTGTTTGGGTTTAGGGTTTAGGGTTTTGGGGTTTAGGGGATCCTTAACATAATACGGCCTCTAATATTTAGGGTACCCAGAAAGGGACCCTAATTTTGACAACCACCCAAATCCCAATCACGGAGCTCGTAAATCCTGAAGCCGCAAGCATGGTGGCCCTAAACCAGGCAGTTTGGTAAGAGCTTAAGAAGGATTTCTACATGGGTTGCTGCCGACAATACCCATGCTTATCGATCAGTGGTGATAGGGATGGATGGAACTTGACTTTAAAACTGCTTTTAAAAAACAGACCCTGCACCCTAAACCCTAAATCAGGATTTTGTCACAGGTACAGGGGGTTTGGAGAATTCAGTTCATCCAGACTCTAGACTACCTCCCAGTTTGCATCCCCAAGATCGATGGACATGAAGGTGCCAAACAAAAACAGCTGCAACTTAGGGCTTTGGGGGGTTGTTTAGAGTTTTGGGTTTCGGCGCTCACACTCGGACAATCCAGGCGAGGCACATGGTTCGGAGTCTGACAATGTGAAACTTCAACAACAGAGTTTTGGGTTTCAGCACTCACACTCGGACGAACCACAGCGAGGATCCCAGTACCGTCAAAAGCACATTGGCTCCTCCCAACACATTAGTCGGGGTAAACGTTAACACTAGAGCCTGATTTAGGGTTTAAGGTTTGGGGGGGACTCTAGGGTGTAATGATGTTAAACAGATTCCACGACTCTTTCAGGTTCGGCATTGAGGAACAGATTGCGGAAAAATGCATATGGATGGGCCGACCCCCCAAACCCAAAGCAAGCACACCCAAATGCCAAAAAGCCTTATAGCAATCCTTGTACTTAAATTTGCAACAAAACATCTAAGCCTGCCCCTATGAGGCGACTCGCTACCCCAACCAGCCCTCTTCTGTCTGCAGGCATGTGGCAGAAAATGGCACCACCAGCAGGGCAATCCTTACTTCGCAGGAGGCAGAGAGTAGACCCAAAATCTGAACCCTATATGCACATGCCAAAGCCTTTTCAGCTGTAGTTGCTTGTGGACCTCAAGGGCTGATTAAGCCTGAAAAGGAAAGCCTGCATATTTGAGTTTCTGGCTGTTTTCCTATGGCATCCACTTTCAACAATCTTCGAGGTGATGGCGTGCCACAGAACAGAGCATCTACCTTATCTGCAAGGCCCATTATATAGTAAGAACATGCAACAAACAACCATACAGCTAACATCCTGTAGAAGTCTTTCAACATGAGACGAAGTTGCAGCGGATTGTCCAAGCTGGCGTGTCAACATCTCTGGGCTAGATAGACGTGTTTCGAAGGCGAATGAGACTTCTTCCTACATTGTGTGTACCCGAAACACTAAACTGCTCTAAACCCCACATTGACCGGGAGTGAACCCGAGGAAGCGCACCCCGAAACCCAAAACCCTATGTCCGTTTTTGAACCCATGCTCAAGCACCAACTCGTAGGCCCTCGCCCAGGCTAATTGGGGCTTTTTTCTTTTGAACCCAGGCTCTGTGCTATCAGCTAATTTGGGGCTTAAACTCCAAACCCTCAGACCCTCAGCCCCAAACCCTCTAAACCCTGAACACAATACGCTGAACCCGATATAAGGCCCCCGTGTACTGAAGGGAACCCCCCAACCTTAAAACCCTTTTGCGGCCCGAGCTGGGTAGAAGATCCCACTGCCACACCAAGGGAGAGGTCCTGGTAATACACAGTTTAGGCCCTTCATGACCTATCTGTTAAGAATCTTGCGCAAGGAAATCATGATGCGGAACATAAAAAACGGACAGTTACAATCCTACTTGAGTGATAAATGCCTCGGAGGGAACCTAAAGCTTGAGGTTTGGAAGATGCGAACCAGGCAGTGGTAGGTTCCAAAAGCAATACGTTTGTAAGCTGCTTCGACCATATAAACCCTAAAGCCTCATCTGTATTTGGATCCATCGGCTCAAAACCCTACAATCTGCTATGGGGCTTCAGGATACCCTAGGATGCCGGATGCTGAACTCGGAGCAGCGCAGGACTGGCAAACTTCCCCGGACCGTGCATCCTTTACGAAACACCCGCAAACCTGAAGCAAATCTGCCGAAAGACCCGAAAGTCGTGACTAGGGTTGGGGTTCGAATGGACATATGCTGCGCACATCTCCACGCATGAACTGTGCTGTAGTGCACGCATAGAGGTTATAAACCCACATGGCTGCCCAAGCCAGCCACCCAGTTCGTGACGGTGCCTGATGAATCAGGCAGCTTTTGGTAAGGTTCAACTTTCCCAAAGGCTCCATGTACCCTTATAGTAGATACTTAAGCCCCAAAGTAGTCCCTATATCGGTACTTTAAGGCCTAAGTATCTACTATAAGGGTACATGGAGCCTTAGGGTTTGGAAGCCTCAAGCAGCCCGAACCTGAACGTGTCTTAGTTCGTACGTTTAGCATCTATAAGCTCTACTCTGACCGAAACCTTTTGAGGGCTCAGGATCTGTAAAGCCTTCAGCCCAGCGCCAAAGCCTGGACACCCTGAAGCCCAAATCCTAGGCTTCATGGTATAGCTCTAGGTTCCCCTGTAGCCCCCAACAATCAGGCCGGCTTTGTCCGTCTCTTATTGTTCCGTTTGTTCCATTTCAGAAGGAATGTGCATGCATAAAAGTTAGACGAGGCACTACTGGCATAACCGAGACTATGCACGAGTTGCAACCCTGACTCACTTTTTGGGGTCCTCGGGCTCGTCACTGTACATCCTGATTGCTCAGGTCTGCAGGTGCATCCATAGGGTTAAGGGCTTCAGGTCTAGAATAGGGCTTTCTTAGGGCTTCAGGTTCCGCGCCCGTGCCGAGAAGCAGAGACTAAACCCCTATCAGCCCTAAACTCGCGTGACTCCGCTGCGCACCCTATTCCCAGAGGCCCCAAAGTAGTTCCTTGTTGGGGTTCATATATAGAATCCTATAAGGAACGGTAATCCCAAAAAGGACCTACTATGGGGCCTCTGGGTAAAACAGGAAGCCGAAGATCCTAAAAGCGAATCTCAGAACCTTGCGCCCGAGTCCATAACTCCACCTGAACTCCTAGACCGTAAGCATTCTACATAGGGTTTTCAGGTTTTAGATACACCGTAAGTACCCAGAGGCCCCCAAAAAGCTTCTTTTTGGGATTACCTTATAGGATTCTATATACGAACCCCCCAAAGGAACTACTTTGGGGCCTTTGGGTCTACACCCAAGGAAGAGAGAGGAGAGGCTTCTGCAGAACAGCTGGCACGAGCAAGACAGAAAGTCTAGACGTTTCATGCCGAGAACCTAATTGAACCCTAAGATCATACTAGGGGTTCCTTTAAGGAGTTTAGGGGTTCCTTTAAGGGGTTCCTTTAAAGGTTTAGGGTTCGGTGTGTAGGCCGGTGTAGGATTTAGGGCTCCTTTAATCTTAGTTGCTGAGTTCATAAGCCCCCCAAAAGTGTACACTGTGGGTTTTATATATTGGGTAGTATTATCCAAGAAACTGTAAACTCAGCTACTAAGTACTGGCACGGAGATTCAGCAGCATGTGCGAATGGCTCATCTCCTTGGGGCACTTTAGGGTGAGTTCCCTGGATCTATGAAGACGGGGATCCAGACGCCGAGGCAGTGGACTGGGCCGAGGCTTCAGGAGGTGAATATAAGGGCCTTTATAATTAGAATGGGGTTTTGGGGCCATTATACTATAATTACAATAAGGAACCACCAAAATAGTGTTGGTTATTGTTCAGGCGCCTGCCTATATTAGGATACCCAGACCTTTTACAGAATCCAATTGTTGGACAGGGCCTGGTAGCGGCACCCACCTTTCGAATTGCTTACAGGTGTGGACATAAGGCTCAGTGTCTGGGATGTAGTTCCGGATTTCAGATTTAAAGTACGCGGGCTCCCTGCAGGTGAGACTGGTGAAACTCGCCAGCTTCTGTCAAAGGCACAAGGTGGCGCGACGTCGAGAACAAGATTGCTGCGGAAACTTGGAAGGCTTAATTACCACCGTGGGAACAACGATTGCAACTGTAGATGGCAAAAGACATGGGGTTAAGTCAAAACCAGAGCCCCCCTCCATGATCCTTCTTACCCGGGGGATAGCCCCAAGACCTGCACCTACACTCCAAACTCGGCCACTTAGAGCTATAAGCCCTGAGCCCAAAAGCCTGCACGGAAGGATGTCTTGTGACTTGATCCCTAAACCTTTTCTAAACCCTAAACCTTACACGCGCCGTCAGCGCCAGAACGGCTTCAATCGGCCTGGACGTGCGGGCTCAAGCAGTTTTGCTCACCTTCCCTCTCTGGTCTCCAGCAGTGTATTTTTTCTGTCCGTTGCAGTCTTTGTATAATCAGAATAATCACTTGTAGTGTAGTATATACTGTCAAACCATGTTGATAAGTATGCCAGTGCAGGTACGCGAATCCGGTGGTATATACAGCTTTTACATACCGCTGGTAACGAAGTGAAGAAGTTGTTTTGACCTCCACTCGGCTTTCGCCTGCACCACCTCAACACTCTATTCTACTATGGTCATGACGATCATGATTATTACGATTATTCTTAGCATTACTCTTGTTGCTATTATCATTGCTGTTCTGCGCATTGTGCTGTTCTTGTTGCTGCTATCACAGTATTGCTATTCATACTTGGGGCACTATAAAACACTCTGAACGAACTCTTGTAACACAAAACCAAGAACCTCAGCTTAAAACACCAATGCTGACTGCTGTTTAGCTTTCTCCAAACGTTTCAAGACTCCAATATCCCTGAATTAATGAACTTACCCTAGATTCGAGTAGGATCCCTAATATGATTTAACTAGGCTGTTCAGTAACCCACTGGGAAAAGTATATACTTTTTTAGGCTTCTCATTTTATAATAGGAAACCAGAAACCTGAAAGTAAAAAAGTGTACCACTGAACAGCCTGGTTAAGGTATATAACTCGCAGAAGCTCGAATCCCAGAAAATCCTTCAGGCGCTGCATCTGCCGGGCGCAACCGGGACTCGTGAACATCCCGCTTTTTGGGGTGGAAAAGGAAGTATAACATAAACCCGGCGTATATGACTACTAAAAACAAGTCCGTCAGAAAAGAGCCCCTAATTTCAAGAAGCAGCCATATATAAACACGATGCAGATAGGATCCTCACTAAACAAAGTCCATGTCAAAAAGGACCCCTAGTTTGAAGAAATAGCAACCTCAAAAGATATACCTGAGCAATCTGAAACGCGAACGACTTCCAAGAACCCCAGCCCTAATCGCTGATAAAGTCTTACCTGGTTTTGCTGGGCTTGCAGGGCCTGTCTTCAACTTAAGAACCTTACCAAGCTGGTGCCTGCGTCGCTCCCTGCGCGCTCCTGAGAGGGTGTTCGAGGGATGGGTTTGAGGGATTTGGGTGGGTTAAGCACCAACATCGTTATCTAAATTCTCCGTTGCCAGAACTGTCAGCATGCAGTGCAGTTGATGATGTTAATCATTGTGCTGGTCGTCGCTTCTCTCAAACTGGTGTTAGCATCAGAAGAGACTATTACTACAGTATATCGTAAGTCGGAGCGAGTACTTCCAGCAAGGCGAACGCGGGCAAACTCGCCAAAGGAAGGATGATCCTCACTTTAGAGTATAAAGCTTCGGCGGTTAAGGCTCCAGGATTTGCCGAACACATGCAGGGCGGATATAGAACGGGTCTGCCCCTCAAACCTCGAATCGAAACCAGGAGACCAGCTGGTGCTTCAATTCAGCACTCAATACCTCCTGCAGATGGACAAGAAAGCCTGCCTTACCCATAGGTCAGTCAGATCCCCTAACTGGTGGCCTCTGTGGCCTATCTCTTGTGAGAAGTATGGGCGATAGCAGCTATGACTAGAAACGGATATTGGCCCACTCAGCGCCGCACTTCTGGTGCTGATCTCGCGGACTCCGCTCCAGCTCCCTGGAAAGAGCTTTCCTGGCAAGGAGCTTGTGGTTCCAGCGGGCCTTAGAGTCCAGCTTTAAGTAGGGCTTGTAATCTCCTTCCCCATAAAAGAGCACGGGCTTTATAACATCAGGGGTCTACAGTATGCGAGACTTAAGATGGCTGCTACGACGGTATACACCCCATAGCTTTCCCGCAGAGGTTCGGAAGTTGATAGCGTGGACGTCGAGCCATGGAATGATGCAAAGAATGCGGGTTTTGTTAGGGATTGGGGCTTACACCCCAGGCTCAAACCTTACGCTGAAGTAGAGTGCCGATCGGTAGCTTACGAAAGATGGCCAGGCTCTTCCATGTGAGAGACTCAACAGCTGCTTTCACGGGCCCCAGAAACAGTGCAGCATGCCATGCAGCAGGACTGAAGTATCGAAGCTTGCTTTGTGGGGTCTCGTGCCGAAAGGAAAGTTTCAGGGTTGGGCAATGCCCAAGGAATCAGGAGACGTGTTTTTTTCGCACCACACAGTTCTTTCCGATCCTACGCCTCAGCCAGCTCACGATTCGTAGCCCTCTGTACAAGGCAGTGGTGGCCGTGGATCGACCGCTGCACTGGCCGACTGTCAGCTATGCTAGGACCCCCGCTGTAATATTTGGGCCTTCGCAGTTAGAATATATAATTCTAGCAAGGAAATCCCCAAAATAGTATTAAGACCTCTAAATTTAAGCTCAACAAACAAAGAGACCCCATCCCTGAATTGATGTTGCAAACTTTATTTCGCAAATCACACGCCGAAACCCAAAGATGTACTGGGAGACCTAGTACAGCGAATACGGATGGCTCCAATTCAGAACCTCAGCACATAGGCAAGTTTGCAAAGTAGAAGCTGGCTATGGGTGTACACGTATACGTTGACAACCAGCCGGAAATGCCAACAAACAAAACTGTGCTGCTGCCACCTGCGCTGGCGTTCGACTGCAAACGTCCCAACTTTGGACAGAACCACTTTCTCTAAAGGTGCCATAGGCTTTCTGGACAATCCGGCTTCAAACTACAGGAAAAGCGTCGAAGCCTTCGACCTCCGAGGTAGGAGGTTGAAACTGGACTTTAGCGGAAATGTCAAGCATGTCCTTAGCCGACCCGTCCACGGATCCAATAAGCTTAAGGTCCAAGGTTCAAGGCTTCACGTGTAAGCTGGCTTAACTCTTAAGGCCTTCCTGGGTCAGTTTTTAGATGCTTTGAGGGTGTAGGGTTGGGGATTAAGGAGGCTTGCGTGATCCTCGAAAGATTAAGGAAGTCAGGTGCCAAGTGTCCTTGACCTTCAACTCCTGCTTCATGAAGTCAAAGGAGCTGTCAGCAAGTCGTGCGTTGCCGGAGCAAGCACTGTAAAGCTTTTCCAGGTCATCGATCGCATTGATAACATCCTCTGTGCTTGGCACGCCCCCCTTCACCACGTTGTAGACTACCACCGTGATAGTCACGTGCTCGGAGTCATGGCGTTGCGGCGCCTCAGTTCCCCGGCATCTGCTTCATGCTAAGGGTACCCTTTCTCCCCTAGTTCTAAAGTTCGTTACACAGCTTTTTATAAGTATAATTACGGACCAAAAAAACAAAAGAAAAAGTTTTATAAGTAGAGTTACGGATCGGAAAAGAAAAAAAGGAAGGGGGTAGTAGTAAGTACACACAGACCCAGGATCCTTGACGGACAGCCCGGGCCAGACATCGACCTCTGAGCCACGGGAGACCCGGGCGGCACTGCTTCGACCGGTCCTCCCTCTGCTCCTGCTTCGATCTCCTGGGCTCTTCTTAAGGGAATCAATTTAAGTTGCCATAGTTCTTGTTAAGGGGTTTAGTTTAAGTTACCATAATTCTTGCTAAGGGGTTTAGTTTAAGTTAACATAAGTCTTGTTAAGGGATTTAGTTTCAGTTACCATAACAAGGATACCGTAATTATTTACTATAGATCCTATTATGGTAACGTAAACAAAGCTCCTTGACAAGAACCCAGTCTCTGTCCCTGCAGCGACCGCGGTCGTCCCAGCCCATGCTTCTCAGGCATCCCTTCCCGAATGCAGAGGTGTCCTCTTGTGCGTAGCAGCTGGTGGTCGTCACTATCATTTCCCCTCCTGGGCCGTAGGTGACCGTGCTCTTGCTGCCAAGGTCCATCATGTACTTAGCTGCCAAGAACCTCGATGCCGAAGACCTCGAGATGGCCCTACCATTCAACATACTGTTGATGGACGAAATCCTGCATGACCCTAAGGACTCTAAACTATGGGAACCATGGTATATTCCTTATAAAGAGTAATGCAGGATTTTGTCCATCAACAGTAGTACGTGATTGTCGAACAAGTAACTCATCATCCTGTAAGTGTCAAGTTCATGCATTTGCAGGAAAGGTGTCTCAACGAAGGTTCTGAACCTGAAGCACGCCATCAGCACCTTGCCTCTGGTGGACAAAAACCGGCATCTCATAGCATTCCCGACGTGTCTAGGGGGTCTCCACAATCAAGATCCTTGTATTGAGGGTCGATACTATAACATCCTAAACCCTATATACCCTAAACCTGGCTTTCTGAAAACTCCCGATCGGACGAAGGCACGCACGCTGCTTCAAGGGAACCTCCGCCGAGCGGAGCAGGCTTGGGTTTAGGGTTTCTAGGGTTTAGGGCTCCAGGATGTTTGCTGCATATACAGATTTGGGAGTTTTCCGAACATAGGGAACCCTAATCTAGTACCCTAAGTGGTAATAAGGTACCCCTAATTTTCGGAAACTCCCATTTCAATCGTTGAGCACTTCGGGTTTATGGCTGCTTTTGGGCTCGTGGCGATGGTTTGCACAGACTCGGGGGTCATGGCGCTGTCAAACTAAGGATCGGGATCAACATGTCTGATGGGGTCAGTGAATTCTCTGCAGGCACTTGACCTTGGTCAAGCGAGAGAAAGAGAAGCAGGGAGCAGAGAAAAACAACAACGCCAATTAAACAGAGACAAGATTCGCGCGCCTATTTCCAAAGACTCTGACCCCAAACCCTAAACAGTCCTAAACCCCAAGCCCCAAACCGGAAATCCTAGACCCTGAACCCCTGACCCTATGTATTATAGGATCGCTGAAGCTGAAACTGAAAAAGCGGGATAGCATCCAACCGTTTAAGGTTTCTGGTTGAGGGTATCAGGTACTAGCCCTGAAGCCAAGAGAACTCATATGCTAAGGCTTTTGGGTCCAGAAGCCCCGCAGGGTTCGGGGGTATATTATACTACTATTACAGTATGATAAGGAGCCCCAAAAATATTACTGGTAATCATCTAGGCCCCTAAGTAGAGTCTTTCGGGGTGATTAAGAAACCTTGGGCCTTTATTAGGGTTTCCTATATGAATCCTACTGTTTTGGGGTTTTGAGGCCCCGGGTTTCTTAATTAGCAAGCAGGAGACCCTGAGAGCCTTGAGCCTAAGTTGGAAGGATACGACAAGTATCACCTTTCACTTAGAGCGACAACCAAACACCGGCCTCCCTGAAACTGCAAGGAAAAACACCCAAGTATTAGGGGCTTGTATGCTGCCGATAGAATGCAACTACAGTTCCAGGCTTTATCGCAAGAGTGTTCGAGGGTCCACCTAAATTCCACCGGGGCCCCAAACCCACCTTTCCCAGCTGCAGGTTCAGGGCTTCTAGCGGATGGGGGCTTAGGGTTTCTGATCATGGGGAGCCTTAGCGGTGTACGGGGGAGGGGGGGGGGGGAAGGGGACTGTACTTCCTTATAAGCCTTATCCGGTCCTTAGTATGGGCATTATTAGCCTAAGGGTCCCTATGAGCATACCTTAAATCATATCAGGGATCCTATCATAATTTAAGGTATATTCCTTAATTAAGGGATATTGGAGTCTCTGGGCCTGGATGGTCATCAGCACGTTGAAGCGCTTGCCCATGGCCTTGATACCGATCACGCTGGAAGTGGCTTTGCCTGCAGACCATCATGGGAGCTTCCGAAAACAGGGGACCCTCATAAAGTATCCTAAATACCAGGATCCTTATTATAAGGACCCCTAAGATAAGGTATCCCTAATTTCCGGAAACTCCCACATGACGATGAATTGGGCCACAGGCGACCATGACCGACTTTCTTATGCTGTGAACAAAAGCCGTCTAAACCCCAATTCAACAAAACCGAGGGATCCTGCAATTAGTCCGGAAAGGCGTGCTACCACTATGGGCTCTTAGACCTTATGGGTACCTTAATCTACCCTTAATAGGGTCCTAATAGGGATCTTTAGGGTATACTAGCCCATAGTGGTACAGGAACCTGTACACCGATGAACCTCGAGACGACAGAACCGTTGCAGCTGATCTGTCGCTCGCTTGAATCTTCACACTAAACCCTAAGACCCGTATGGGAGTTTCCAAAAATAGGGGACCCTAATATAGTACCCAAAATAGTAGGATCCTTAATATAAGGACCCCAAAACAAAGTACCCCTAGTTTCCGGAAACTCCCATATTTACAGGACTCAAGTCTAGCCAGTGTACGACCTGAACCTCGACCGTGAGCCCGGCAGCCGCCACCCTCTGCACTCCGAGCTCTGGCGCGAAAAGGTCCGAACCGTGGGTTTAGGGTTTAGGGTTTAGGGGAAGTGCATTCCAAACACGGAAGTTGCTTTCATAAACCCCGTTTCTTCAACGGCCATGATATTGGGATCCCTATTCCATTCCCTATATCATTGGAGAGACGGGGCTTATGAATCAAGACCTATCAAAAATCCTGAAGCTCAGCCCTTTCCTGAATCCTAAACCCTCTGGCCGTGATCTCGTCGGCCGTAAACCTACACTTTGCATCAGGACGTGCGCAACCTGAACCCTAAACCCGAAACCGACCCTAAACTCCGCAAACCCCAACCCTGAAACCGTAAACCTTCAACAACCCCCTCACACCTTGCTGGGTTTGTGAACCCCGAAATCCCTTCAACCTTTGCGGAAGGGTTCAGGTTTTCTGAGTTGTCCTTAAAGCCCTTTGAAAATGATTTACAATTATGGTTCTCTACAAAATAGTAGAGGAGTTTAAAAAAGATCCCAAAGGACAACCAAGCTAGATACATTGAAGGCCTCAGAAGGTGGGATGAAGGTAGGTAGGTAGGTAGCTATGTACGGCTTCTAGGGTTTAGGTTTTATAAGGTATAGGGTTTAGGGTTCCAAAGGGCAACCCAGTTTTAGGTTAAGGGTTGGTGGCCGGCAGACCTGAGGATTCCCCTACACAAGGGCTCCGTTTTAGGACTTCCGCCGCCCCTCTACCTGAAACCCTAAACCCTAAACCGCAAAACCCCTAAAACCCTGAGACCCTAAACTCTAGACCGCTAGAGATTTAAGGCTTTAAGGGCTTAGTTTAGGATCCCACCCCCTACCTTCATCTCACCTTCGGAGCCCCTTGAAACTCTAGGCCTCTGCGGAGTGCGTCAGCTCGCTCCTCGGCGGTCTCCTCCGGCAGTTTTTTGGCACAGGATCAGGGTCCGAGGTGAGGTTTAGGTTTCAGAGAATTTAAGGGTTCAGTTTTTTTTAAAGTTGGGTTGACTTGTACATCTGCCCGCAGTCGGCCCTCAACTACATCCACGTAGAACCTCCACCATCTCCACAGCAGCACCAGACACCCCATTCTTCATCTCCCTCAACTTTTTTCTTCAGCGCCAACAGAGGTATAGTAGACACCGACAGCAACGTAGTGGTAGGAGTAGTCGGTTCAGGGTTTAGGGCTTGGGGTCTATAGGCTTCAAATAAATGAAGGTGTTTTTTAAAGATGCAGTGGCCTTTCTCCCGCATGAGCAAGGTCTGGGCCTGCCCCATTCCGGGCTTCCACCAAAACATAAAAACCTCTCATCACTGTTTCGAGAAAGGAAGCCCTTGTATGAAGGGCTTAGGGTTTAGGGATTAGGCTTCAGAGACTATAATAAGGGTTTGAGACTGAAAAATTATGTCCTTCAATCGGCAGGCCTTTGGCGGTTTGGGGGTTATGTTCTCAGAGTCCCGGTTCCCCTACCCGCAAGTCGTTTACGGCCAGCCTTCGAAAGAAACCATTAACCCTAAGCCGCGGCCTCCCTGTCTCATACTCGAAGGCCGAGGCTATACGTATCTTATCCCCAAGGAATAGAACCGTGTTTGACCGTAGATTATCCATAACTGCATACAGACTATTAGCGGGATACCATGATGCAAAAGTTCATTGCGTGCAAAGAAGCCCTGGACCCGAACTCAACCTTTGTATAACCCTGAACCCTTTAAATAAACAAACCCTTAACCCTAGAATGCAGGTGTCCAACCCTCGGACGCGGTCCTCCTGCGGCCCGCCGACGCTGTGGCGGCTCTCTTCCGCCTTGCTGCCGTAACGAAACGTCCGAGAGTCTCCAGGAACCGAACCCTCAATCTGCGAATATTCCTAGACTTCGGAGATCTATGAATGCAGCGAGTGTATGCTTACCCTAAACCCTAAACCCTCTGTGACGAATCTGTAATTAGAGGATCCTCGAGTGTTCGGGCCTGTCGGGTGTGGGATTCAGGGGTCGCTATGATAAAGTTCTCGTTTCATCGCCTCCTTTCCACCCGAGAGTACGGTTGATGATATAAATCCTGCATTACCAATAATAAGGAATATACCATAATTCCCATAGTTTGGGGTCCATAAGGTAATGCAGGATTTATATCATCAACAGTAGGACGCCACGTTTGCTGAGGCAGTGGGCAAGGGACAACACGATAGGGGTCTTTGTTGATCCTCACACTCGGACGAATCCAGGCAAAGTCTGCACACAAACGTCGCACTAAAGGTTTAGGTTTTAGGGTTTCCGGGACAAGATGCCGTAGAGCCCTGCATCCCGACCCCGAACCCGACACCCTAAGCAAATATCCGTGTGCATGCGGACTCTCTCTGCAGGGTGTACTGTTTTGCTGCCAGCAGCTCTCACAACTCGGGCAAGAGCATCAGCAGCCTCTTAGATGGTCTTGTGCATACGCGAAGCTCGGGCTCAGTGGGATTGCTTTTTCGGCTTGCATATAGATATGCAGACTGTATAGTAGTCTTGTCTGCTGTGAGACTCTGGACATCACCCGGAAGTTGCCTCCAGCCAGTAGCGATGGATCTTGCCCTGTCCTGTCTTTGCAGTCTGTTGTCAACTGAACCCCAAAACCCCAAAGCCATCATAGAAAGGCATTTCAACCCGTAAGCCCTATGAAACCCTTGTGAAGAAAAAACGGTTTAAACCTGCCAAGCACTGTACAACCCCTGTAAGGTGAGTGACACAAGACAGCGAGCTAATCTTGAGTCTTTCAGGATCACTGGGAGCTGCTGTTCTCCGAGAAATAACATTGCCTGGTACTTGTTATACTACCAATTCCAATGTAGAGCCCTGACGAATAAACCCCTCTCGCCCGATAAACGATAAAAAAACGGATCCTAATATTGAGGCCCTTACAGCCCTTGCGGGACATTATCGATCTGGAGTGCCCTAAACATCCCTAAACCCTCAACCCTGCACCCTCCCAAACCTTGTGTCCTGCCGCCAAAGCCCCCCAAGAACAGAATCTTAAGCCAAAGGCCCCGAACTCCGACTGGAAAAGGAGGCACGCCAGAATCTACTCGGGGTCAGAGTTTGGGGTTGAGGGCCTAGCGTGCCTGGACTTCTAGAGCGGAACGTTGAAGGCTTTAGAAGGAAGCTGAAAAGATCCGGGGCGTGCACACCTGAAGAAGCGTAATAGACATGAAGAAAGACAAGATTCGGAAGGTCTTAAAACCTGTTGTGATTATTTTTGCTGTTGTCGTTGTCCTAAATGACATAATGACTAAGACTATTAATAACTGTTATTGTTACTACTATTCAAGATTCACACCGCATCAACTCAAGCTCTCCGTAAACCCGAAGGTGCACATCCCCAGACCTTGCAAGCCGAGACCTCGAGACTTGAAACGGCAGAGATCACGACTTCAGATTCTTCCGAAACACTACTTACAGGATCAGGGAGCTATGTAAGCAAGGCTCCAAGTTATAAGTACCTTGATTGAGGATACAAGTAAACAAAATAACTACCTAAAGTCTAACCGTACTGATTCAGTCACTTGATCCTTCAAGCTACCATCGGCCCCATAGTAGTTCCTTTTGGGATTACTTTATAGAAATCTAAATATGAACCCCAAAAAGAAACGACCATGGGGCCTATGGCTAAACTATTGAGCCGAAGCCGAAAATTGGCGGAGTGTCTACCAGGACCCCCCCCCCCCCCCAATGGGCATTTAATGGAATCCTAATGGCCCTTCATCGTAGGTATTTGGGGTATATTGAAGGGTAGTTGGGGGGTCTAGGTAGCTGCCGCGGTTTAGGGGTTTTCGGCTTTGGAATTCAGTGAAACCTGAGCCCTACTAAAGGTCTCACAAAGGCCTCAACCCAGAATACCAGAAACTCCAAACTCCATGAACCGTGAGATCTGAGCACCAAGGCTCCTAAACTCCTAAACTCTGAACCCAATTTGTTGAACGAGGTCTCTCTGAAATGCATGATTTCATCAATCTCTCTAACTCCGAACGTATATATAAACCCGAAGCCCAAACCCCTAAACTCTGAACCTAAAACCTAATACCCTAAACCCTCACCCCTAAACTCTGAACCTGAAACCTAATATACGCAAAACCCTACATATAATGCATATAGATATAGATAGCTATGTATATATATATATATATATATATATATATATATATATATACATATATATATATACATATGTGTATATATATATATATATATCCTAAACCCTGAAAGTCGGTCCATCCGTGGCGTGGTGGTACAGGCGCTTCTTGCCACGCCCATCCTGGGAGCCAAGGACTCCAATATCCCTTAGTTAAGGAATACACTTTAAATCTTATTAGGGATGCTACTAGAACTTAAAGTATACTCCTTAACTAAGGGATAGACTTTAAGTTATAGTAGCATCCGTAATCAGATTTAAGGAATATCCCTTAATTAAGGGATATTGGAGTCTCTGGGGGGAGCCATGGACTTTGCAAAGGGTTTGGGGCGCTTTAGGGTTGAAGGTTTAGGGTTTTGGGTTTAGGGTTTCGGGTTTAGGTACCCATACCTGGACCCTAAGGAAACTACCTTTTTAGGGCCTCCCAATAAGATTTCTTTATATACGTCCCTAAAAAGGTAGGCTATTCCAGGTTAAGGCAAGTTTTAGGGTTTAAAGGGGTGTAGGGTTTGGGGTTTAAAGGGGTTGCTTTAGGGTTTCGGAAGTTAGCTGTCAGCAAGAGGGTTTATAAGGGGTTACGATTCAGGGTTCAGGGTCTAAGGTTGAGGGCTCAGGGTTTATAAGGTGTCTTTTCCAAACCCGCTTCGTAAACCAAGGGCTACGGGTTTAGGCTTTCCAGGTTCTTTGAGGGTCCTTATGAAACCACTCTGAAGTGCCCGTATAACGAGCCCTTGCAAGCACATATAAAGCCGCACAACAGCCTTTGCAAAAACCAGTTTGAGAACCCTTAACTGATAAAACACCTAAAGACTCACAGTAGCCCATGCGGGTCCCTTTAAGACGCCCTTCAAAGGAGCCCCTACACTCCCTTTCAAAGGGGCCTCGAAACTCCCTGTTAAAGGAGCCCCTAAACTCCCTTTTACAGGGGCCCCTGAACTCCCTTGCAAGCTGGAGTCCTGCTGTACCGCCATCCCCTGGCTTGTGCAGAGAAGTAAGAGATTCCTTCGAGGAAGCGCGATTTTTGTTTCGGTGGTTTCGGGCTTCCCGGACTCAGACCTAAGAGACCTAAGTGTTTCGGGCTCCTGATATACTGATTTCCTTGCATAAGCTCTGAAAAACCCTTGCAAGTTATCTCGGTTCAGGCAGGGATTAAACGAGATTTGTGTTGAATGCTTCAGGCTGATGGCTTAGGTTGTGCGTTTGTTTCTGGTGCTCCGGTTTTAGGATGTTGGCAAAGCCGTTGTAGCATTACATAAGATAAAGGTTCGTCTAAGTCGTAACAATGCCGTAGGAGTTTGTCACTTTGGGATTATCTGCTGTGGGGGGTGTTCGGGCAGGCAGGTTGTGGTGCTGAGGAGGGTTCGGTCTACTCCGCCTGGAGCAGAAACTAAAGCAACTAAAGGTCTCAAGGGTTCTACTTATACTAACTCTATGTCACAATATTAATACACAGCTACTGGTAGTAACTAACTATGGAAAATTATGGTAAGTTGCAGCTACGAAAACAATTATAGTGCATTATCTGAGGTTATATGTAGATTCATCATGTAGATACTGCAATAATTGACAGTTATGGCATAATATCTGGCATCACCCTGCTCCTGGGGTCGGCATCCTGCGTGGTGTTGTAGTTGTAGGCCTCACTGGCGAACTCCAGGGCTCCTCGACCTCGAATTTAGGGGTTCCTTTAAGGGGAACTCCAGAAAGTTGGAATATGGTTTCAGGGTAGGATACCTTCTAATTTACCATGAAGGGTTTAGGAAAATCATATTCCAACTTTCTGTCTTTTACTCTTAGTTGCTGAGTTCATAAGCCCCCAAAAGTGTACACTTTCAGTTTTATAGTGGGAAATATAGTGTAGTGTATCCACTCAGCTACTAAGTAATGGTTTCGGGAAAGGTTGCATTTTTATATAGGTTCAGCTGGGATTCATGGGAAAAGTTGCAAATAGTGCTGCAGCCGCGTCGTGGCTAACCTTAGACCTTTAGCTGCCGAACATGGCACAGCTACTACGTGACTTAGCGATACTTGTGACTACTACTTTTAATTCGACCACTGTTTTGAGCCGGGCAAGTCACTGCTGCCGGAATCCACGGGGAGGAACGTCGTCTGGAAGCGGATGGAGCACTTTGCGTCCAGCACGGCATCTGAGAGGTCGGTGTCACCGGGGAGGCCGGCGTACTTTCCATACCTGGCTTTGGGACATGCATGTGACCATTCTCTACGAAGCTCAGAATGCAGCAGCAGGATGCCCCTTGCGTCGACCTGCCTAGCACTCTGTATATACACCATTGGACCATGTATCTGTAAGAGTGCATAGGATAATAAGTAGCAATCAAAAGTGCTCATAACTACCTATAAACGAACTAGCCTAACTCTGAAACCTTTGGGCTGGTCCCTAGTGCCTGCAGCCAAAGCCGAAGCCAACTCCCACACGAACCGGTAGCCGTGGCTCAAACAGCGCGTCAAGCTGTCTTCAACGGTAAACCCTGTGCATCTACACTGTCCGCCGGAACCCCAGAGACCGCTGTGACCATGACACATAATGCTCGTACTAACCATCGGAGAAGAAACCAGACTGCTCCATACAATGACCTAAGCTATCACGACGATGATGTACCCCGTGGTTTCTTGATTGACCATCCTAAACCCCTAAACCCTCAAAACCCGAAGCTCTAAACTCCTGTGCAGTCAATTGGGCGCTTCCGAAAACAGGGGACCCTAATACCCTAAATAGTAGGATCCTTATTGTAAAGACCCCCGAACAAGGTATCCCTAATTTTCGGAAACCCTAAATCCTTTCTAGCGCCCTTCAAAGGAACCCTTATAGTACCCGTATAGTGACTCTTTAAAAGAACCCTAAGGTACCCCTAAATTGTCGGAAACTCCCATGTTACATGTTGTATCCCAGGGACGACCCGAGCTCCTGGAGTGCTGTTCGAAGGGTAACTGGCCGAAGGGGTCCGGAGCCCTTGCCTGCCCGGGCTAGGACCCAGAATCCAGAGTGCTAGGGTTACTAGTTCATGGTTGGTATAGGATTAAACATTTAGGTGTATATTCCTTACCGGGCTTAAGTACTCATAAAAATGTAAAATGTTCGCCAACTACTTATGACATAGGTTAAGGGTTCAGGGATTTGGCGGCTTTGGGCGCAATATCTCAGAATCTCAAGGTTCAGGGTGTCCCAAAACGGAAGCTTCTTCCTTAAGCCATGTAGCCTTTCTTATTAATTAAGGGGTGTTGGTCCTTCTGGGCCTGGGTTCAGGATGACAACATGTAGACATCAAAGATACCCCTTACAAGCCATTATAGGCTTGAAGGTTTCTGGTCTTGTATGAAGTTCCTGCTAGAGTTTTGTGCTTTGTTGCCTGCCTGGTCTTCGTGTTTAGGGGTTGGAGGTCGCACTGCGTTGAGGTTGTGGCAAACACCGCTCCCAAAAAAAAATCGCAAAACAAACCTCTAATTTGTTGTCTTTGGGATTCGTGGTTCGCTCGGCTGCGGCTGGAGTTGCTCTCGGGCTTGCATCCTGACCAGAGGTCGCAAAAGATTCGAAACCAAGCCTGATGCGCAAGCCTTATCAAGTAGAAGAGTGCTTTGGTGAAAATCATTGTGCTACTGTTGCATTTTCTCAAACCCCCCACGACTGATGTTATGTTTCCCTTGGGGCTCCAGTTCATAGTAGGCTACTAACCAACTACTCATTTTGCACCCGAGTAACCTACTATCTAGGTAAGTGGAGCCCTAGGGTTCATCAAGAACTAGGCCTAAGAGTAACCTAGGAATAAAAAGGGTGCCCTTTTTGGGTTAAAGAGGGTTATCAGAGAACCTAAACTCTAAAAAAGGGAATAAGGGCCTACTCTGGGTCCTAGAGAACCAGCCGCTTTAAGGGCAAGGATTTCGTTTCTCGACCCCCAGTTTTTCGTATGCCCGGAAAGCACACGACAACCAACCGGATCTGACGGAAATTCTCAACTATACCCTAATTAGGGAATACGGGGGCTCTGCTAAAGCGTACGTGGCGTCCTGGATATGTGGAAAGTTTATTTATACTCTTAGCCTCCGGGAGATCGTTGTTGAAATGTGATGCTACTGGGACCATCATGAATAAATCGCCTTGCCACAGCCCATATACTTGCAATCACAAAGGAACCAACGCACACTGACCGTAAAAACACAAGGCTAAAACTTGAATTGCACAAACCATGGGCCGTGAAACGCACCTTGGGCCCGAAATCCTTCTTGATGGACTTTGCAGTTGCGCTTGGTGTTCAAACTTGAAACCCAACACACCCCCCTGCCCTGCATAAACCCTGAAACCCCAACACCTGACACCCGATGACTCAGTCCGTAAAGCCGTTCAATAATATACTCAAGTTGTTGTGAAAAACCGAAAACTCGAATCAGAAGCAGCCTGCCACCACGGCCACCTCCTCGCAAGCTTGGAGATGAGGATTCATAGGATTGCCATAACTTTCAAGGGTTTGCCGCTCCAAGGGTTTAAGGTTTCTTTCACTGCGCCGCCGTGACCGAACAGCTTTTGTTAGGCATTTCATTTTAAGTTACCATAGTAAAGAAACCATGTATATATATATATATACTATACATCCCTACTATGGTAACTCGAATTAAATCCTTTAACAAGAACCCCCAGACAAGGTCCTGGGGGCTTGCCTTGGATTCAGCGATCCACAACCCCCGACGACCCATATCGCTAAGTCATCGGGTTGACATGGCCAAACATGTCGCTTCCATACCGCAGGCGTATTTTTCAGCCTCCGGCAAGCACCAGAATATTGTTTGCTGGAGCATCGTCCCGGGGGTATGATTTAGGCATTCGAGCTTTCTCGGATTTCTCGGCAACAGGATGCAAACGTTGTGTTTCCCTTCTTGCATTACTGGGTGGGGGGGTGGCACAAACGAGTGGTACCTAAAACATTCCCCAAGTTTCAATAGCTCCCCCGTTCCAAAAACTTGAACAAAGGAATATCTATATGCAAACAATGAGGAGATCATGACAATTGCTGTGTTGAGCTCTCGCTGCTTACGATTTCGTGATAGTTGGGGAAGAGGTGGTGGCAGGAGTTTGCCTGAACTAATAAGTACCAGTACGGTTCGTTCTTCAATGACGGATCCATCTTAGCCTAATTTGAGTGAACCAAAAAACCCTACAAACAGCTAATCACAACTATCGATCAGTCACGGGTCCTGTGCTCCGATATACCCGAGTTTCTCGTTCCAGTTGTTGCTCCGGACGGTGAAGAGTGCTGTGCCACTGCGGCTCTTGAGATAGGTGTCCTTAGGGCTATTGAGGGCATTCATCAGGGTTCGTGTTCAGGGTGTGCTGAAGAATTAGAAATGGGTGGAACTCGGGCGTAGGGCCTAGGGTGTCCTGAAGGCTTCAGAACGGGTTGAGCGTTCAGGGCTTGGCATGTCTTCACTGTAAGGGTTCACGAAGCTTTTATAAATTACGCCTATGGCGTGGGTGGGATTGAGGGGTCCTGAAATGTTTTGGCAGGGGCCAGCTGTGCTTGGGCGGGTGCTTATGGTCCGCGATGCTATTCACCCTCAAACCCGAATCAAGCCACTCGGCGTAAAATATCAACTGTTCAGGCCGGCAGCGGTAATGTTGGCACCCCAGCAAGATAGGGAACCTCCCACAGTGCCCCTGCTGACGTCGTCCCACGACACGATCTTGCAGCTGTAGCCTGCACCGTGCAACCAGGGCTCTGGAAAATTATGCTCTCACACTCGGGCTCGCCAGATGAGGTTCGTGGTTCGCAGTCAGTCACAACTGTTGGGGAATGAGACGGTCTAGGTTCACATTGTTGCCTATGGGAAAGTTTTGACCTTGTGTGTTGAAGGTGGTTGAAAATACCCTGCATGGCGTATGCTGGCCCTGATCTTTTGTGCCCAAGCAGAGGCTGAAATGGTCCTACGGCTGATGAGATAAATCCTGCATTAACCATAATAAGGAATATGCCATCATTCCCGTAGTTTAGGGTCCTTAAGGTAATGCAGGATGTATGTCATCAACAGTACTTTGCCAAACTGGCGACGCTGGCCTGCATAGTGACCACCTTTGCTGCGGCAAGCTTCGTTGATGGCCTCGCTGAGCTGAGCGCTCACGTCGAAGGAGGATCACAACAAGGCTTCGGAAGAGTCGAGCATTACAAAACTACTTGGGATATACATGAAGGTTCATGAAGGGGTAGGATCCAGTGATTTCTCCATACACACACCAGTAGAGGGCATTGTGCCAAGCGCTGGTCCCTGCTACATGCGGCTCGCCGAGAGTCCCTCATACAATCAGACCTACATCACCATTCTCAAGGTCGCCACGATGCTGAACACCTGATCTCGCATGTTGAACGACACCCGCGAGGACATGCCAGTAAGCCCAACCTGTCCCTTCCGCAAGATGCTGATTCTTTTGAGCCCAGACTCTGCCCAAACCCTAAACCCCGCCTTAAGCCTACCTCCCTAAACCCTAAACCCTTAACTTAACCCTAATTAAACCCAAACCCTAAACCCTAAAACCTAAACCCCAAGCCCTTAAGCCCAGGCCTTCATGGTTTCGGGAACGGTCGGCATTCTGCAACACCGACACTGAACCAAAGCTGCCGAGAGCTACGCTGAAAGTGGCTTGATCCTCATCGGCCACAGAAGCGTGGGATTCCGATCTAGTACAGGGTCGGGATAATTAGTCACTATATCCCCTCATTTTCGCCACAGATTTGTAGTATGTCATGTATAGCCCTTTGAGAAGATGAGCCCAAACATCAAAACTCAAATTTCAGACATTTGCGCCACCTCAGACCAGTTGGAACGACCAGACTCTCGAAAGCACGTCCGCCGTCCGCCCCGAACGACCCTGAACCAGCTGGATACCGCCAAAACCTAGGAAGGCATCTTAGGGCCGATGGTTCGTTCAGGCCGGACAGGCCAGTGCGAAGGACGCGTTAAGTGCTGCAAGTACAAAGGTTCTCTTCAAGCCCTGTCAACTGTTGATCCTGCGCCGGGGGCGAAACCCCAACTCATGGGACTTAAGCCAAGCCTAACTCCTAAGATTCCTAAGCTTGACCTACACCCCAAAAATCTGACCCGAACCCCCAAAAAAACCCTTCGAGGAACCTTTAAAGGTAAAGGGTTCATGTAAGGGTCCTTAACAGTGTCTTTTAATGGTATCTAGAAAGGGGCTTACTGTCTGCTAGGGCAACAGCGAATGGGACTTCTTAGCACAGGCGGTGGAAGCAATGCAGTGCCACCAAGTTGAAATAAACTCGCGACCACCACCAAGACGAAATACACCCTGACAAGGCTTGAGGTTCTCCAACTCACATACATAAGGGGGTTTTCATAGAGAAGCGGTATAGGGCGCCTGCCTTTTTAGCATCATTTGGTCCTTAAGAACAGTCCCAGTTTTAGCAACGAGCGCTTGCACTGGGCTTCAGGAAGAAGCCATTGCCCCCGGCCCCCGAATAAGCCCGAAAACCCCCGAACCAACAACCCAAAGCCCAAACACAAGCTAGCTCTTGCGGGTTCAGGCTTAAAGTTTATGTGACTGTCAGCGCCAGGTTCTGAAAAGAGAACCAGGAACTGGAAACTACGGACCCCAAAAACCTACAGTCTCACTTTTAAAACCGTCATAAGCTTACCCTTATCAAAGTTTGTGACGAATACCCTGTTAGAACGTGGGAACACCCCTTGAATGTTTTTCGTCGAGAGACTGCGACGCGCCTGTAAAGACAGTCTTTCGAACACTTGAATCAACCCAATTAAGAGAAAACCCTAAGGTAAACCCTAAACCCTAAACTGTAAATCGGACGAACCCCGACCGCAGCACCTGGCGCTCGGCACTTTGATGCTGCGCTGCAGGTGCGATTCCTGAGGCGACTCGGCAAGAAGACTTATCAGTATTGTTATTGTAATTTTTCATGTTCTTGTTAATCAAAATCTTACTGTTTGTCTTGTTGTATTTCTTCCTCTTCAACTCATTATCAAACGATCGGCTAAAACCTCCTAAACCCGGAAGCCTAAGCCCTAATCCTGAGCATAAACCGCACACACCGAAATTCCAAACCCTAAACTCGCAGCCCTGAGCGTAGAACGTAACATAGGGGCCTTAATAATTAGAATAGGGTTTTGGGGGCCCATTATACTATATACTTATAATAAGGAACCCCCACCATAATATTGGTAGTTATTTAGGCCCTATATTATGATTTTCTGGAACCCGGCCTGACCCTTCGACGGGAAGAACACCAAGCCCCCAACTTGCCATGCTCATGAGTCCGGCACTGCACTTAAAATCCCAAAGGGCATGCAACGCAGGCATGTTGTCACTCACACCACACACACTCTCACCCTAAGCCCCTTTGCTGAGCAAACCCCTAAACCCTAAGCCTACATCCTAATTAAAAGCCTGAAAGCCCTAAACCCAGATCATACGCCCGTAGATCCTCATAACCTCGTGATGCATGCAAGAGATCGGCGACTGGGGCTCAAGATTTTCAGAAGGTCTTCTAGGGCTTAGAATCTCCATCGCTCATGACCAACTTCGGCTTGGGTTTGGGTTTTTGTCCGGTGTAGGTTTGTAAGCGTGCGGACCCTAAACCCTACCGACGACTAGAAATCCCAGAGAAAGGCCCGGACGACGGTCCGCAGGTGTTCTGCAGACAGGCCATAGCGCTTCGACAGGCCCCGGGCCTGCGTCTCAAGTTGGGGTGCAAGGCTTTAGGGTTCAGGCCATAAGAATCGCTTAACCCCTTAAAGGCTTAGTTTTTGGTATTGCTTGCGGCTCCTTTTTCCCAAAATCCGCAGTGCTTAGGGTTTAGAGTGTATTAGACCCCTGAGTAGCACACCCGTGTTTTTCAGAAGGAGGAGTTGTAAAGGAGTCCTGGTAATCGGGCATGTACAGAAAAGGGGATTATGGTTCCAAAAACCCCTAAGCCCGTTCAAAGTCTAGATAGACCCGAAGCCCGGAACCATCAGCTCAAGCGCCCTGGCATCGAAACCTAGTCTAACAGATGTGTAAACCTTGAAAGCATATTCGCCGCATGCCGTCTGAATCGCGGCTACTACTGCATCCTACCTTATGGTAACCTTAAACCCGCCGCCTCAACCCGAAACCCTAACCTAGGGCCCAAAAAAGGCACAGAAGCAAAACAAATGGATCGGGATATCCCATATAAACCCCTTGTAATGAACCCCAATAAGGTAGGGATATCGCTATAAAATGCTTATTATGTTGTGCTTTGGGGGTTCCTAAAAGGGATCTATACGGGTTTCTTAGAGTTATCTATAAGGGTTCCTTTAAGGGTATGGCATTCTTTTGTGCTTTTTGGGTCCCTAACCTACGATGGTCCTGGCCTCGCCGAGCCATGCGCCGGCCTTCACGGAAGGCTGTGATACAAACCCAGTACTCCAGAGTTTTCAAGCCTTGGGGTTTAGGGTTTAGGGTTTTAGGGTTTGGGGGTTTAGGGGTTTAGGGTTTGGGGGTTTAGGGGTTTAGGGTTTGGGGGTTTAGGGGTTTAGGGTTTAGGGGTTTAGGGGTGTAGGGTTTAGGGTTTAGGTGTTTAGGGGTTTAGGGTTTAGGGGTTTAGGGTTTAGGGGTTCATAGGGTCAGGCTTGGGGTTGATCGGTTAGAAGGGGCCCCCACCCTGTAATAGTGACTATAAAAGATTATAGTAGGGCCCTATTATAGTACAGGGTGGGGGCCCCTTCCAATTTATAGGGCTCAGTGTTAAAGTCGCTTAGTCCTAAGGATTCATGGTTTGCCGTCAATGGCACAGTCATCCTGGGTCGAACAGTAACCCACTAGCCTGGTCTACTGCAGTCTTCTCGGCCCTACCGCCAAAACTGCGAGTCCTGAGAATAGGGTCAAGTTTAGTTTCAGGGTTGAGGGCTGGGCAAGACTCTATTACTCATGATGACAGCCGGTGGTACTTGTATTTGTGTTGACCAATAGTGCTTTCTCGGGTTATCTCATTATCAGGAAGTCCCACTTCAAAGCCGAAATCCCACTTGGTGCGATTCTTTCCCTTCACTCAGAACCTGCAGAACTTCCCAAGGTTTTGGGGTTTAATACAGGAACCTGATTAAGAAACCTTGGGCCTTTATGAGGGTTCCTTATTATGAATCCTACTATATTTGGGTATATAGGCCCAGGGTTTCTTAACCGGGTTCCTACATTGGGACTGTAGGGCTTCGAGCATTCGAGGTTCGAGGCCCGGGCTCACACTTCTCAGCAACAAATGCAGACATCTGCCTATAGTCTCCATGGTAATTCCTTTTATGGGGTGTACCTTTTAGGATCCTTCACATAGAATTGGTTAAACCAAAAAAGGAGCTACAATGGAGACTATAGGTGCTTCCTGGTCTGCCCATGATGATTTATGGTTTGTGCTCTTCTGACTGCGTCGGGAGAATTCCAGGACAAATCACAAACAACTACAACGGCTCTGATACTGGGGAGTTCCCCCCCGGCACGTTGCGTCGACAGCCTGCAGAGGCTCGAAACTCGACCAGCTGTCCCGAAAAAAAAATCCAATGCAAAGCCCTGTGGTGACCCTAAAGACTCTCGAATCAGGACTCAGACAACCTCTCACAATGGCCCCCCAACGCCCTTGCCAAAAACCATCCCCAAAACGGCAACCATAGCATCCAAACCTTAAACCTGACATGCCACACCCACAAGCCCTAAAACCCCAACCCAAGATGAACGCCTTTGGGGCTGGTGGTTTCGTGGAAGCAGGCGGCGCTTTTCCACTGGCCTCGCACAAGAAGGTTTTGTGGAAACCAAAGATACCCTAAGGCTCCTACTTGGAGGGTCGGGGGACTTAGTAACTGGTTATTTTATAGACTTATAAGTACCATAACCCCAATTAGGGTCTTTAGGGTACTTATAAGTCTACTTACTACCTACTTACTAAGTCCTCCGACCCTCCAAGTAAGAGGGTCATGGGATCTCTGGGGGAGGGGTTTGTGCCTGCTTTGGTTTAGGGTTTAGAGTTTTAGGGGTTTAGGGTTTCTGAGGCTGCATAGAGTGTCTATTGATGCTTCAGACTGGATGTTTGCGGTGTATTTTGGGCTTTGGGGGTGAAGGTTTGGGATCTCACTACGACGTCACGACGAGGGTCCAGGAGCATCAGGGTAGGGTTCGATTTGCAGTAGGGCCCGGGGTTTCGTCAGAGAGGGATCCTTCCTTTGGTGTTCGGAAGCGGTGCTAAACAAGAAACCCTAAAACACTCAAACTCGAAACTCCAAAGCCTACAATTTCAGCCCTAAGCCCTGAGCCTACATTCTAAAAGCAGGTTTGAGGTGGGTTCAAGCTCTACCTTACGGTCCTCTAGGTTTCACCGATTTAAAGGGGACTGATTACATCCTGGCGTGCTGAACCTCTGAGAAAACTCGTCAGGAAAGGCTATGTAAGGGCCTTAATAATTAGAATAGGATTTTGGGGACTCCTTACTACAATTATGGCATAGTATACCCCCCAACCCTATTCGAATTATTCAGGCCCCTACAGTACTTGAAGTTTGGAGGCTCCAAGATATTTGTCGGTAGGGTCCTTCGTAGCTCAGTTGGGATTTCAGGGAATCATGAACACGCATTGGTATTATGGATGGTTTCCTTGCTTATACCCACATTCCACTGACATACCGACATGCAGCGGCAGGGGCTTTGCGGGCTTTGGCGATGCCCCAAATCCGTGAGGTGCAGGGTTTTTGACTCGCACGCTCGCAGAATGAAGTGTAGGATTTAGGGGTTTAAGTACGGTCCTGTGGTTGGAAGAGCCTGAGCATCAAATCTGTTGGCCGAAAGTCACTCCACGCAGCGTACGAAACAGAAGGTTACTACCCCAGTGTTTTGCGGTAGCACCCTTAAGACGGTACGTTATTGGAGACACAGGTGCAGCCTAATCTGAACACTGATGCGAAGGGCGCACGGGTCTCTTTTCCTCCTCGCTGCCGTCGTCGATTTCCGAGAGCGAAGCCAAAGCCTCACTAAGCTCCTGCGGCAGGGGGGCCTCAACATCCACGATGGCTCGTGAGAGGTCACCTGAGCTCCACAGGATTCAGGCTTCAAGGTCTAATGGGCCCTATAGGCTTTAAGACTTACGTAAGTTTAGGGCAGTTTTGGATTTGAGGAGTTGGGGTGAAAGAATTGAAGAGTTGGATTGACAAGACAACTCTCTGGATCGGCAGCTGCAGCAGCAACGCCGAAAAGCCAGGTTTTGAGTTTAGAGATCAAACTAGAGGGAGCTTTGCCGCTCAGCGGAACTACATGGAGGCAGGGGGCTGCCGAAACAGTCTGAATATGATAGCGGTGGCACCTACACCAAGCAGTTATGGTCCCTACCGACTTCTACGATACCCGGAATTAAGTATCTAACCATGAAGCCATTATAGGACCCAAAATTCAGCCATGCCGCGAAAGCGCAGGGACCGGCAATGAAGGAACAAGCGCGAGCACCAAGGGACCTGCTTGGGGATTCGGATTCAGCGTTGAGGGTGTAGGGGGGCCCACTACAATTTGAGCTTTCGGGTGTACTTGAATGTCCAAGCGCCTATCGTTCTACGGACATGTATAGAGGAATCAGAACAAAGAGCCGTAAAAAGGCATTGTAGGTCTCGGCATTGCTAAGCAATCGAAGGGCGGAAGGGCGAAGAGGGGCGGGGAGGGGGTGGTAGTTAAAATGGAATCAACATTACACCAAAAAGGTTAAAGTTCAAGGTTACATACAAGTTTAAGCTTACATACCTACTCTACTAAACCCTAAACCCTAAACCCTAAACCCTAAACAGGCGATGAAAGAGTCTCGAGCCCGAAGCCCCTCTTTGTCGTCGGCCAAACCCGGCAACACCAAATTCCAAAGGTGCAGCGCAGAAAAGACGCGAGGGCCAAACTCCGAAATCGCAACTCTCCACGGACTTCAATACTACTGTTGTTGACACCCAGAATACCAGAACTCAGCTTTCATTATACTAATAACGACAGTAAGAGTACTGCGAATGACCATAGCAGAAGTAGGACAGAGCCTCGATGCCGTAAAGCACATCACCGATCCTGGGCCGATGGCTCTCACTACTCCGAGAATCAAAACAAAACACCGTGGACTCCATGACTTGAATATCTTCTGTTGGGAGGGTACACTATGGTACAGCGAGAGTAAGGAACCACACGAATAGTAGCAGTAAGCGCTGAAGCTCCTATGCTACCGTTAGCCGAGCGGGCAAAGCAGCAAGGTGCAACAAGGATCTTGTCCAAGGATTTCGGGGGGGGAGGGTCAATTACTCGTTAGGGGTTTGGGGCGATACTCTTGTTGTCCTGGTTGTTGCGGTATGTTTTGGTTCTACCGGTCTAGGGGTCAATAGTGATACGCTCAGACCGACGGCGTCGTCGAAACTTTTTCCTGTTATCAACAAGACACACCACTCTTTTTCGTCGTGCCTGTTTTGGACGTACTCACCACGCACTCTTGCTATATCTTGTGCTATTCAGGACTGCATGTAGCGAGATGCGAAACTTGCATGTAACATCGCAAATGCTGCTAATGCTTGCTCATTCGGTCACCACCTTCACTCCGAAGCCGGGCACACGCTAACAAAGCTGGCGCACCTGCGAGGGTTTGGGCACCTGAGAAAACATCAAGCCTGTACATGGGAGACCATTATTTCTCTGGACATTATGCCACACGCTAAACCCTGAATCCGAAACCTGATGCAGACTCGGACAACCCAAGCTCAGAGGCAGCGTTTGCAATCGCAATGGGGCTGTTAAGGCAGGATCCTTAGACTCGAAGACTTATCGATTTGGGGTTTAGGGTTTAGTGGCCCCGGATCTAGAATCATGATAGAAGAATTGAAATCAGTCGGGCATCAGAGGCCTCCCGATGCTGGCCAGGTGGACACCTGGACTAAACTTCACGTTTCACGGTGGCAGGTGTATCTGTCAATGTACGTGTACGTATGTATATATATATATATATATACATGTACGTACACAAGTTTTGTGCTTATTCATTCCTCAGGTTTACTGCAATGTAGACAACTAGGATAACTACGGCTCGGGTATTGCAGCTGGATTTTAAAATGACTACAGGCCTAGCTATCCACTGAATGAGAAAAAAGACAAACACATAGATAGATGCGTCTAAATACACACATCGATCAATATATGTATGTGTACTTGTATCAAACAAGCGGGGCGTCAATGCAAATGAACCGACTACAATAGGTGGGAACAACGACTCGCTGTCGCAAGATTACTTCGGGTTCAGGGATTCGGCCTTGCGAACCCCTGAATTCTAACAAAGCCTAACCCAAACTCTTTAAAACATACAATTTTTAGCTAGGCGAGGTAAGGACGTGTATATTGAGTGGGCCCAAAGTGCTTAACATACCTGTTAAACCGTTAACCCCAACAGTAGTAAGACTTACATTGAGCTTGATGCAGGGCAATTGAAGTCGGGCATTCGGTCGTCGAGTTCTGCCTAAGCCCAATGCTCCACGCCCAAAAGAGCTCTAAACATCGCCCTCACAACACAGATGATCTAGGTTGGGCTGAACCCACCTGTAGTCTCCATTGTAGTTCCTCTGTTGGTTCAACCAATTAAATAGTAAGGATCCTAAAAGGTAACCCCAAAAAGGAACTACAATGGAGACTATATACGCAGCTCTTTGAGACCTGAGCTTCACCCGAGGACCTGTAAGCGCTGCCCAGCAGCGGATCTGATGTGTGCGGCCTGTCAGCAGCTGCACCTTCACATCGCCACTTAGGGTTTAGGGTTTAGGGTTTGCATGCTAATTACCCAAAGGCCCCAAAGTAGTTCCTTTTTGGGGTTCGTATATAGAATCCTATAAGGTAATCCCAACAAGGAACTACTTTGGGGCCTCTGGGTAAGCCCTGCAACCTAAGTTGGTTTTTGGCTTCAGGGTGAGCTTTTTTGTGTTGGGAACTGAATGATGCGACTGGATTTTGGTGTTCTGGAATTTGGGTGCAACGCTGTTGTATGTCAGGCTTCGGGCGTTGCGGCTCTGGCTTTGGCTATAGTCAGCTCACAAGCGCAGGATGTAGACACGTCTGATCATGCATTCAAGCTTTCGGTGCAAATGCAGAGACTGCTACGCTTTCGAGACAGTAATCAGTACCGGGAAAGGTGGACTTGCAGACTTGCAGCCCGCCTTTCTGCGACCCGGAAGCCTAAACCCCTCAACCTCCAAACTCTCAACCCCCCAACCCCGAACCCGTGAAACACCTACATTTATAAAACTGAAGAAGCCTTGCAGACGCCATCTAGAACCTCTGTAAGCCCTAGAAATCATTAAACGCCAACCTCTAAACCCTCTCCTCCTCTTCCCCCGAGCACTTACTCCCGCAATAAGCCACAAACATGACAGTGCTAAACTTTCAGACTAGTACTAGTGTCTGGAGGACTCCACATAGTATTGGAGAACTAAGAGCAGCCTTCAGCAGAGTAATCTCCTCTTCTTCGGTCACGTCTGGCGACTCATATCTGCCGAGAACCTCCTGAGCATAGGGTTCACGGTTAAGGTTTGTAGCTTATAATTCGGTTTCAGGGTAGGGGGATTACGATTCGGCACAACTGGGACAAGCCCAGCGAGGATTCTGGTTCGGGATTCGGGCAGCACACGATCGGCCCATCTACCGACAAACGCCTGAAGGGAAAAGGGTTCTTTGTAAGGGCAATATAGGAACTGCACTACCCAACAAAAGGTTAAAGGTTACCTACTCTACTACTAGGCCTCTCGCAAGGCTACGAGCACTGCCCGGGTTTGCTTGGGATTGTGCCCAGAGACTCCAATATCCCTTAATTAGGGAATATTCCTTAAATCATATTAGGGATCCTACTATAATTTAAGGTGTATTCCTTAATTAAGGGATATAGGAGTCTCTGGGTGGTTTCGGGCTTTGGAGCTTTAGCGCCAGACCCGGATCTGCTCATCCTAGAATGTACACAGGGGTGCAAGAGCATGTGGGTTTTCGGGCGTGCCCAGAGCCGGAAGCAACATACCCAAAGCTCATGCTAGATCAAGTAGCTCGAATCATTCAACTCTAAGCTATAAGCCTTGCGACAGAGACCTGCAACCCGAACGACAGATATCTAAGCCCTGAGGGCTAGGCCATTGCATAGCCTAAGCCTTAAGCTCTAAACCCTCCATTCCCATAGATCTCTAAAGCTTAAATGAACACTTAACCCTGCAGACGACAGCTCCGGAACTTCCAAATCCTGAACCTTTTCTGCTCCGCAGCTGGGACCCCTCGATGCCCTACACCCGGAACCCCAAATAGACGGCGCTGAACTCAAAACCTTTCACCCTAGAGCTCGAAGCCCTCTAGGGC
Organism: Symbiodinium sp. CCMP2592; assembly: GCA_905221615.1. Lineage (NCBI taxonomy): Eukaryota > Dinophyceae > Suessiales > Symbiodiniaceae > Symbiodinium > Symbiodinium sp. CCMP2592. The sequence goes on from CAJNDT010000001.1 coordinate 239,270, forward strand.
CTATAACTCCAAGCCTGTTAGACCCTAAACCCCTAAGCCCTAAAGGGCCTAAACTCTAAACCTTAGACCGGGAACCCTGTAAGACTCCAAGCAAAGAGCCCAGAACTCGACGAGCGTCGTAGGCAGTATGCGCAGGACGCCCAAGAGCGGAGACCTGACACACTTGACTTTCAAAAGGCTCCAAAAAGTGAGACGAAGGTGGGTGGGGTAACCCAAAATATAAGTCCTTACATCAAGGATCCTTTATCCTACCTCCCCTTCATCCCACCTTTTGACTTTCCCATGGGCAGTTCTCTAAATTAGGTTCCCTTTGAGGGTCCTTCTAAAAGGGTGCCGTGCTATTTTGGGGGATCTGAAATAGAGACCCTGATTTAGAGAACTACCCCTATAGGGTTTTAGCATCGAGGGTGTTAGGGGTGTTAGAGGTTTACGCTCTCGCAGCTCACAGTTGCCAGATCACGTCTCACGATGCTTGGTCGGAAGGGGTTTAAGTGTTTAAGTTTACGGTTTATGAAGTCCTGAAGCCCGTGTCCTACCCGTACAAGCCACAAGTACGCCTCCTCAAGTCCCATGTTACGCTGCTATACCCTTACCCAACGCTGCAACAGCCTGAAATTCACATAATTATGGGAAGACTACAAAGCGGTGTTCAACCAATAGCTCACACAAAGCTGCAATCCAGGAAAACCCCTGAACTCCAACACCCTACATCCCTCAAACCCGGTGACCACAAGGGCAGATGCCAACAGCCGCTAATTTGGAGGGGGACGGGGGCGAGGGGGCTTGTCTTGAGGCACATTATACTATATCTAAAACCATGGAACCCGCATGGTGATTCTGGTGATTACTCAGGCATAAACCCTCAACCCTTAATGGACCCCTGAAGTTGGTCCCAATAGATTATTAGGACGTCACCTCGGTGCGGAAAACGCATTCTTCGACCTCCCTCGTGAGCAGCGGGTGGCGCACCTCCTTGGCATTAGGGTCTACCTGTAGTCTCCATTGTAGTTCCTTTTTTTGGTTTAAAAATTCTATGTTAAGGACCCTAAAAGGTAACCCCAAAAAGGAACTACAATGGAGACTGCAGGTAAAATGTTAATTACTATAAACAGGGTTATATATTAGGTTCGGTGAAAGGGGTTACAGGTAGAATAGTTGAATTTCGAGTTCAGGATTTAGTATGGTTCGCAAGAAGCGATATACACAAGTCTGCCAGGTCCACTTCGGGTTTAAGAGCTGGGGTTGGTTTCTGAGCCTCGGGGTTTTGGGGATTTGGGTCGGGGGGTTTGGGGTTTAGGCTTTGGGATTTCTTCTGGCCATCTGCTTTTAGCTCTGTCTGCACGAACCGGGGAAGCTTCCCGGTACCTGCTCCCAACCCTTCATTGTACTCCACGTCTCCACTTTGCCAGGCTAAGGGTTCTCGTTGTGAGCAAGGGGTTAATGGGTTGCAGTGGGACCCCCTAAACCCTAAACCCTAATGAGCAATCCTAAAGCCCAGTTCTGTTGGGCCGCCTTATTGTGGGTTCTGTATCAGGCTGGCCAAGTCCGAGCCGTAGGTGTCGTGGCTTTTGTCGGTGCCAAAAGCAGAACTCAGGATACTTCGACTCGGGCTCAGGTGCATAGTATACTAATTCGACCATACCAGTACCATAACTGTCTTATACTACCCTGCAGATAAGTAGTACTAACCATTCCGGACCAAGGATTAAGCCAAACCAACGCTCAAAGCTGGGAGTGGGGTCGGGCGTTAAGGCTTTCGAGTGTCGCCGGTGACACCACGGCAGCCAAGGGAGACTCCTTGACAAAGGCACCAATACCTCGGCGAAGATATTCTGATTCCGTGTCTGCTGAAACTAACTCGCTTTCTGGGTTTGCTACAGGTACGGAATATCGGAGACCTTGAAAATTTCGAGCGGGTTTTTGGCGCACATTTTCAGACACTTATTATATAAAGGGAATGGTTTCCCCTTACTGACTCTTCCGGCCCCACTTCGGGTCCAGGGTTTTTTCCCTCCTACGGGCCCAGGTTTAGGGTTTAGGCTTCGTTTAAGGCCTCGGGGCCTACACGGAGTTTTCTTCTTAAGACCCCGGCCCTCGACCGAAGTTCCAAGCACGATACAGGGGCCTTAATTAGTACTTATCATAGTGTCGAGGCAAGGACTCCAGATGAAACCCGAAATAGCGAACCTCCTAACTTCCACAAAAGAGCCCTGAGTCGAAAATTCAACTGACAAACCAACCTAAGCTCTGCAAAGCCCTATGGAAAGCTCCGCACTGTCAGTACCCTGACTTAAGGCCTACAGCCCCCAACACTCAAACCCGTATTGCATAAGCACAGTCGCTCCTTCTTCACTCTCCGCGCAGCAAATTGGAGTTGAAGCCATTCCTGGGTCCCAGTAAGGAAGGGAAAATGGGATCCTCAGGCTGCCTCTGCAAATCTTAGGAAACCGTACATCTTCGTCCTAAGCCCTGTTACAAGTAATAATTACCTACAGCAGCCGGAACCCAATAAAAAGAAGGTCGCTAGTGCACAACCTGGGTTTGAGAGGAAGTTGCGTAGGAACCGCGTTCTCTTCAGTAAAACCTGGTTCTTCTTCAGAACCTAAGTTCTTATGGTATATGTCGGGAATTCTTGCGTTTATGTTGAGGTTTATAAAGGGCAATCTAGGGGATTCCGACGAACATCAGGGGCTTCAGAGAAAGTGTGATCCCAGCTCGGGCAGCGCATCGGCTCTTTTTTGTCGTGACGGCCCTGATCACCGCCGTTTTGTCGCTGATGCCGGGGCCCCGATGCCCTGACAGAGAAGTGGGATGCTGCTGGATTGAACTGCTTCATAGATGTAATTTATGCATCTTTCTGTTTAGCTGTATCGGCTTCGCAGGCAAGAGTGTGATTCTCGCCATGGCTGAGCGGTTTTCGGTTGAAGGTCTGGCGAGTGAGTGGGAAGGCTTCGAAAACATTCGGAACAGATTGCGTTCGGAAGACGGCCGGCTTGTGATTCGGAACGAAGATCAGACCTATGATCCAAGCAATCGTTTGGCTATCTTGAATGTGGATCTCCTCGCCCCCATGTTGGTTAGAATGACCCTCTGCAAACTTAAGATCCCGGACATCGAGCCGTTGCGATCAACGGTGCAGCAGGTTTATCAACTTGTGAGCAAGGAGCCGTCTGACAGCCAAATCGACGACGAGGCATGGGCTCTTCGTCACCTCGTGGGCCATGTGAAGCGCAAGACCCAAAAGCATCTGGTTTCTTTGGATCCTGGGAATTTACATAATCTTCAGTCGAAATTCGAGGTTGCTGCTTTGTAAAATCTAGACAGAGCATGCAGTCTTCATCCTGGGCCAACTTAGGAACCGGATTTCCAAGACATGTGCCTGATTTTGAACCCCGACCTCGAGGATGCCTTTAAAGTGCGGTTCTGATTGTTGTGTTTGTTTTGTGTCTAGTGAAGCCCCCTCTCCTTCATGGTGTTTGCAGGACCTGGTGCGAGAGATTCGGGAACGTGCAGAATCCGTCCCAGAGCATTCGCCTGATGAAACACTGGAGGCTCAACATAGCCGTAGCACATGTAAAAGGTATACTCAGCCAATTTTTTTTGCGAAGCGATCAGCCCTCCTCTGAAGCAGGTGGCGCTTGATGACAGTCAGCCAGCTGGGGCTGGAGCTTTTGAGCCGGGAGAAGATTTGATGTTGGCTGCTGCGCCAGCATCCGTGCCCGTACCCGGGCCAACGGTTCCCGAACCCGAGCCAGCGTCGGAGCGCCCTCCAGCAGCCCATGTCACCGAGCCAGCTCCCGAAAGCCCAATCCGACCTTTTCCCATAGTTCCCAGGCCATCGAGACGCTCTGAAGCCCCCAGGCCCAGGCCCGAGACAACACGTGATCCCGAAGTTTCAACACGCGGTCCCGAAGCTGCCTCAACACGTGGCCCCGAAGCTGTGCCAACACGTGGTCCCGAAGCTGCCTCAACACATGGTCCCGAAGCTCGATCAACACGTGGTCCCGAAGCTCCATCAACACGTGGTCCCGAAGCTATGCCAACACGTGGTCCCGAAGCTGTGCCAACACGTGGTCCCGAAGCTGCCTCAAGTCCCGAAGCTCCATCAACACGTGGTCCCGAAGCTCCACCAACACGTGGTCCCGAAGCTCCCAGGCCAAAGCCAACACGTGGTCCCGAAGCTCCCAGGCCAACAGTTGTTGAACACCGGGTGGCTAGTGCTCCGGAACCTCCAGCCCCCGTGCCAACTTCTTGCGGGATTGCTGTGAACGCTGCTCCCAATACTCCCTCCCCGGTGTTTGAGCTACCCTCACCCGCTGCTTCTGTGATCCCTTCAGAGTTGAGTCGCCCTTCGATCGGCTCTAGCATGCTTTGACACAGCTGTTGCAAATATTACATCATGCATGGGTTTCGGGATTCCACGAATCTCACAATTGCTTATCCAAGGCAGCTCGAAGAAGCTCCAGCTCAAGATGCTGCAGGATGAGCTGAGAAAGTGTCTTGCTTACATATGATTCAAGCTCGTGTGTGTTTAATGCATGCATGGTGTTTACAAAAGAATCGGCTTGAAACGGCGGTGTTTGGAATGCTGTCGAAGTAAGATCTTGGCTGTTCTGAGGATTCGTGAGAAGCGAGCGAAGTATGACCCGTCCATGAGTTTGCAGCCGGAGGAACCCTCGCCAGGCCTTTAATTGTTTCATGTCAATCCTTGAAGCAAGTCAAGTACTCAATCCTGTACATTTTGCCACCCAGAAGCCAAGCCACTGTGAAGCCGGTGAGAGGCCGTCCAGAGCCCACAGCTGCAGCCGCGTTGGTGACGCCTCCTTGCAAGAACAGCATCGGGCGCTATGACACGGATAATGCAGAGACGCAGCCGTTTGACATCATGGGGATGGATCTATCCCAGACTCCTGTGACCCCAGAGTTCAACAAGCCCCAGAGATTCCCGAGCACAACGTCCGTGGACACTAAGCGCTGGGTCTATCAGCATCCCAACGAACCGAAGCCAGAGAAGTTGTCAGAAGCACCCCCGGCACTACCTGCTGCACCCCCGGCACTACCTGCTCAAGAAGAGAAACCGTGTGCTGCACCCCCGGCACTACCTGCTCAAGAAGAGTTGCCAGCTGTTGTCGAGGAGCCGATGCATGATGCTGAGGATGATGCTGCGCAGGATGATGGGGCTGCTCCAGAGCTTGATGGTGAAGCATCTCCTCCCACGAAGGCCTGCCAGCGGTTCTGCTTAAGCATTCCAAGGTTGTTGTCGAAGCTTATCTGTCATGCCTATACAATCTACCAGGTCAGCGATCTTCAGCTTCTAGCTTTTGGCACCCAAAAGATATACATCTCTCTCTCTCTCTCGTTATGTAGCCATATGTCTACATTATACATATTTCATCCATATTCGCTATTTCATCATGCCACTCTATCTGTGCTTGACAGGTTTTCGGAAGACGAGAGCAGCTTGGACTCCGAAAGAAGATCAAGGAGAACAAGAAGAAGGCAGACCCGGCCGATGACCAGGGCAGCAAGAAGAAGCTCAAGCGCAAGTCGAGCAAGAGCAAACTTGCTCGCCTGAAGAAGATGCGCAGATCGCGCTCTTCTTTTGAGGACTTGGAAGGACCTGAGGAGCACGCGCCAGCCGAGGAAGAGGAGCAAGAGCCGCAGGCGAAATCCAAGAGCAAAGCCAAGCCGAACAGCAAATCCGCGCCGAAAGCCGCAGCCGCCAAGCCAAAAAGCAAATCCGCGCCGAAAGCCAAAGCCGCAGCGAAAAGCAAGGCGACACCGAAGGCCAAAGCCAGCCCGAAATGCAAAGCCAGTTCGAAGAAGGCTTCGTCCTCGAAGTCTCACGAGGACAATGACAATGAGGCGGAGCCCGCCGAGAAGCCCAAGTCAAAGGGGGGGCGACCCAAGGGATCCAAGAACAAGGTCAAGGAAGCAGACAACGATGCCAAGAAGCCCCGTGCTGCCAGAGTGGCACCCAGCATCCGCCTGAACCGCAAGAGCGCCGACGAGACGCCCCACGACCCGGAGGATTACGACTACATCCTTCAGTTCGTTCACGACTTCGAGGATCCCGAAGCCGAGCTTCCGGTGCTCAAGAAGCAGGTCAAGGAGTGGAAGCCCCAGTGGACTTATGTGGCCCCGGATATCTATTGGTCCCGGTGGGAGTGCGCTTTGACTTTCTACTATCAAGATGACGAGGGCACGGACTGCAAAAGCAATGTGGGCCACTTCCATTTCGCTAACAACAAGCCCGCGCAATTGGTCGCCATTGCCTGCAGCTACTTGCTAGCTGCTTGTCTGTAACGCTTATATACACTAAATGCCGCAAACAAAGCTGGTTGTGGAAGCGTTTCGCATCGCCTTGCTTGTCGGTTTGCTATATAGGGGTTGCTAAAAGGATTGTGTGGAAGGGCCAGAGCCAGCTAGTAGCTTAGAGGTTGTAGCTTTGTGTCGTCGTATCCCGCCCTGCAATCTTATCCTGAACACAGACTCGCCCACCTGCTCCGCCCAGGCTTGGTTCATCGAGCAGGAGAACATTTTGGACCCGAGGCACGAGGACATTGCACCCAAGGTGTTGTCCTTGAAGGCTGCTGGGTACAAGGCGGCAAAGGAACTCGGTGCCATGACTTAAACCAATCAGAGTGATTGCGAGCAATCCATTTCGTGATTGCCAGTTATTTTGCTGGAGCTGTCGATGCATAGCTCAGTACGGGGACTTAGAGTGCTGATTCTTCATGTCAGTGCTGCGCTCGCCCTGATGGCATTGTAGCAAGCTCCTAGCTGGCCTCACCGGGGAAGTGTTGTGGCCCGCTGCTAGCAAGTGCTGCGAGAAGGATGCCCAATAAACCCCATACAAGCCCTGAATTAAACCTAACTTATGCCCTACAATAAACCCTTAACCCTCTAAGCCCTTAATTGACCTTAACAGAATCATGTAGAGACTGAATTGTGTGCTGGGCCTGAGGCAATATGTTATCGAGGAGCCGCCGGGGTTCTTTTCAATGTGGATGTTATATACCCACGCTATATATAGGTCTTATGTTGGGGACGGGACATCCTACAGCAGGCTTGCTCAGCTACCGAAGTGAAACAGCACCCAGCTTACGAGTCCAAAGCTGAAAAAAGTGGGGGCTGCAGAGAGCCACGCATGTCTTCTGTTGTGCCCTAGATTACAGACGAATGCACTCGCTCCTTTATATATACTGCAATCCACTATCCTGCCCAGGTCCCTTCATGCCGCGACTGAAGTTCAAGGCACATGCCCGCCGCAAGCGCAGCCAGAAAGACCAGAAATGTAGTCAACCTGGCATATTGATTGCTTAATTCGCGTGTTCTTGCACTAAATCTTCCGCATGCCTTCAAGTGTCCCTTGGTTGAACGCTGCTGGCCCTCAGCCCTGAGACCAGATAGAGTCGTGGTGTGTTTGTCCCCGGCCCGAACATGGTACCGGTAGATGCACTGGTGTACAAGCTCCTCACCTTGGGGGCTCCAAAAGCCGCTCGCTGCAGGAATGTCCTGAGTTTTGCACAATTTCTGCATAAGAAAACTGTTGCGGGGGCTTTCCAAATCTATCTGAGTTCTGTGTCTGTCTTAGGACTTCGTTGCTCTGGTGCTGCTGACGATCTGGACTACTGGCCTCTACGACCTCTCGGAGGCTGGTGGGACAGATGCAGACGCCGTTCTGTCGGGCGCGGAAACATACATGCATAAGCTAGCTAGATTTAGAGGCCCAAACTGTGAGTGGCTGTTTGTACCCCTGCATAAAACCCCATGATACCCCCATGTGCAGTCCTTGGAGTGGATCGAGTTCTATGCTGGCTCAGCTCGGTGCACTTCAAAGGTGCGCTTGAAAGGTTACACGGGTGCCTGCTTTGACAAGACCTATCACACCCCCTCGCCGGAACGTCCTCAGTCATCCAATTTTATGGATATCAACAGCTCTTCTGGCTTTGTGAAACCTAGCTGCACGCAACAACTGTCATGCATGCTTGTTTAAGTCGTTATGTTGGTGATCAAATTTGAGCTAGCTGCTGTGTGGCTTTGGCTACTCCCCTGATGTTGTGACCAAGGCTAGCTATAGTGGCTTTGCTGAAGTGCAAACCCCATGCTTTCGCAATTTGGCTGGGCATCAAATGCTCGTCTTGGACCAGCATCAACAGGGGAACATCGAAACGATGTGCTTGTGACCCATGGGGAGATCGAAGCCGACCTTCAGTTCGCGATGCTAACATGATGTTAGAAAGGCCGGGCTTTGGGCTCGAAAAGGTATTTCGATCTAGTGGGGTTAAACAAGATAGGGCTCTAGATATATTCATAGAAATATACTTGACTGCCTCAGGAGCTCCTGTCTCCTGCTTCTGGCTGTGGCCTTGGGGGGCTGCTTTATACTCGAGCAGCCTGGAGGATCGCTGCTGGAGTTTTATCCTACTTTCCGATTTGTGTTGACGGCGGTGGTGAGACAAGCTGGTCTGGGGGCCGTACGGATCTTAGTGTTACAGTTTGTACAGGACGTAGGCTGGGTTTTCGGAGGTTGCCAAGCTTTTCGGGTGAGTTCTACGGGGTTGCGAGGTTATTCGGTCTATCCTGGTTGCCGGCGAGGCCCGACGCCACAATCGCGTGTGATCTTCCTTGGGTGAAGTTGCTAGCTTAAGCCCTGCAGTGCTTTCAGCACAACACAAACGAGCAGGGCGACTCTGAAGCCGTCTTGCTAGAACACATGACCCGGCACTCCATCATGCATGGATTCCCTTGCTATCCCAAATCACACACATCGCTAGGTCACCCCATCGTTGCCCCGGGTTCCGCTCAAGCCCTGGTATAGTATACACACGAAACCAGAGTATTCACTCCGATCCTTACAACAAAGAACAAACCATATGTGTGCGCATATCAGTATATATAGTGTGTGTGTGTGTATACACACACATATATATATGTATATGTATGTGGGCCCCCTAAACCCTATCTGTAGATACGCATGTATGTATATGTATGTACACACACATACATACATATACACATACATACACACAAGGATACATACACTCCCAAACCCTATAGAAACCCTGTGAAGCCCAGGTTGCGAGAGTCGGCTGGTGGATGGGTCTGTATGGCGGCACCTGTCCGAAGAGGCAGTATGCATTCAGCAACTCACACCATATCAGACGGCTGGACCTCGGAGTTCTCAAGAAAACCCACCGACTGAAGACACAAAGAAAGTATGCGAGCAGAACCATCACTGTAACCAGGAAGCGCCGACAGGATGGAACCGTTACCTTTACAGGCACAAAGGAACTGAAGTCAACAGAGACGCTGGGATTTAACTGCTAGCATTCTTTGCATGTAACGGGACTGGTTTAACTGTGTTATCCCATACCCACGTAGTATTCATAGATATGATATGTCCATAGGTATCTAGCACGAAATCCTGAAGTTAGTTGCCTTTGTGCCAAAGAGCATCGAAGATTAAAGTGGGCGAGGTTTGTAAAGGTTTCTATAGGCCTGTGTTAAGTTATAGCTATAACAATGGAAGGTGTTGGGTAGGTCTGTACGGGGTTAACTACCTACTTCGTCACGGCTCATGGGCTACAAGGTCGGGGTTTTGTAGGGTTTTGGTGCCTAATTAATGCACTAGCTTAGTCTAGTACCTGCTTTTCGGGTAGCCTGGCATTCGGAAACTGAGCTTTGTTGGGGCTTTGTAGAAGGCTTTGCAAGGGGTGCTTGTGGTTGTCAGTAGCAATAGACAGCCTGTTTAGTGCTTTAATTGGTTTGGGCTTCTAGAAAGTGTTATTCTGTTTACTAAGTTAATTTGTGCCTGCTCAGGATCTACCCAACGCCCTTTGCTGAAGCGGTGGCAGACATCTTCGAGGATTTGAGGTCGTCGGCTATGGGTTGCCCCGCAGTACCGGACATGCCTAGTGGATCGGGTCTTGAAGCCTTTAAAGCAGCGCAAACGCCAGCAGATGTGCAGCGGCTCTTCCGGCAGGCGGTCCTTAGGTCTGCCTACGATTATATGAGAGGAGGAACCCATCTACAGATCCCTCCTGAGTGGAAAGCCCTGTTCCCTGCTAGACACAGAAAGAGGTCTTGAAGCTAGGGCAGGGTCGTTTCGAAGGAACGCAGAAGCTCCCGACCAAACCGTGGGTTATAAATTCTCCATAACCAATCGATCATAGTCCGGGCCCCGGGCCCGGGACCGTGGGTTAAGGTTTTATAGAGGGCTGCAGGTTCTAAGTTGGTTTTATATAGCTTTTAAGCAATTATTATAACTTTTTACTAGTTAGAATGTAGGTTTTTAAGCCCAAAACCCATAATTACCCGTCGGGAACCCATAAAAAACCCATCAGAAACCCATAAACACATTACAAGAACCTGGTTTTCATACAGAACCCACTTTTTGAGAACCCATAAATAAGCGTCGGGAACCCATAATTACCCGTAGGGCAAAAGTAGGTTTTTATAAACCCCAGTTATGACGCACTTAAGCGCAATTTTATGGCTGGTCGGGCATTTCTGCGAAACCTTGGCCTCAATTAGGCACCGCCTGGCCGATTGTGTCACCTGAACACTTTCGAGCGAAACCCCAAAAATGCCGACCTAAAGCTTCGGGGCAGCCTGCTGTTGCCTGATGGACTTACCAGCTTCATTTCCTTAAGGACTCCAGTGTGCTCAAGCCACGGTAGTGGAAGCAAGGCAGCCAGCGAGGCTGCGCGTCGATCCGTATGTCGAAGGCATGGAGCTGCCAGACCCTGGCAGTGGGATATGAGCAGGTTATGCGGGACGCGGAAGAGGAGCAACTTCTTTCTGACGAGCAAGCTCTGCTCAAGAAGATCAGAGCACTTCGCTTCAACAGCCATGCACAGTCTAGATATATGCATTGTCTGAACCAAGAAGATGGATCCAACTAATCCTGTTTCCCACTAAGATGCTTGAAAGCGAAGTGGCAGCCGAGCCAGCGGAGAGCCCGGTCCCGCCTCCTCGATCATCGTCGCCCGAGGCCGTCGAATCCGCCTGTGCATGCTTTGTTAAGGGACACACGCATGTAGTGCCGCAGGCTGGTAATGGCGCTCAATCCATGGAGACTTTGACTGTGCCCGCCACGGTCCCACTGTCGTGTTTAGCACAATGTTTAAGTTTACCCAAGTCAGGCAGCATTCTCTACGATATGTCTCATGCCAGGAAGAAGAGCTGGCCGAGATGAACCATGATCTGCGAGATGATGAACAGGTCATTATAGTTGTTCTTGCCGTGATAGCATGCTCGTCCTATCTAAGTCAGTTGTTGGTCTCCTGTGGCAGGAGACCAACAACGATGAGCATGAGCCACCCTCGGACCCCAACGACACCGACACAGCTGAGAAGGTTTCTGCTTCCGCACGACCATCGAAGCGCAAGCGAGCCAAGACGAGACGTGTGCCTGTCCTGCAGCCCAGTCCGTTGGTGCAACCCTTTCGATTGTTGTGGAGTTCACACAGCTTGTTGCAGGAGCTGCTTCAGGAAGCGGCCAAAGCGAGAATCGCTCGTATGACCAAGCCGAAGCGCAAACGTACAGATCTGAATGTGCCGCAATTTGTGATCGACAAGTGGAATTCCGGTACGAATGCCAAAGACGAAATGGCCGAGTTGCTGTTGCATCTCAACAACAACAAGGAGCATGTGACTCTGATATAGCTGTATGGCAGTCCCTCAACAACACGCCTGGCATGACTTGTTCATCCTCCCACCCTGCAAGGATAAGTTCATCGAGGAGCTCGAGCTTATTATCAAAAAAATCAAGAAGTTCACCCTTCATGTCGATGAAGGGTGGTATAGCGAACTGGAGATGAAGACCGAGCTCAAGTGGTCTCCGCCCGGAGCTTATTTCGGAAACTTCAGGGTTAATCTAAAGAATTTGGCACAGGTGCTTCAACGCTGCCTCGTTCCGTAGGCAGAGGATCGCCGGTGCCAAGAAGCTTTGCGAAGCGAACCCTGACCTGGTCAGGACTTCTTATGCAGCCATTAGCTAGCAAAGCTTGTGGACGGGGGTTCAACTGAATCGGGTCTTGTTCATCTGAGCAGGAGCAATGTTTATGATGGTGTCAAGGAATACTATGTCACAGTCAGAGAAACTGCGAAGCATGTTCATGCTCACGAGCAAGAGCAGAGCCAGCGCAAGAAGATGAAGGCCCCATCCCTGCAATTGCACAATCAAGCTAAAGCCCTAACCAAACCCAAATCATCCTTAAGTTTCTGAACAGGCAGAAGAACCCATGGAGTTCAAAAAGGACGAGTTCGACTTGCTGGACAAGGCCAAGGCTCGCTCCGGAGTGCCGGACCGCCAGCAGCCTGCAAGTGCAGGGAAAGCGTCTGTGCACGAGGCCCGGGTCCAGATGAGGGTTAGTGCTTCAAGATGTTTAGACATTTTCAGGATGTTATCAGATGCTATAGGGATCCAGGGGTAAAGGGCCTATATAGGGTTTATAAAGGGCTTATCTAGAAGCTTAAGGGTTTGTATAGGTTTGGGGTGTGTGTGTGTGTGTGTGTGTGTGTCACTGTTGGGCTGTGTGGCTGATTGCCTGTGTGTGTGAGTGTGTGAGTGTGTGTGTGTGTGTGCGTGTGTGTCTGTGGTGTGTGTGTGTGTGTGTCGGTGTATGTGCACGGGGGCCTCTTTGTGTCTGTGTACGTATGTATGTATGGATGAATGTGTATATGTATATGTAGATGTATATGTATATATGTGTATATGTGTATATGTGTATATGTGTAGTGTATATGTGTATATGTATATGTATATGTATATGTATATGTATATGTATATGTATATGTATATGTATATGTATATGTATATGTATATGTATATGTATGTGTGTGTGGGTATGTGCATCCATATCTGTATCTCTGGTTCTCTCGCTTTCTCCCTCTCTGTCTCTCTCTCACTCTCTTCTTTCTCTACTCTACTCTGCCCTTCTCTTCTGTTCTCTCTTCCATCTCTCTCTCTCTCTCTCTCTCTCTCTCTCTCTCTCTCTCTCTCTCTCTCTCTCTCTCTCTCTCTCTCTCTCTCTCTCTCTCTCTCTCTCTCTCTCTCTCTCTCTCTCTCTCTCTCTCTCTCTCTCTCTCTCCCTCTCACTCACCCACACACACACACCAAACAAAACCAAAACGAAAACACATGCTTTCACACACGAACACCCGCAGACACACCGCACCACACGACAGGTGCACTTGGCAACACCGACATAGAGACAGAGAGAGACAGACAGAGGAGTTGCTTGCACAATCGTACTAGGCATTTCCCGATGTTCCCTCCTACCCTGGCAGCAAAAAGCCACTGCGGACCGCTTCCTGGAGTCCATCCTCGCCAAGACGACCAAGCTGCGCCAGTTGCTGAAGGACCTTCGCTGCAACTACGGTGCGGATGCCACGGCGTGGTTTTCTTAGATCGGCTTAATGCAGTAAGTCACACCAGGAGACAGTCTGTGATCATGTCATAGTTACTTATCATGAACCATGAACGGACTAGTCAGGTCGATCAGCCAGATCGAAGATCACATCAAGAAATTGGATAGCGAATACGAGAAGGTGAACGAGCTGAAATCCAAAGGGGAGGTGGACGGCTACGACCCGAGGCCAGGCTAACTTCTTAATACGGCTGTCGGGAATCGGGTGTTTGATGCGCCCTCTCTGTCTGTGCCCATACGGTGTGAATCTCCAAGCTATGAAACCTGCACGCCAGCACATGAAGATGAACATATCTTGATTTCCCACATTGAAGCTACATCGTATGTTATGTGACCTGTCGCACGCAGCTGGTGGACCAACTTGGAGAGCAAGATGAAATCTGCTACAATGGTGCCGCGAGCTTACCTCTGTAGCGAGTTACCAGCGAAACCCTTCAATCCTCCAACACACAGTTGGCCTTCCCACCTTCAGGGCCAGCCGTGCCACGAGTTGCAGGTGCGGCACCTCGGCGGATCAGAGTGTCGGGCCAGTTGTCTCATGTTTTGGGCTTCTCTTCCCATACTCACGCTCAACTCAGGAACGCCAAGAAATTCTTCGGGAAGAATGCCCCTGGTGCTCCTGCTCCTGGCGCAACTGCACCCAACCCGAGATCCAAAGCCCCTAAGGCCAAGGCTAAAGCGAAGCAAACCTCGAAGAAGTAGCTCGCTGCGGTCGCCTTGCATGACTTGCGAACATAATAGTATGTGCAGCAACTATGCTAAGTGTTGTGTTGTGCACTTCGCACGAATACTTTCCTGCCCGGGCCAGGTGACTAGTTTGTCGATCTAACTTAAAGTAGGATAAGCAGGCCCGCTGCGCAAGTCATGTCAGATGGGGAGGGAAGCTGGAAGCGATAAGCATTTGGCCTCCACAGCTTCGTGATGTGATTGCTGATGCCGTGGTCCTTGCCGCGGGTTTACGAGCACACGGCTGTAAGCTTCTAGGCTATTTAATGTCTATATATAGTGACTGATTCTAACCATAGCTACACAAGTAGGGGAGCTACAAGAAAGACTTGCTTCCCACATGTGCCGGCCCTGGGATGCTTCAGCCGAGAGTTCTTTTGGTTTTCCTGGGAGTGATGCGGTCCTGTTGGGGCACTCAGGATCTGACGGAAGCCTAGGGACCGCCTACGTTCGGCTGAGTTGTGCTCTGCAGAAAACACAGACTTCGATCACAAGTGGCTTCAAAGTTTGCATGTGAGCTGTCCCAGAAACACCAAATCCTGAGATATGAACACATCTTGCCCCGCATGCCAGAACCTGGTCCAGTGGCGAAGCAATGCTTTCGTGTGATCGGAGATGGCGCCCGGAGCTCATCATCTGCCAGCCGCTTCCGAGCCTTCAGAACATGTTCTGTGAAATCCGACTAGGCTGAAGTTTAAACTGTCGTGTTCAGCTGCAATGTGAAAGTCTGGCCTGGCTCAAACTCAGCTGGGGAGTTGTTTAGGGTGTTTCGGAGTGACATACCCAATGTTATTATGGAGCCTCCGGAGTTTGAGCTATGGGATCTTCTGACATGTCATCGCTCCGTGTTTCGGCTGCAAACGAGGTAACCTGGAGGTAACAGGAACAACGTCATGTAGCAACCCCATATCCATGATTGCACTCAGGCTGACGATGCTCCATTCCCGTGGCCTGACCCATCGTGCGTCGACGAGGCTGAACGTGCAAAGGCCTGCGCAACCCTGCCCACTGCACGGGTCGTGCCTTCACCCCCAAAGCTTTCAGCAGCTTGGAAGCCAGCCTGGGAACGGCATGTTTCAGACTCTGTTTTGGCCGACAACGAGATAGTGTCTGTGCTTCGGGAAGTGGATGAGCATTCAGACATAGAGTGGCGCTTGGCTGCCCGGGCAACTACTGCAGGGGGTATCCTCAGCCACGCAATCCATATCGTGAATCAACTGCTACACCGTCATGCTCCTATGATTTTCAAAATAGGTTTCACCCACAATGCCTGCTGGCGCTGGGAGAATACCATTTATGGTTACAGGTGGCAGCGGGAAAAGTGGGAGAAGATGTGTTTGTTACACATCGCCGAAGAACCTTTCAGCCTGGCAATGCTCGAAGCCGCCCTCATCAATAAATTTCAAAGAGCCTTAGCCGATTTTAGTTATTGTTTTTGAATGACCCCAACCCCTTAAAACTACCGACTCTCCTAGCTACCTTCGCCTATCATCCCTGAGGCACGCCTGGCTGCCGAAATACTCGATCCGGCGGAGATAATGTGAGGACGGATGGGGCCGCCTCGGTGAGTGTGTACATGACATACATTGTGTACAGATCTTTTAAGCACAAGCCTGCTTGATTGATGATTGAACAGGGGCTGTTCTGCAAGGGCGTGTGTCACTTCCAGACACAGCTCGCAGCAACTTAAAGTTTCTCGCCTATGGGGAACGAGCGTCAAAACTGCATGTTCATGTGCTAGTGATCGATCATTGCTGGCAAGGTACTTTTGCATCATGAGCTTTCTATTGTGCAAGCTGAAGTTGTATTGCATTCCCACGAACGACAAACATAAATCTGTTTTGGGCCTTGCCGAGGCCTCTTGCAGCTCGGCCGTGGAGTCGGCCCGGGCTGTGGTCGAAGAAATGCCAGCTGCAGCGACTGCTTCAGTGCGACGTGTTGCTAAGTGCTCCGTACGGGATGCTGAGAGGGACATGCATAGATTGGGGGACAAGTTTCGGTTGAGACTTGGGGTGCGCCTGAGTCGAGTGCCGCTGCTGCAAGAGATGAAGATCGCCATACTATTCATGTCATCCTGGATCAATCTTTTTCTTCAGAAGAACTTATGGTACTTTCTTTGTGGCTTGGACGAAGCGAACGAGGAACGATGTGAGCGACAGCTGGAATTGTACTGGGAACGTTTTCGTGGGATTGCTCCGCAGCACCCAGTGTTTCAACGTTCGCCTTCGGACCTTCGCCGGACTTGTCCGGTCCTGGTCCACGGAGACGAGGGCCGGAGTGCCAAAAAAACAGCATTGATGGTGCTTTCTTTTCATGCTGTCCTGGGGCGCGGAAGCTCTCAATCTTCTGAGAAGGGGCCTACCTGTGCCGAGTTCCTGCCACAGGAAATGAACTTTCTTGGCCATACTTTCGCTACACGGTACTTACTTGCCGTATTGCCACGAGCCATGTACGATGATGCCCTTGCAGGGAATTTCCAACGACTTTTGGGACATCTGGTTCCGGATATGCGAAGCCTTTTTGAGGAAGGGCTGCTATCTCCAGTCTACAACAAGAAGTTTTTTGTATGCGTCGTGAACATCATGGGGGATTGGCCTTTCCTGGCCAAGGCTTTCAATTATAATCGGACGTTCGGCAATTCAGCCAAACGTGAATCGTCCAAAAAAGCACCAACAGGGATATGTCATGCTTGTTTGGCCGACAGGCCAGGCTTCCCTTTCGAGGATTTCGAATCCAGTCAGCCTCGATGGCGGCAGACGGTGAACGTTCTACCTGCCTACGACAGAACGCCTGTTTTGATGACGTTGCCACACGATGCGGCTGACCCTTCCGGCTTCGCAGGCCAAGACTACTTTCACGGGTTTCATCTCGGAGCCGGAAAAATCTTTGTCGCATCCGTTCTTGCACTTCTCCAGTACACCTTTGCAGGTGACAGTTTCAAGGTCCGCTTCAAGTCAATGGAAAGTGCATTCTTCGACTGGTGTCAGCGTCATCGTCAGTTTCCTTATATCCGCAAACTGAACCAGGACACGCTGGGTTGGCCTCATGCGACAGAGCCAGCAATGGGCGGGTGGAGCAAAGGTTCCACCACACTATGTTTGCTACGTTGGTTCGTTTGCTTTTGCCACCAGAGCAGAGATACGATCCCAGAGGATTCCTTGTTGTTTCTGGCATGGCAGGCAGCATGGCAAATCAACAAGTTTTTTTCGATGCTGTACCGCGAGAAACTGTGGATCATCGCTTCGAGAGCAAAGGAGATAGCTGCACATGGGCGGGCTTTTCTGAAGTACAACGGCCGCTGCGCCAAGCGCGCTTTCGACGAGAACTTGCCGCTGTTCATGTTTATGCCTAATTTGCACAGACTACATCATTTGATGATGAGGATGGAAGATCAGGCTGAAGTTTCGGCCTTTGTGCAGAACGGCTTGATGTGGTCATGCCAAATCGAGGAGGATTTTATCGGAAGGCCCTCGCGACTGAGCCGGCGAGTTCACCCTCGCCGCGTTATCGAGCGCACATTGCTTCGCAGTCTGACAGCGGCTCATAGGCAGTTTCGAAGTGCGGGGCTTCTCCACGGCAGCTGACTGTGTAAACTCATTTCAGATCATGAGCATCAGAATGTAAAATGAACATACATACTTGTTTTCGTCGACACATAAAGACTTTGCAACTGTTGTGGACAGCTCACGCTCTCACTGCTCAGTGCGCGGCCCAGAATCTCGGATCCCGGCAGCAGGCGCGTCGAGCCACAAAAGTTGTGTGGAGCGAGCTTCTAAACCACCCAATGAGCTCAATTCAGCTCATCCAAGCATTGCAATCCTATGTCGAGCAATACCCCGATGATCCCCGAACTCCCAAACAGACCTATCTTCTTCGAATCAAGCTCCTGATTGCTCAATCTCAGCTGATCCAGCTATAGCACTCCTGCTACAAGCAACACCCCGATGACACCCGAAATACAAAACCTAACACCCTGATGATCCCCCAAAACACAAGAACCGCGTTCTTTCTTCAAGAACCTGGTTTTCCCAAACAACCTACCTTTTTAAGGGGTCTGGAGGGTGTAGGTAGGGCTTATCGGGATTAGGGATCCCTATACCAGCCAAAATTCCGCAAATCCGAAGCACGCAAAGCAAAATCCCCGCACCCGGCACCTTAAACCTCAAAGGCCCCCAAAACCGGACAGCACGCCCTAAGACCCGAAGTCTCTAGGGCCCGTAAACCCAAACCACTAGACGAATGCCTAAGCCGCAGCCCTAAACCCTAAACCCTACACCCTATAGACCCTATACCCTGAACCCCAAAGGCCCTACATCCTAAGTAAGCCCAAAAAAGCCAAAACCCTCAAGGCCTTATACCCCTAGCCCCAAAGGCCTATATATATATATATATACATATATATATATATGCATATATAGATATATCTCCTAAGTAAGCCCTGACGCAACCTACAACACTCTTGGTCCAGATTCCGCTTCGAGGGAACCTGGAGGTCCGCACGTGATCGGAAGCACCTTCTGGGGGTCGCTTAGGGTTCTTTTCCAGGGTTTATATAGAGTTTAGGGTTTAGAGGGTTTAGGGTTTAAAGTTTCGGGTTTAGAGGGTTTAGGGTTTTTTTTTCTTCGTCAAGCGAATGTGGGGATTACCGGGCGGTGGTAAAGGCCCGATGCAAAAGGGTTTTTTTTTTTAGAGTTTTGGTTTCCCCCAAATCTCGTCAGTTTAGGGTTTAGAGGGTTTGGGGTTTAGGGTAAAAGCAACTCGAGATCCCAGTATTTCAGTCTGTACTGGCGGCGGGCTCTGGGTTAGCGGGGCTTCAAGAAATCCATTTTTTTACACCTGGACTGAAGAGTTTACGGTTCAAGTAGGGGTTCGGGTTTAGGGTAGGGTTCAGACTCCAATGGCACTGGTAGTGCTAGTCACAGTCATGGTGTGGGCAAGAAGACAGCAGCCATACATTTAACAGTCACAACTAGGAATGGCGAACGTAATCTGTGACCACCAGTGTCAAAAGCAGTCAGTGAGACGAGTAAGCTTGCAAAAATATGTCCTGTGCTCTTCTTGATTTGGCGCAAAACATGTTTTCTCAGAAGGAACATGAGGTTTACTGTTGTGGCTGTACTGTAGTACATTGGCTGTGATGGCTATGCTGCCCAAAAATGTCGAAGGCTACTTACTCCGCTGCTTTAATGTTCAGGATACCTACGTTGTACTTATAATCGGTTTTGCACAAAGCTAGATACACATCCTCCAGATGTTGCTCTATCAGTTCTGGTTCGTCGATTGGCGAGGTTTTTGAGTTCTTCCAACAACTACATAAAGTGCAATTCGTTCTCAAAAAATTACGAACAACCTCACGTTGTTCGCGCTCTCTCACTCTCTCTCTCTCTCTCTCTTAGCTGCTGCTGCTGCTGCATTGTACTGCTCACTTGCGAACTGCGCGGGCATAGTACCGAAATACAGTGATACTGTGATATGCATCCAAGATCCCCCCGTGCTAGTAATCCTTGTAGAACCCTGTAAGGGGATCCTTCTCCAATTATCAGGGCCCCCATGCTTAAGTACCCTTAGAACCCCTAAAAAAAGCAATGATCCTTTCTTGGAGTTTGGTACTAATCATCATGATGACAACACTAACAATACAACTGTACGTGTAATTCCTGAGAGCACTAAAGCATATTATACCCGACAGAAGTACTGAATTTCAATCCAAAGGAGCCCCCGAGGTCGGTGAGTCCAGGCGTGAGGCCAAGTGGAAGCCGCGAGGAAAAAGGCCCTGGTGGGAGGTTCAGAGGACGTAGCAAGTAGGGTTGTAAGAACAAGTCAGGTAGCAAAAGTTATATTAGATATTGATCAGTTATAAGATACAAGTAAGGTAGCCATAGGTAAATATTAGATATTTATCAGACCAACTCAGTGACTTAAAGCCCTACTTACCAAGTCTTCTGATACTCTTCCTGGTGGGGAAGGGTTACTACAAGCGCTGCTATTTGGAGTTAGGGTTTAGGGTTGGGAGCGTCGGCGCTCACACTCGGACGGGAGTTTAGGGTTTAGAGTTTGGAGTCCGATTTAGGGATCCTTACTAGGACTAGAAGAGGAAGTCTAGGGGTATGCTTAAGGGTTCAGGCTTCAGCGTTGTTGGCTCACAGAAGTGTAGGGCTTTGGTGTTTAGGGGTTTCGGGCAATCGTCCGTACGGTAGCCCTAGTTAGGAAGGGCCCCCCACTATGTTACTAGTACAAATGACCATCGAAAAACTCGAATTATGGTGCTGCCATTGGGCCGCGGCTTCACACCGCGCAGCGGAGGCCACGGCTTCGGTGCGGATACCCGCCGGCCTGTAGCAATTTGAAGCATTCGATCCGAAGGTCCTCAGGCCCGAAAATCTTCAAGGCAATGATGATACGTGGGCTAGAACCCTATTTAAAGACAAGAACCCGGAGAATCCTCCCTCCTGGTTGCAGCATTAGAGTTCTTCATGTTGTCGAAAGCTTCTTGCGAAACTCTAGACACTCAGCACTTGTGGTCTCAACACAACAACGCTGGACCAGGACCGTTTACTGACATGTACATTTCTACATAGTTGGCCACTCAGCAGGTAGCGGTCACTGATGAAAGTACTGGCTCATTCATTCAGTGTTTCTTGACTGGGTATGCCTCCACACCATCTTTGACATGGATGAAGATTATACCGTTGTACCCTACGGAACCTGTGCAAACACAAACCGAAGCGGACGCGAAGCTTCAGCCTTAGTCCCCAGACCGGAAGCCCTGCCGGACGCACTTACCTATGGGGCCATACCCTACCCCTTTTTTTAAGGTACCTATACTTTTCTATATATGAGAACCTAGCCATAAAACAAGGTACCCTAAAACAGGGGTAGGATATGACCCTCTAGGTACAGTAGAACTCAAGCCTAAGGCCGAGTTTTGCAGGGCCTGCGGCCTTGAGACTTGGAAGCAGCTGTGGCATTCAGTGACTTAGGGCGTCATGTTTTTGGTTCTGAGCTTTGTTGGGGGGGACCCTAATATAGCACCGAAAAATGGTGTTATAAGGACCCCAGAATAAGGTACCCCTGATTTTCGAAAACTCCCATTTTTCAGCAGGATTTGGGGCCTCGGGGTTGGGTTACTGTCCGACTGCAGGCCAGGGGCTTGTTCACCACCACGACGCCTGCTGCGGGACGCCAAACCAGATAGATTTTCAGATTCGCGCATGCTTGGTGGGTTTTAGAAGTTTTTAGAACTGTTCTTCTATGGAAATATGGCCAGCTGCGTTGTGGCCCCGAACTGCCAAATGCCGCAAAAGCGGACACCCAACAACATAGGTCCAAACAGAGGTCCTGCAGGCGCCACTACAGGGACTAGTGTAGGTCATGGGTTGCCTCCATTTTTTCTGCAATAACAAGGACTGCTGCTGCAAAACGTTTGCGAACTTTTTTCAGCTCCATGGCCCAATCCTAACTCAGGCGGTAGCTCTCAACGACTGCAAGGCCCCCCCCCCCCCCCCAGAATACGGAGTATTCCTGTAATGAGAAGAGAGTCCCTTGACAAATGTGCCTTCATTCACCAAGGATACTCTATAAGTTCGAAAAGGGCTTCTTGTTGCAGGGAGACGTGGCCTGATATGAGCTCCAGCACCTAAACTGGAATCTGCAATCGGGCGGACTCGAAGAAAAAGTTCAGTTCGAGTTGGAGCTGTCGTATGGTTGTTGGGTCAAATGAACTTTATATATATATATATATATATATATATACATATATATGTTCTTGATGTTATGGGATTCTGTGGGCGATGGGTTTTGTCTTGGTCTAAAGCTATCACTGCTGGCCTAGCGAATTTTTAACCCAGCCAATCGTAAACCCTCAACCCTAAACGCCAAAGTGTAAACCCTAAACTGGCTGGTGCATGGCCTGGGCAGGTGCGAAGCATTTCGACGTCCGGGGCAGCCGCGGGTCCCTCCCAAGGAGCTGTTTCCTCGGTTAAGAGTTTCAGGGTTACGGTTGTGGATCTTCGGTTTTCGGAGTCAGGATGATGTTTGGGATTTCAGGCTTAAGATTTGTTTTTAGGGTTCAGGGTTTGTGGCCTAGGGTTGGGGGAATCTTTCTACGGGCTTTCTCGATGGAGCGGCATAGGCTTTACAGGGCAATATTGTGGACTACCGAACAAAGAATAACAATGCAGGCCTGTATTTTTGACTCTAGAGTGAAGGGTTAATTAGGGCCCTTCGTGCTTCGGACTTCTTACCTCCTTCTCGTTGGAATTCTTTGGGTGGGCTCTCCAACTTTTGTCAGCACAGGGCTAATTTACAACCCGAAATTCCCAGACCCCCGGGAGGATCTAGAAACTAGATCCCGTAATTTGGGGCCCTACTTGGAGGATCATGGGCTTAGTAACTATAGTTATAAGTCCCTTAATTGGGGTTATAAGTAATTATAAGTATTAGTTACCCCAATAATAACCCTAGTTACTAAGTCCCAGGATCCTTCAAGTATACTACTAAGGGTACTTTACAGGAACCCCCATTGAGGGATCTACTTTTTGGATCGTCCCAGGGGTCTGGGTTTAAGCTGTCCGCTACCCGCTAGTCAAGCTACCAATATCTCCTGCGAAAATCCACACATCCAACATCGGAGGGCTTATGCGCTTTCAGGTGCTCTTTGCTCGTTATGTGGAAGCCGGCCCTCCAAACCATAACCCAAGAAAGCCCGGAGCCCAGAATACCCAAATCCAGAACACCCAAAGCCACAAATGTCCAAACCAGGAAGCTAATTCGTTCGAGGATTGCTGCAAGCCGAACAGTTTAGCTGATGCTTGTTGCGCTGTTTCTGCTACAACGATGCGGCGATTTCCTTCTCCCTATGCTTACCTTTGGTTAGTAGGGAATGGAAGAATGGTAGTAATAGTAGTTATAATTGTACCTCATTCCTCCATTCCCTACTATCCAAAGGTAGGTATGACCTCTAAGCTTCAATCCGCTAAACTATGTTTCCGGGTCTAGGCCTGTGCACCCTAAACCTTTGGACAAGCCTCCAATGGTTCGCTCGTCCCTTCGGCTTCCCATCTTTGAAGCATGGCAAGTAGCAGCTCTTCCTGTGCAGGCTGAGAACCCCACCCCCAAAACCAACACCCTAAACCCCAAACCCTTTTTGCATCCGGGGTTGGGAACTCGGTCCTAAACCCTAAACCCTTTTTGCATCAGGGGTTGGGAACTCGTCCCCTAAGCCCTAAACCCGAAACCATTTGGTTTGTACCTTTTTGGTTCGGGCTTGGGCTTTGGGGCTTAGGGCGTCAGGGTTGAGGGTCTAGGCTTGAAGACTCTATGGTTGAGGTGTGATTGGGCCACAGGCGGGCCGTTAGCGCTGTGGATTTAGGGCTAATAAGCCACAGGCATCACATGCCTAACTTTGCTCATCTAAAAGAGCCCAACAAGTTTGAAGGCTCGGTACTGGAAAACTAAGGGCTAGCAAGGCTCACGGCTTTTCCAGAAGCTCACCTGGCTCGATCGAGGGTCCCCCATGGGAGGGCCAGAGTCGAGGGGCCTGGGGTGAAGGCTTTTGGGGCTTCGCCGCTCGCACTCGGGTTTAAGGATGTCGACGTGTATGCATGGAGGTTTCAGCACTCACAGCTGGGACGAGCCTGGTGAGGATACTGGTGCGACGAAAACACATTCAAGGTCTCCAGGGGGTTCCAGTGTTTAGGGCCAGCAGGTACTAACTGTTGCTACAATTTGAGAATCACCCTCCCATCGGAAAGCCGTGTGGGAAGCACCTTCAACCCAAAGCTGCAAAACAAGTCTCATCCCCCCTCCTACACTCTGGCATTTCAAAGCCTCTACCTGCAGAGAGTGATGGGTGGGTGGGGCTTATTGCTAATACTGTTTAAGTATGCTTCAGGGCTCATGGATTACGACACAGACCTGCCTTCTGGGTCTCTGAAGGCATACAGCCAATGGCGGCAGCCTAGGCAAGCACCCAGACTGCACCGTCAGGTCTGGCTCTGGTGCGGCTTGTGCCACAAGGTTTCGAGCAAAGCAGAGACCGGATCTGCATCATTGTTTAAACCCTGAACTCTAAACCCTCAGGCGTCTGATTGATAACCCCCCAGATCATCCGAAACCCTCAAACCCTTCGACCCCCAGCACTCTAAACCCTTAAACCCCTAGACCCAAACCCAAAGCCCCTGAATACCCCTTTTTGCATCCAGGCCTCCTGACCCAAGCCCTAAGCCGCATAGAATCCCTAAAAACCCTAAACCTGAAACCCCCTAAACCCCAGGCCCCTGAAGCCTCTGAACACATCTGCAGCCTTCAAACCCCAACACTCCAAACATTCCCAAGCTCCTAAACCCCTACAGGGAACTCCAGAAAGTTGGAATATGGCTTCAGGGTAGGATACCTTATAATTTACCATAGAAGGGTTAGGATAATCATATTCCAACTTTGTGGCTTTCACCTTAGACCCAAACCCCAAGGCCCCCTCAGAAATCTTAACCGGAACCCTCCGATCCCCTAATCCGCCAAACCCCCAAGCCCCTTAGAATCCTTAAACCTCCGCAATTAGGGGACCCTCATATAGTACCCTGAGAAGTAAGTTCCTTATCATAAGGACCCCAAAATGAGATAATTACCCCTCTTTCGGAAACTCTAAGCCCTAAACCCTCAGAAGAACCCTTATAGATCCCTTCAAGGATCCCTTTAACGGTACCCCTCATTTTCGAAAACTCTAAACCCTTATGGAGCCCTTTAAAGGAACCCTAAATTACCCCTCGTTTTCGAAAACTCTAAACCCCCATAGAGCCCTTTAAAGGAACCCTAAGGTACCCCTCATTTTCGAAAACTCTAAACCCTCATAGAGCCCTTTAAAGGAACCCGAAGGTATCCCTCGTTTTCGAAAACTCTAAACCCCCATAGAGCCCTTTAAAGGAACCCGAAGGTATCCCTCGTTTTCGAAAACTCTAAACCCCCATAGAGCCCTTTAAAGGAACCCTAAGGCACCCCTCGTTTTCGAAAACTCTAAACCCCCATAGAGCCCTGTAAAGGAACCCCTAGGTACCCCTCATTTTCAACCCTCATAGAGCCCTTTATAAACGAACCCTAAGGAACCCCTCATTTTCGAAAACTCTAAACTTTAAAGGAACCCCAAGGTACCCCTCATTTTCGAAAACTCGCATCTGCAGCAAGGCAGCCGCCAGCAGCGAGTCGGCGCGGCGCTGGCCCAGGAGAGCTCCGAGGGCGGCCGTCCACCAGGTCCCCGCCTGGCTTTTGCTTAGGGGTTTAAGTTTAGGGTTTAGGGATTTAAGGGGTTTAAGGTTTAGGGGTTTGGGGTTTAGGGCTTTTGCAAAGCTTTCTTCCTAGATTTAGAGTTTAGGGATTTAGGGGGTTTAAGGTTTAGAGTCTACGGGCTTAGGGTGTTTAGGGTTTAGGGCTTTTGCAGGGCTCTTTCTCATGCGTTTGGAGGGTTAAGGGGTTAGGGGGTTGAGGGGTTTAGGGGTTGAGGGGTTTACGCTCTCGCAACTCGGACAATCCAGACGAGGTTCTTGGTCGGCAACTGAACTTCTGCAGGACCCCCCGATAGCAGTAGAAAACAGCGAAACAAAAGGTAAGGCCATAGACTTCGTGCTACCAGGGGGTGCGTAAGGCTTCACACATTGGAGAAGCAGAGTCCCTCCTATATCCCCACATGAAACAGCGCCAACACAAGGTAAGGCCACGAAAGACGGGCTACAGGAGGAGCTCCGAAAAAGGTAGACGGGATGTACAGTATAGCGAACTCGCGTGTATCGACACCGAGGACAGAAGTGTGAAACCACTGCAAAGAAAGCTGAAATTAGGCGATTTCCAGTACACTGGTCATGCAAGCAACTATCTAAGACATACACGTCACTCCGACAGCATGCACAGGGTCTCAGAACAAGGTGTATGTGTGTGCGGGGTCAAAATTACTGGCCATGCATGCAAATCACGCTCGACGTGCACCTCACTCCAACGGCATGTACAAGGCTTCTCAAGTCGACACCCTCATTAGTCCCCATACTCAGAAGTGCTCGACCCGAAGTATGCAGCCATGTCAGGGTGTAGCGGTCTCCATCCATGTACTGCAGGACAGTCACTCTTCAAGGACAGCAGACCAGACACTGACCACCAGTGCGGTGATGCGGGCTTCCGACCGTTCGGTTGCTGCTCAACTTGCAAAGGAGCCATCACAGTCACGCTTGGTCAAGTCAGCCACGAAAGTCCTCACCCTGTCATGTAGGATGTATGCTCATGCAGGCCGCGCCCACTTTGGTGACAGATCGAACACACCCACGGGGTGAAGGTGGTGGTCATCGCGGCACATGTCTGACCAAGCCGACTGTATGTAAACACTCCAGTGCACATGCACAAAAGCGATAGCAAGGCAGGACCGGTGAACTCCGGCAGTTCGACCATTTGAGGGCGGAGATCAAACAAGCGGGTTCCCATCTAGCTTCCACAGGAAGCGCACGCAGCTGAGGTCATGTATCCAGCTCCAAAATCCAGAACTCTCCATAGCGATAGGTCCAGGGGAGTCTCGCGGCAGTGATGCAGCGATGATGGCATGCCGCAAAATGAGTCATGGCTGGATTGCACGGGCGAGGGGTAGTGGTTTGGGGTGAGGTCGGGAAAACAGGGCTTAAGTTCATATTTGTAAAAGGGGAGTGAGGTGAGGCAGACTGACACTGACGGCGCGATCTCATGATCATCACCCATGCATCATCAGAAAGAAAGCAGCACGCAGTAGGCAAGGGCATGCAAAAGGGAGAAAAGGGCAGTGCAAAGGCAAGGAAGGCAGTCCAGCAGGGCAGTCCAGCATGAATTCCAAGTAAGTGCAGCCAAGGCGCCGGAACCAAGAGACTGGGTCCAAAAGAAAGCAACCCGAAGGCAAGAACCAGGAACAAACCCCAAAGACCTGAACTGAAAAGACAAAGTCGAACTCAACCGTAGAGACCCTCAATCGGTGCAGGACTAAGGATCAGTCCCCAGCAGGGGAGGTGTAGCCTAAGTTGATGCCATACGATTGCTTCCGCAGTACAGTCCAAACGGCCCCATGCGTCCATAACACAATGCTCGAGGAACCTAGCATCATCTGCGGAGGCATACGTAGTAAGGGGCAAAGGGTTGGCTGCACGAGGGAACTCCGATACAACTTCATCCAAAGAGTCTAAATAGATCCAAAGATCATAAACACGGTTGTAATACCAATACCAGGACTTCTTATACTCACGAACAATGTAACGGAGCTCCGCCGCGCACCAACATGCAATATGGGACGGCATCTGGTGTAGTGCAGAGGCAATCTCTTGGGCTGCCAAAGGTATGAAGGGGCGGAGATACGCCGGTTGAACGATCTCTAGCTGGTGGTCTTCCATCTTACACGGAAATCCACGCCTAGCTTGAACCTCAAGTGCTACTCACGCTCAACATTTCAACCTCTTCATCCTGTGAATCCTTGATTTCAATGACATCATACTTATCGCGTTGTTCTACACTGAGTTGTAGGGCCTCGTTTAGGTTCAACTGTCTGAGTCGGGGATGTGAGCAGGCACTGCAACCAAACAAGGATCGTTTGATGGCACCTTCAGAGGGAATCGGGAAACCCAGATGGAGCAAGGAATGCCTGACCTCAGGGGAGAGACTACAGCAATGGAGGGATGCAAAGGTAACAAGGGTGACTCTTTGGGAGGGATCCGTAGTGGGACGAATGTATCCTGCATGTAGTCTATGTCGGGCGTTAAAGATTCTGGGTTCATTCAAATTAAAAATGGTGCCACGGAGTGCATTCCCCTTGTAAGGCAGTACTACATCCCCTATGGTGTCCTGTAGCCAGAGCCCCTCGCCTTCTGGACATGGTGTAAGGGTTTGAATACTGCTGGGAGTAGGGCCATTCCGGTAGTCACGGTGCACCTGTGCCATCACACCCCGACGAATGACAAAGGTAGAATACAAGTGTGTTGGGCATGTGCGGGCCATGTACTTATTGATCACCATACTCATGAAGGGCATCTCAGTACTATGGGTAAGGCCTGAGTCGGGACAACGTGGAGAAACACCACTAACGAGGTGTGTACCAGCAGGGGAGGACCTAAGGCTCGAGGAGGGCATCATACAGAAGAGGTCCAACACGTCCTGTTTACTGGGGTACTGGGGGTCCATAAGGAGTCTGAAGGCTTTGATCTCGATAGGTCGGAGAAGGGGGCAGGGATGAAAGTCATGACATGCAATATACCATGGCTCGGAGGGTTCGCGCCTAGGTGTATGTAGATCACTTGTCTGCAAGTTGGCCAGTGAACCCTGTGTAGGTAGCAGGAGGCCCGGCATGACAGGAAATCGCATGTCACCCGAATCATCTAGCTGCGTGGATGCACATGGTTCTTCAAACTCAACATCCCCAGAATCGGAAGCAGGCGCAGGGTCATCAGGAATGAGGATGGGGTGCGGGGGCGACACTGTCAGTCTACCTACCTGCCACATCATTCAGGTCAATAGCTGGGAGCCAGGAAAAGATGATAAAAAAACTTCAGTATAAAGGGCCCTTTGCCGAGCATCTGCATAGCCAAGAGGAAAAATGACAAGCACTCCGAGTCGGATAATTGGCATAAAGGCACAGTGACTCGAAAGAGTGTAGAGCAAAAGGAGGCTCGCAGACGCTCTACCAAGCAAAAGGTGTGGAATGGCTCTTAGAGAGCACAGCTCAGGGTGAAACTCCGCCAGTGTCCCTGAGGAACACTGCTCGTGCAGCACGCCGCTACATGAGCCGTTGCCGGCGGGACAATTCAGGGTACCTCCTGAGGATCTCCTGTTCATCATTCGGCCGGTCTGCAGCAAATTTCGGAGCATCCTTTATTCGCGCCACTCTTGCCCTCAGCCAGAACAGGACTGTGTGACGCGCAACACTGTCCTTGAGGATTGAGCCAACCTTGCTTGCAGGTATTTCCGGATGTCCTGGCCCCGAAACAGCCAAGCGGTTCAGGAGGTCCTGTTCGTCCTCCGTATAGTATTTCGGATATTGGAGGATTATGGTGGCTTGCTTCTCTACTGTGGTGAACTTGTCTTTCGTCGTGGACCTTATGAATGCCGTCATTGCGTTCGGTGCCACCTGAAAGAGACTCCAGGCACGATCCAACTCCTCGCCTCTGGCAGCATGCATACATTGGACTGCAATCAACAGGTATCGTGCAAAGCCAAGCGCATCTTTAGGCAGCACGTCCCCCACCAGATGCGTCAGGGTTGCCACAGCCGGATGATATCTGCCAGGGAGCTTTCCTGCTTGTAGGCTGTTGATTGCCTCCGCAAGGTAGCCACCGGAGGCCAGTTTCTCGCTTGACAACTGGTCGCCAAGCACAACCTTGAGAAATACCAAAGCAATCGCCAAACGATTCATGCTTTGCCAGCCGACAGCGTCGTCCGCCACCATTGCCTTCTGGAGAAGAGCTAGGCCTAGCTTTGTTGTCCTCCAGAATTTTGGATCGTAAATCTCCGCAATCGCGAAGGCTTCGGCGCCATCCACATCGAATGAGAAGCCCAAGTCCTCCATGTGCGCTAAGAGCCTCTTCTGCTCTTCCGTAGGAGCGCTGAGAGCAATCTTTGCAAGTCCACGAAGCGTAGGCGGAATCTGTCCCAAAACAAAAGTCCCAGACATGCTCTCGATGGCAGACAGGAGGGCCTCGTAATCAGACATATCGACCTCTATGAGGGCCTTAAAGTCTGCAGGTGTCACTGCCTCCTCTGGAGCCTCGTGTGTCTTGCGCACATGGAGAAGGATGCCTTGGTTCTTTGTCTTGACGTCACTTCCACCTTCCGGTGCTGCAGGGGCTTCCTCTGCAGGTGCAGCTTCTCCCAGTCCTTGCATACTGCTGAGTGCGATTGCGACTCTGATATGAGGAGCGGGGACTCTGTCACTGAAGTTCTTTTTTCGAACTTGAGCCGTAGCCATTTCGGTTGAGGGGTTTAGGGTTTAGGGCTTCTGTAGTTGGCGATTGTTTTTAAACTGCTAGATTTCTATGCAAGTCTTGTGCCGGTTTCTTTGATACAGGGTGTTTCTGTATGACCTTCTCAGTTAGGGTTTTGGCGTTGGGCTTGCAAGAGCTAGGGGGATTCTTGAAAACGTGGTACTGCAGTCTCAGCAGTGTGCCAGAGATCCTGGAGGCCGTCTGTATAGCTACATGGACCTTCAGGCTTCACTTCATCCGCCGTACAGACGACAGGCATGTCGAAGCGCTAATTACTGTGTCAGCTGTGCCATGGCCTGCTCACCCGTCAGCGCACTCACTTTGCAGATGGAAGCGCTGTTGACTTTGGCCGGGGCAAACATCAAACTGCTGCACACCACACCTGCCTGTGTGCGTAAGCCCTTCTGCAGCGCTGCTCTCTGCACTACCCTAAGGCCCCAAAGTAGCTCCTTTTTGGGGTTCGTATATAGAATCCTATAAGGTAAGCCCAAAAAGGAACTACTTTGGGGCCCACGTTACACGATTAATGATGTGGGTAGTTGTCAAGATTAGGGTCCCTTTTATGGCCCTTACCATAATACGGCACCTAAAACTTAGGGTACCCAAAAAGGGACCCTAATTTTGACAACCACCCATGTGGGACCTTACCATGGTCTAAAAGGTACCTGGGTTTGGAGTACCATACTTTAATACTTTTCGTTGGTACCTGTTCCTTTAAGGAACCATTATGAAATAAACGTCTGTACTTTTTCTCCTTCAAAGACCAGGGCATGCACATGATTTACTTTGAGTTGGAATTTCTGGGGCGGGTCTGTAGAGCTCTCGGATGGATCGGAGAAGAGATTTGGTTTTTGGTGGAGTACTGTATCAAAGTATTGATTTGGTTCAAGTTGGACTAATACCTGGAATCCAAGATCCTTAAGAGGCACCCCCGCCCCCCAACCTGCATTCGATAACCGCTGGTGTGGATGGCTCTACTGACTCGGAAGGTGTTCGTGTTCACGTCTATGCATGGCCTCCTGGAACCCAGACACCAAATGCACGTCCCCGAAAACACATGACTAACAAAAAACAAATAATAATGGGAATACAAAAACTCCTAATTCAACTCGGAAACCTCAAGAACAGCGTTTGTTTTCCTGGTAAAAACAGAACCTGAAGCCTAAAACTTATTCGCATACTACGAAGCATCTGTACCAGGTTTAGGCAATGTTGTGGCAAACCCCTTAATACCAGCCCCAAACACATCCGCACCCTAAGCCATTGACCCAAATCCCAAAACCCTACTTGCCGGACATCAACGTCCGAAGAAGGGACCTCGATGCACGAAGTCTGGTCCAGCCTCAGGGTTAGGGGTTTTCCAGTGTCGTCAGAATCCCTGCCACAACCGCCGACCCGGCATGAAGGGTTCTGATAGAGAGCAGTGAGAGGGAAGGAGGGTGGGGCGTTGGAACGGCTGTTGCTGGTTGTTTGGTTTGATCTTGTTCGCTTCGCTGTGTGGCGAGATGCTGCAGCGAGTGCAATGACGAGCTGGAGTAGAAGTAAGAGCATTGTGGTGACAATGCGTTCCATCATTTGCATTGCACGGTCGCGACCCTCGGAATGTTAATACATGCTTCGCCAGCGTCTTCTTCTATTCGGATTACCAGGAAAGAATATATGATACTCTTATTACGCTGTGTAGTTATGCTGGGACCCTAAAAGCCGATGTTGCACCACAGGCTGGCTCACTCACAAGGGGTTACTGGTGGGATCCGGTTATGTCAAGCTTGCCTAGCCCTAGGCTTTCAGGGACTTTATTATTGGGTCCTTAAGGGGTCTAGGGCCCTAACTATAAGATCCTTGGAGGCCTTGGGTAGCCTTGGGCTTCGGTTGCTTTGCTAGGGAACTTGCTTGACACTGCAAATGCTTGAGTGTAGACACCCATCCGCCCCAGCCCCGATCTCTAATCCACGGGGGCCGAGTTGTTTATGTCATAATAGTCTTCCTTGGGGTCTCGTGAATCAGAAATAAAGTATCAGGCACCCTACCCCTCAAAAAAAAAAGTAGTCACATGCTCTAGACCTCTAAAGCCCTAAAGCCTCAGCCACAAGTTCTCACAACTAGGCTCCCTTTTCAGGGTCCTTCTATTCGAGGGCGCCGTACTGTTCTATCTACCTAATTTTGCGACCCTAATTTGGACCCCTGCGGCCCTACCTTAACCCTGAATAACCTACCTTTTTAGGGCTCCTTATTATATGATCTCCTTATATAAGTCCTTAAAACCGTCGGAATCAATGCCTAGTGGCACATTCGGGCGGAGGCCCGACGATCTCATGCTTCCAAGCCTGGAAAAGCCAAGAAAATACCAAGAGAACCCACCCTATAGTCTCCATTGTGGTTCCTTTGTGGGGATACCTTCTAGGATCCTTAATACATAATTGGTTAAACCAGCAACTTTTTCCTTCCTACTTAGCAATAGCAAGGACGAGGCCCGCATTGCAGGGAAGTGGGGGGGTAACAGTTGAAAGCAACAGCCTAAAGGCAACTGGAGCGCAGGATTCTACAGGATTCTTACAGGTGACATTGTAGGGTTGCTGATTATTACTTGCTGGATACACGGGTTTTTGGGTCTAGGGTTCAGGATGGGTTTAGGTGTTAATTCGTTGTGCTGCGGCTCGGGGTGCGTTAGATCAAGTTTCCGGTCTCTCGGGTACAGAGGAAACATTTGCAAGGAATGCAAGTGGAATCATCAGGCTCCGATGTTTCAGGGTGCATGAAGGATTTAATTTAGTTTGTGTATTTTCATTGTACCGCTTGTTCTATGAAAACTCCAAAGTAACCATCAAGGTGTTCCGCGGCTGGCCTCACTCAAGGGCTAGCAAAACCGAACTCAGAAATTCTGCACCCGAAATTACAAAACCCTCAACCCCAGACCCAGTCTCAGACTCAAACCCCTCATGTCGGGTGTTTCCGAAAATCGGGGTCCCGAATATAGCACCTAAATACTAGGATCCCTTTTACAAGGACCCCAAGATATAAGGTACCCCTGATTTTCGGAAACTCTGAAGCCCTATAGAGTCCTTTAAATCCAAGGGTAAAGGGAGGGAGCCTTAATAAGGACCCCTAGGTATATACCCTGAATAATTATATACCCATTACATAGCCCATTATAGGGTAGGGGTCCCCACTAAGGGTCCCTCCTTCTCCCCTTTGATTAAACTAAACCCTTTTTAAGCACGGACTTGGAGTGTATGCCGGCAGCGAAGCTTTCTTAGTTTAACCCTAAACCCTGAACCCTATAGATCCCTTTCAACCCTTATATGATCCCTTTAAAGGAACCCTAAGACGAGCCTAGTAGGCCCTTATAGTACCCCCATTGAAGGAACCCTGAAGTCTCCCCTGAGCTTTTGGAAAAGCAAGCCAGGGCGCAAGGCCCAGGCAAGGTGCCAAAGGCCTCCCCCCTCGAGGGCTTTGATGAGCGCCTAGGCATTGGGTACCCAGAGACTCCAATACCCCTTAAGAAAGGAATATTCCTTAAATCATATAAGGGATCCTACTATAATTTAAGGTATATTCCTTAATTAAGGAATATTGGAGTCTCTGGGTACGGCCCCCCACACAGTAACAGTCCATAATAAGGCTACGATCACGGTCCTAATATATCTATATTATGAACATTATCACTATAATGGGGCTGCTATTTAGGGCCTTATAAAACTAGAATATGAATATAAATTATCCAACTGTTACTGAGTGGGGGCAGTACCCGACCTAGGCATCTGATGGGGTTTCAGCACTCACTCGGACTTGCCCGGGCGAGGATCCTATCTTCTGTTCGTTATGGGCTCTTTTCCGTCGTCCGAAACCCCGATTCGACGGAGCCTTTATTCCCAACCTCTGCTTAACCAAACAACGCCGGATCCTATCTTCTAGGGTTTAGGGTTTAGGGTAGAAAAAACCACGGTTTCGGCTTCTTTGGAGCTGGTGATGGGAACACGCGCTTCATCAACTGAACTCTAAGGGCACCATGTGTTGACCACGATCCCTGAAATTTAGAATAGCGCAGGCTTTGAATTGCAATCAGTATCAAAAAAGAAGACTGTACGAAATTCTGCCCGATCGGTTGCGGAAGTGCAGACTTGCGATGGCCGAATGCACTCGGAGAATGCGGTGCTAGAGTTTCTGGGGTTTTGATCGGTTGTCATCCGGACGCGAGTATGCAACCGCCAATGCTGAATCAAATCACTGGGAAAAGAAGTTCGGGCCGCGGTTACACCCTATAGTAAACAAAAGGACCCTGCTCCCTAACTCCTGATGCCGAACACCACCCTTTCATCTCGACCCTGTTATCTCGACCCTGTCTTGTGCTTGAAGCCCTTTAACAGATGAACCAGCGCATGACAACCCAACGGCTTGAGAGATTTACAGGCATGATTCTTAAACACTCAAAGCTGCCGTGCTGCCGGGAAGGGCTTAACATCAAGGTCTGAAGTTTTTGTAGTTAGTGATGACAATGTCGCTGTGCGGTCCCTCTTGAGTTCTACTATGGCCCTTATGTCAGGCTTAGGGAGTTGGGAAGTGAGGGCCTAGGGTGTTTGGGCTTGTCAGTTGGGGTTCCGAGTTT
Source organism: Symbiodinium sp. CCMP2592 (assembly GCA_905221615.1). NCBI lineage: Eukaryota > Dinophyceae > Suessiales > Symbiodiniaceae > Symbiodinium > Symbiodinium sp. CCMP2592. The sequence goes on from CAJNDT010000001.1 coordinate 274,005, forward strand.
CAGAATCGAAAGCGGCGGAGCTTTACTTTCGGATGGCCGGGAAATGGCTTGCAGGCAGGCGTCGCTGTGAGTGACGTGGTCCGGAATCATCTTCCTGACGTATAGAGTTTATCTGCATAACTATATATATATATATGTATGTATATGTATATGTCCGTATATGCATACAACCTGGAGGTACTATTGGGGGGACCGAGGGAGCAGTAGCTCAGATAGGGTAGTGTCACCTTCCCGTGGGTAGCTTCTGCCCTATGCTGACTGGTGACTGGGTCAGGAGTCTCGGGCTGTCCCTGCGCAAAGCAACGACCCGAACTTCTCAACTTAAAACCTATGCCTTGAAACTGAATCTTTCAATCGCGGTCCTGTGTATGGGCCGCTGGTTCATGAAGCGGAAGAGGCACAAAGACTTCTGCCTCGGGGTAGAGTGGGCGACGCGTTAAACTAAGCAGTCCGACCTGGGTGTTGGGGCTTGCTACACGAACACAGGCATAGGTTAGAAGCTGCCTCCACCCTGTAAATGTCACTACAAGGATTGTATTGGGGCCCTATTATATTCCTATTATACCACTATTACAGGGTGGGGCCCCCCTTCTAAGGCATGGTAAGCAAACAGAGAGAACTTGAGGAAAGTTCGACTTGCTTGGTTTGTACAACAGAAACTGAAACACTGCTTGGTGGCTTGCGGGCGGATTGGACGTGGGTTAGCTTGGACCGCGATATCGATTCCACTGTCCAAGAGTCGCTTGCCCCGTGAACCTTCGCCCGCTAAACCATGACAAACCCCGCGCATAGAACCCCAAGAAACCATACACCCGACGAGTCACATTAAAGAGCTAGTGCCGATATCGAAAGTCTAAAGACACCGTGAAAGCAGTTGTACTTGCAAGCCCAGCACCCAGAAACAAAATCGGAAAACTTGTGAGAACCGTTCATAACACCCTACAGAACCCTAAAACCCTTCGCAAGACACAGCGTTTTCCAGGCCCCGGCCAGGTACTCGCTTTCGCTGCTGCACTCAGGGCGGCGTTGGCACCAAAACGATCGAGCAAAAGCCCAGCACTGGCCAGGGAACCTGATATCGCAGGAATTTTATAAGTTCGGTTTAGGGTTCTCTACAGCTTCCTTTACAGCTATGCGGGTTCCTGTGAGGGTTGTACTTAGAGTTTAGTTTTAAGGCTTCGGGCCAAAGGCTTGGCCGTAGTCTCTTATTAGGTTTAAGGACTGGTTGAAGGTTTCATCGTAGAGGGTCGGGGTGAGTACTGGTAAGGATGTATTTCATCCAGTGGGATTTCGGTGCATCTTGAAGGTTCAGGGATAGCATGCATCTGAGCACCCTAACAGCGGTTTCGAGTCGATAGAAGTGACAGAAGACTACAATAGCTGAGTTTCACAAACCCAGGTCTGTGGGCACCGTCTGTCATTGCTGTAGGCGCTTGCTTTCAGGTAGCTAACTATGCTAACACTCTATACATCAGCGATAAGTCAGGCACCTGTAGCAAACAAGCAATCCTAAGCTCGAAGCCCTCAACCGGAGACCCCAGACCCCAAAAAATCTAAACTCTAAAGCAGCCCTTTTCCATGAACCCTAAACCCTACCCTCAATCATGGCAACCCAGCTGTCCCTCAGCTCGCAAGTTTACGTGCTCTCGCGGCCCGGTGGGTGCGAGAAAAGCCACTGCAAGAGGGCTGATGTAGAAGAGGTAGGTTACTGACTGTGAAGGTTCCTAAATTTTACCCTGCATTCCAAATTGTTTATACATGTGTTGTGTGTACATACATATATATGTAAATATATATACATACACGGCACGTATATGTACAAATGTTTTGTATAGGTTTATATGCATAGAGATAGAGAGAGAGGTAGAGAGAGAGAGAGAGTTGTATGTGTGTGTGTCATAATTGCTATATATATATATATATATACACACACACGTATACACGCAGGTCTCAAAGCCTCAAACACCCGCAAACCTCTTGCTTGCAGCCGCGGGTGCCAAGCACTTGGAGGGCCTCGCTCCAGCGCGCACCGCCCTGCAACACGATTTGGGGCTTAAGGGGCTATAGGATTGCGTAATAGTTTACAGGGCCTCGAGATTCTTCGAACCTTCCAGAGCTACTTCGGTAGTTTGGACTAGGTAATGTACAGGTTTTCGAATTTCCCAACAGCATTTAGCCACAGGAAGCACGGCAGGTCAAGAGTCGGCACAAGACGTCAGAGAGCAGCAAGGAAGGAGCTGCCTCTCCTGTACACTACGGTTTCGGGTTGAGGCTTAGGCTTTATGGTTTAGGGTTTCTGCATTCCGAAGCTCAAAAGTAAAGCGACTACGCGTGGCCGGCACAAAAGAAAGCAAGGTTGCGCTGCACTCACAGTTCATTGGATTAAGGGTTTGGCGATGCAGGGTTTTGAAAGCCCCCAAGACCCCCAACCCCAAACTAAACCCCAAAACTATAAATCATTAACCCCGAGTCTTCTAAACTCTTGTTTTCATCAGGACTTGCCCATAAACCAAACACTGAAAAACTGAAACCACAACCTCCAGCGCTGCCACCAGCGAGTTTCCGGCGATTATGTCCGGCTCGGACTCGGATTTGCATCGCCAGAACCTGAGGTGGTGCTGCTTAGAATTCGGGGACATGGGTTTAGGCTTTGGGGTAGGTGTAGCTGTTTTTACGGAGTTCTACGATTACCATACTATACATGAGTCTTCAGAAGAGCTGTGCAAGCAAGTAGGGGCCCTTATACGGGGGATCTATGGGTCGCGAAGTGAAACCAACAAGTGGCTGGGTGGGTTTCGGTTGACCAGGTCTTAGCTGCTGAGTTCTAAGCCCCAAAAAGTGTACACTTTCAGTTCTATGGTGGGTTATATAGAAAGTGTAAAGTGTATCCACTCAGCTACTAAGAGGTTTAGGTGGTTTGGGATCAAGAACTGGTTCGGCTAGCACTGTAGTGGATGCTATAGCAGATCTTCAATGCTCCTGCTGGCCACGGGCCCTGGGTGTCGTTATCAGGGGAGAGACGATAGACATGCCCCGACCTCAGTAGCGAAGTATTCTGCACTCCGAAACGGTGTTCGGTGTTTGGGTGGGCGGGAGACTGGCAGAATGCCTTGCAAAAACGGCAGATTGCATAGCAGCCTGCAGCTCAACATACCAACCGTCCCCGATAAGTCAGGCACCGCGCACATTAGGGTTTCGGTTAGAAGGGGCCCCCACCCTGTAATAGTGGTATAATAGGAATATAATAGGGCCCTAATAGTTTCTATTGCAGGGTGGGGGCAGCTTCTAAGGTTTAGGGTTTTGAGCGGGCAGATGCCAAAACTTGGGTCCGAAGCGCCACTCGCAGACTCCAACATCCCTTAAGTAAGGAATATTCCTTAAATCATATTCGGGGTCCTACTATAATTTAAGGTATATTCCATGATTAAGGGATGTTGGAGTCTCTGGGTGGACGACTCTCTAGCCAGATGTCGCGTAGCGTTCCCACGGCGCACTGCCACTTTGCAGGCTGCTGGCAAGCACTGAGGATGGCGCTGTAGCTGACGACCTGAACTGAAATTTCAGGTTCTTGGCCTAAACCTAGAGATTTTCAGACTCTTATTGTTTCGTGTGGAAGACATAGCTGAGCGTTATGGCTGGGCCCAAAATGCCAGATTGCAGGTTTTCCGGAAGTTGGCGTTTGGATGCCCAGGGCTGCGGTATGGCACTTCATCTTCCCCCAAGGGTCCAAGTACCCAATAATCATATACCCTCCAAAATCCTAACCTACATAACTACTATCCTAAAGCCGAGTACCTAATTATTGGGTCCTTTGGACCCTTAGGGTTCGGGTCAGTCGGACTCGGGTTGGTGGCGTCGGTGTGGGTTGAGAAATTTAAAGTATACCTGTAGTCTCCGTTGTAGTTCCTTTGTTTGGTTTAACGAATTATATACAAAGGATCCTATAAGGTAACCCCCAAAAGGAGCTACAATGGAGATTATAGGTAGTGGGTTTTCGGATGTCTGGGGCTTCGAGGGCTCCGGGCGAGCATCAGGAATCCTCTAAGCCCACATCTCTCACCCCTCATCTCCCAGAAGAATATATGGAACTTCAGTCCGTTTTATACCCTGACTGACTGTCTTACGGAGCCCTGGGGAAGCGCAAAACGCCTTTATTTTCCAAGCTTCTGGAATATAGAAACAAGCACATGGCAGACGGCGTCCGAGAGGCCGTGGGGGTGGGGCCGGCCGCACATGCAGCGTCGAAGAGGGCGGAGGCGCGCTGCCAGCGAGCGCAGCCAGCGCAAGCACTGATCTGCAGCAGGAGCCAAATCGACCAAGGTGGTTTTTGGCTTTAGGGTTGGATTTGGGGTCTAGGGCTTTTTTTTGAACGACCCTTTTCTGTGTCGCATGGAGTCTGAAAGCGCGAGTCTGCTGGGCGTTTGGATAGACGTCGTTTTGAACCCATTTAAAAGAAAACCCATCTTCTCAGCACTCACGGCCCGCACTAAAGCATTTCAGTCGAAACACACATCCACACTACTTCACTCGTCACCATGGTTCAGCTCTGCATCATCAGGAAGAGCTGCTTCAGCAGTCATTATGCAGAGTTAGGTATTAACAAGTGCAACACCCAAATATACCGGACATACCAGCATTAAAAAGCAATCACATAGCGGCAGATCTGTTGCTGAGAGCGGTATGTACCCAAAACTCTCTAGCAATGCTTCCAAAAACAGAGACTCTCATAGGAGTGCGGCATTACAGCATAAATATGGAGAATTCAAGTCTTAGTTCAAAAACCTAGTTCGCCATGAAGAAACTTTGCATGAGTTCACGAAGTGCCGGCTTGTCAGGGAGCGCAGCCACATATATATATATATATATATGTATATGTATATGTATATGTATGTATATATATATATATATATATACACATATGTATATATATATATATATACACACACACAACTAGTGTCAGTTGCCGAAATGACGTGAATGTGCTCTAATCCTCAAGATCGAATCCTAGACCGCCAACTGCCAACTCATTGGTGTAGCGTACGAGACCTCACCAGCCTGACACAGTCGACCTCACATCCTAAAAACCCTATTATTATTATTATTGGGGCCGTGCCGAAAAAGCCCGTAACCAGAGGGCATTCAGGGTTCGGAATTGTGCGATCTAGGTTTTAGGTGGAAATTTGGGTTTGGGAGCCCCCAAACCCCCCAAAACCCTAAAACCCTAAACCCGGGCTACCTGAGCAAAACGTAGGGTTCGGAGTTCGGAGTTCAAGATCCTCACTAACTCCTCACGTCGCTCCGAAGGACAGGTGCAATTTCTGCGTGGACCGGTTTAGAGATTACGGGTTTCGGCGCTCACACTAGGACAATCCAGTTTACGGGTTTAGGATTTTTGGTTTACGGTGTAGAGTCTTAGAAAGTTGCAACTGAGCAGCTGCAGCATTGTAGCTGATGATGTTAGGCGTCACACCTCTGGCGGCAACACGACAACAACTCTGCGGTATGATGTCGTTGGTTGGGGCCCTCGTTGTCGCACATTTCTTTTTCCGGTGGTGTCACGCAGGGCCCCCCTGTCCGTGATCTGCGTCACTCTTGTCTGTAGTACATCATTCAGGCATTCGTTGCTTTAGATGAAAACCCTCAATCCTGTGCAGCTCCAGAGCAAGAAGGGGCCTCTGCTCCTGCAGAGAAGATGACCGTGCTTGGTTCGCGCTTCCCCCTCACCACTGTTTAGCGCTTGGGGGTTTAGGGTCTCGGGCTGAGGGTTAGGGCTAGGCTGCCGTCATCTCAATCATTGGAGCGCTGTGCTTCTCCTTCAGGTTAGCGCAGGGTGTCGAGCAGTGCTTTGCCAGACAATGATACGAGCTTTTTTAAAGTCGAATGCGACCCCTTCAGGAAGGCTGAAAACTCCAAGTGCAACATAGCACCGTTTGCATGCTAGCATGTGAAAGCTCGAGCACGACTACTATAGAACAAACTCGAAGCACACAAAGAAACCTAAAGATCCAGGCCACCGTTGTGTATACCCAAAGGCCCCAAAGTAGCTCCTTTTTGGGATTACCTTATAGGATTCTATATATGAACCCCCAAAAAGAACTACTTTGGGGCCTTTGGGTACACCGCAGAAAGCTGTACGACTCAAAGACTGCGCTGCCTGACTCTGGCATCTCAGCGAGGAGGTCCAGTGCCTTCTGCCATTGCCCGCCCTTCTCGCAGGCAGAAATGCCTAGCGTCTTTCCGGTAGGATTGAGGGTCTAGGGTTCAAGATATGGGCGGTTGTCAAAATTAGGGTCCCTCTTTGGGTCCCTATTGTAATACGGCACCTAATATTTAGGGTACCCAGAAAGGGACCATCATTTTGACAACCACCCATATGGTGTAGTTTAGGATGCTATAAACAGGCTATGGGGCTTTGGATGGTCTGGGTTGAAGGGCCGTAAGTAAAACGATTCCGTTTTTTAAGTAAAAGGATTCCGTTTTTTAAGTAAAAGGATTCCGTTTTTTAAATAAAAGGATTCCGTTTTAAGTAAAAGGATTCCGTTTTAAGTAAAAGGATTCCGGAAATCCGCGTCTGGTACTCTCTAGCCTACTGGCCAAGATTCTGGGCTTCCGGCTCAGGCTCAGTTACCTGGCACCTTGAGAAGGGCCGTTATGGACTTCTCTCGTTTAGATGCACCAAAGGTCTTGAGGCTCAACACGGCCCAACAGCTGGTGCTTTGACCCAAAACGCCTGAAAATCCCAGGCCTTCGAGCCTCAGGGTTCTGGTCACTAAACCCGAACACTCGCAGTAGAGTTTCATAGCAGACCATTCAAGACCCTAAACCCAAAGCAGGTTAGGGTTGTAAAGTTGAAAATGAATCACAAACCCTGAACTTTGAGTACTAGAAGTTACGGGCGCGGCCGCCTGCACTGTAGAGCGCCGCATCCACGGTGCAGGCGCGCACGGCGCGCTCGAAGAAGCAAAGGGCCATCCGCCAAGCCTGGGTGTCATGGGTTAGGAGTTAATGCCGGTTTGGCGCCTGGCATTTCAGAAATCACCCTGCAAGATCTGTTCGGTGACCCTAGACAAGAGCTTTCCGAGCCCGACAAGGGTTTCAGTTTCCTACAGTACATAACGGCTGTGGCCCCCATATGGCAAGTCTCGAGGACGACCTCTCCAGGAGGCACTTCGGCAACACAACCAAGGCCGTGAGAAAGGCACATCCGAAACACTTAAACACTGCGGGTTTTGGAGCCAAAGTCTGAGGGAGTGAGGCTTCACTTCAGAAGTTAAGGAATGTTTGGGCCTCAGGGTTTGCGTCAGGTTTAGAAGCTTTGAAGGGTAGGGTTGTCGGGTGGAGGAAGCCTCATAACCTGAGAGCCTATAATAACTTTCCGAAAACAATAGGTTTTAGGGCTTGGGGCCTGGGGTGTGCATCTTTAACCCCTGCATGAGGATAACTAACAACACAGATAACGAGCTTGGAAGAACCCCCTCAGGTCGCGGCTGACGACCGGGCGCAGGCAGTCAATGCCGATGTCCAAGCGACAACTCCGACCTGTGGCATGCAGGAGCCTTATGATCAGAATAGGAGTTTGGGGTATCGGTATATCATAGTACGCTTATATTCAGGAACCAGAAGGAGTGGCACGGGCAATGATACTTATTCGCATTCTAGATTCGTAGTATTAACGAGAATGATGATGTTTTGGATGGTTTTAAAGGGGTGTCTTGAGGGTTTCATTTCGTAAAGGGCTGTATTGAGAAGTTTCAGCCTCTACATTACGACCTGTCGCAGACAACATCCGTCTCGTGGGGTTATCTCATACTACGGGCTACTAAATACTCATAAGCTGACACCCTTCGCATAGAAGCTACAAGTGACTTGTCCAGTATCCTAAAGGGGCACAAAGATTAGCTTATGGTTGAGGCCTGGTTTACATTACCCCCTAAGGGCTCAAATGTTAATTCCTAAAATCAGCCCCAAGCCCAAGGAGCAATCAGATCAGAGAAAAGCTAGGAAAAAGCAAGAAGCAACGCCGCCACTTACAACTCCAGACTTCTGATGTTAAGGCGCCCATATACCATGTTTAGGGTAATCTATACTGTAAACATTCACGGATGCATTCTTCTGTCTTGTGGAACCTCCAGCAGCCCGCGAAGATGGGACCATCAACACATTTGGGAGTTTCCGAAAATTAGGGGTACCTTATTTGGGGTCCTTATAATAAGGATCCTATTATTTGGGGTACTATATTACGGTCCCTATTTTCGGAAACTCCCATTTGTGTTTCATGAACCGCAAGTCTACAGAGGTCGAAACCTGCAGATCTTTCTCAGCATCGGCACATCAGGACCGCCGGCGAGACGTTGCCCCCTAAGCCCAAACTTTGAAGCCCCATGGAACCTCAAGCCTCAATCCCCGAACCCAAAAAACCTTGCAGGAATCCTTAACCCTAAGGCTCAAAATAGCCCAAAAGCCTTAAACAGTATGTTCTTTGGGCCCAAAAGCCTCAAACTTTGAGTCCTTAGAGCCTAAGGGTAAACGAACACAAACCTTCGTCTCCCCCATAAGAAACCCAGGGCCTTCATCTGCTCGGCGTCCATCTGCTCGACGAGGCTGAGGGCCAGTTGCCAGCTGCCAGCTTTGGCACAAGCCTTGTGGTAGGGTTCCTTCAAACGGGTATACAACGGCTACTACAAGGGATCTATAAGGGGTTGCTAAAAGCCATTACAGGTTTCCTTGAAAGGGGTCAAAAAAGGCTACTTTTGGGGTTCTATAAGGGTGCCATAACCTTATGTAGGAACCTGAATAATCGTAAGGTAGAGGCGGTGTAGACTTTAAGGTTAAGTTTGGGGTGTTGGGTCTGGTTTAGGGTTTAGAGTGTGATTTCAGGTTTAGGGTTGAGGATCTAGTTTCAAGGTTGGGGCTAGTGAGTTCAGCTGTGCCCTAATTATGACATGCAATTCCCGGTTTAGGGTCTACCCACTTAACCGTAAACCCAAGACCCTCAACCCTTACACGTCCGAGCCGCCCCGAGACACGCCCCATAGTGGAACTCGTTGACAGCCACCTGGACAGCGTTGATCCAAACTGGGAATTGGTGAAACCTATGCTTCTTTGGCTTAAGATTCGGGGTTGAAGCAGCTAGGAGGCCGGGGGTGGCAATTAGGGTTAAACCCTGAGCAACAGCATATGACTATATGACTAGCTTCTATATTAGAGGTTTCTGGTGGTGCGGTCGAACGCTACGATTCGACGGACCAAGCCAAAGCCTGTTGAGGTCACTCGAATCCTAAGTCCAAAGCACTAGAATCATCAGTGACATCAGGGTCAGTAGGGTTTCAATCTAAATAAGCAGAATCTCAGAAAGGGATTTTCGGGCCTAGTCTACTATGACACTATCGTTGGTAAGGACTACGCAAGAGAATACTGTTACTATTTGTTACTAGTTGCTCCGACTCCTTTACTAGGGGTAGTGATCAATGGCTCAAACCCCCCTAAACCCTGAAGCCTAATCCTTTAACCCTAGACCCGAAACCCCGTTGTTGAAACCGGACTTGATGACTGCCAGCACTGCCTCTTCCGCTGCTCGAAAACTCTTCACAACATATCGTGGGACAAAACAAGCTCCATCCTCTACTGTAGGGGCCCGGTTTAGGGTTTAGGGTTGAGGGTTTTAGTAGGGGCCTTATATACTTGTTAGATAGGGTTTTGAGACAAACTGGAGTACTACTTCCTCGGGACTATAACGGGGCCTTATATACTTGGTAGATAGGGTTTGGAGGCAAACTTTAGTACTATTCTCTCGGGACTATAAGGGGGTAGGATTACGCCTCGTGCTCCGGCATCCTGCTCAGAGTCGCTGTCGCCACATCGGCGCGCCGGGCCTGTTAGGGGGTTTAAGGTTTTCGGCTTTAGGGTCCAGCGGCGCTAGAGTTCGGGGATTGGAGTATGAGTCGGTATGAGGTTTGCGGACGGACTGCCAAGGCGGGAGGCTGGAGCCTGATACCCATCCATCCATCTATCCCTAAACCCTAAACCCCTAAAACCCTAAACCCTAAACCCTAAATCCATCCGTCCATCAATCCATCCATCCACCCATTCGAGCCAACATACATGCCTATATCACGACAATGATGCTGACACACAAATCATACAAAGACCACCGTGCTGATGAATGACAACAAGTAGTACATCCGAGAAAGCCACAGCCCGGCACAGTATAGCTCACCTCGGCGTCTTGCTTCTTCCTGGAGAAGTAAACCGAATACCGCAATCCTTTCCCTCGTAGTCAAGGCGTCGAGTGCAGCTGCTTGGATTGAACCCTTCCCCAGATTCTGACAAGAGGACTGCGAAGGGACCACAAAAGGTATATCCCGACAGAGTTTGGCATCGCACAACCAGATCTCTCGACCCCAATCCGGAGGCGGTGTCTGCTGCTTCAAGATTTTGGGGCCTTTAGGGTCCTATGACAGTGCTAAGCGGGGCTTTGGCTTTTCTTCGATTTTGCGAGTTGCGGGCGGCAGTTCCTCAAGTCAAACAGTAAACCGACGTCCCCAGCCTTTGCCAGCTGCTTTAGAATGGCGGTGGCTTGCCGCACATCTTCCTGGTGCAGCACTGGGCGAGGGTGGGCCAATAGGGTGGGCCTTTATTTCAGCAGAGCAACCCTCCCGAACCCCTTTTTAACCTGGACTATGCGTATGCCCTCCCGAACCCCTTTTTGCTGCAGGCTTGCTACCCCTTTTGCAACTGGCTTGCAACGTCACGCCAGGACAGCTGACGGCTTGCTACCCCTAAACCCCTAACCCCATTTGCACTCTCAGCCCTAACCGCCCACCGCGTGGCCTGCCATGCCTGGCACAGCTGCGCCAGCGCCACGCCGAAGGGCTCGGCCCCCTCGTCGAAGGCTGTGGCGAGAGTGTTGGCATGTTTTGACCGGAGCCTGGCAGGTCAGCTTACCCACAATAAGGAATATACCATAATTCCCGTAGTTTAGGGTCCTTAGTGTAAAGGGATCTATAAGGGTACCTTTAAGGGGTTCCTTTAAGGGATCTATAGGGCTTTAGGGTTTAGGGTTTAGGGTTGATGATTAAAATCCTGCATTACCTTAAGGACCCTAAACTATGAGAATGATGGTATATTCCTTCTTATGTGTATTGCAGGATTTATATCATCAACCTGTTGATAATATAAATCCTGCATTAGCCACAATGAGGAATGTACCATAATTCTCGTAGTTTAGGGTCCTTAAGGTAATGCAGGATTTGTATCATCAACAGTAGGGCTCCAGTTACTCAAATAGCAGGTTACTAACCATGTATTATACCCAGTAACCTGCTACCTCGGTAACTGGAGCCCAAGGGTATTATAGGCGGACTGCTTGACTTGGGTAAACCACATGAACGGAAGAAAAACGACGGAATGACGAAGAACTAAGCGAATGGTTTGTGAAGCTAGCACATACATGCTATGTGAACGTGCTGTTTTTGGAAGGCCTCTAAGAATTTAGGGCATCCCAACCCCATGGTTGTGCTGATCCTCTGACCAAGCAAAATCGACCCGCTAAACTGCAGATTCCTAAAGGCCTACACTTGCAAGCAAAAGCATCTTTTCAACTCAAAGACGAGGGTACAGGCTGAATACATTCAGGCAGGCATGCAAGCGTTGTTCAGAATGACGGCTCGGGATGGTTGAGGAATCGGCTTTCCCTTCCCCCCACCTCTTCGCACTCTGGCGACGGGAAGTGCCGGCGTTGGCTCTGTGTGATGCTCTCCTTGATGGAGCTGCGCTTCAAGCGTTACTAGCATACTAAAGCCTGCCCTCCAAGCATGGACAGGGACTCAAGTTCAAAGCGTAACATAGGGGCCTTAACGGGTAGACCAGGGCTTTGGGGCCCAAATTTCTACTACAAGCATAATAGGGAACCCGTATTGGCGATCATTTAAGCCCCTCTAGTAGGCCCTTTAAACTCTGACTCTATTTCCTTTCCTGCTTCAGTTTGCAATGCTTGTGAGTTCTTGTCTCAGGGCTCGGCTCGCTGTTGAAGGTTCATGAGTTGCAGGGGCTTGGAAAGTTGATATTTTTAGGGTTTAGGTTTAGGGTTTAGGGGTTTAGGGTTTAGGATTTTTTTATTTGACATTTACTCTCGGACAAGCCTGGCAAGGTCTGCAGAAGTAGGTTCGGGCTGCTTCGTTAACCCCTCATCAAGTAGGTTCAATCGACGAGGCTTACGGGTTTGGGGTTTGTCCCTTTTTGCTGCAGGCTTGCTTGCAAGGACGCCTGGCAGTGTGCCGCTCTTCCGCCAGTTAGGACTGTGCTCGTGACAGTGCCCCTAGCTTCATAAACCCTTGAACCCTGAACCCTCAACCAAGGTTAGGGTGCAGGGCTCAGGGTTGTGTGATTTCGGGGTTTCGGGCTCAGGGTGCTACGGGTTGCACGGGGTCTTGTGCATTGCGACGCTCATTGACATCCCAAACGGAAGGAGGCGATACAGAAGCATTTTAACAAAGACCAACCTTGCGATTTAAATGACGGGGTCTTACCATTCAGGTCTCTCTCTCTGCCTCCAGATATACATATCTACGTAATGTGCAGCAGAGAGGGAGAGAGATAGAGTGAGAGAGAAAGAGAGAGCAAGAAAGAACTGATAGCAACAACAAAAGCTGCAACCGTGCGAGATGCTTCAACGTGCAGTAGGCAATTGCATTTTGGCAGGGGGAAGGTGTGACTCCGGCAAACACACAGACTGTCCCCTGGCAATTGCCAGCCAACATAAAGGAACGTAACCTTTACTGATCCCTCAAAATCCTACCCGGTTCCACGCATTCAAGCCCCAAAACTGTGCTGCCGTTTTCAACAATGCCCTGCCCAGCTTTCATTTCACAAAGATGCCAATCCCGCACCTGGAAGTTTCAGAATGAGTGCCTCGTGTCTGCATGTGTGTGTACATGTGTATATATATATAAACATATATGTACAGACCCACATATTTACACAAATACATATGTACATGCATCCATCCGTGCATGCCTATATATATATATATATATGTATCTAATTATAACTATGTGTTGAACCTGCGAGAGCCGCATCCCTATAAGTCCCCAGATGAAGTAGAAGGTGTTGAAACACACGCCCACCGCTCATCTTCCATGTTCGATCCAGCGGCGCAATCGCGGGGCAGTCCTGAGGGCTCCAGAAGGCACCATGTACAACCGTATGTGGATATACGTACGTGCATACACACATCTATGTATGTATGGATGGATGGATGTCGATAACAGGTAGGGCCGGTAGGGTTTTTGGGGTTAAGGAATATCGCAGCCCATCAAACTCCTCTTGAAACATCCTGCAAGTCATTCGTGCTTCATGAACACGTACCTGGCTTCCAGTCTCGCAACATCTACACCTGAACCAGTTTACCCCTTCAGGGTCCCAAAGTCTGCAAACCGAAGCCTCTATACTCGAGACCCGAAACCCCTAAGACCTGCAACTAACTACCCTACTAAGCCATTAAATTCAAACCTCTACACCTTCAATTCTGAGCCCCAGACCCTAGACCCTAAAGAGCCCTAGACCCTTGTAGAGGCCTCAATAGTTAGAATTGTTCCTTATTGTCACTATAATATAATATACCCCAAAACCTATTCTAACAACATTATATAGTAGCCCATCATACAGAACCCTATAGAACCCTACCCTATAGAACCCTATCAAACCCTGGCTTCAAACTGCGATTCCAACAAAAAACACGAACCAGAAGCCATACCATAATTACTATAGGTTCCAGGGCTTTGGGTTTACATGCTCTCGCAACTCGGACTGCGCCAGACGAGGTCTCTCGGTTCAGAAGTGCTTTGACTGGTTTATTAGACGCCTCCTCCAGAGCGTCCTTCTTTCCCTTGAGGAGGGCCAGCTTTCCGCGGAGCTTTTGAGCGAGCTCGCGCATCTGCCTGTCATGCACCCACATCTGAATCTCTGCCTCCGCAAGAAGGCCCTCTGCATGGCAGATTAGCCGCGCCGCGTCCATCGTCGGTGCACAGGTTGCAGCGCCGTTTGACATGATCGTGGAGATACAGCAGAGGCCCATGGGCTAGCGGCTAGCAAGGATTTTGTACAGTTGCGTTGCAAGGCAGGATTCTAGAAGCATTCTTTGAACATGAGGGTCGGTTCTGTAAGGTTTCGAGTTTCGTGATTTGCAGCATTTGCTAACTGAGCGGACGCTGATATCGGGCAGGAAGCGCCCTGGTTAGGGTTTAGGGCTTTCAGGGTTTAGGGGTTCTAAAAGTTACTATAGGGTTCTGGGCATATTATGGTGTGCTTGGAGTAAGGAACCCTTGGATTCATATTTGTAATTGGAAAGGCGTCTATAGGAGGTATGGCCCCTGAACGTGAAACCCTTTAACTCTCAGCCCTGTTTGAAACCTAAACCTGAAACGGTTTAGGGTTCCGAAAGCCACAATTCCTGACAACTACCCCCTCTCATCCACTAAACCCGAAACCCTACTTGGAGGGTCGGGGGACTTAGTAAGTAGGTAGTAAGTAGACTTATAAGTACCCTAAAAGGGACCCTAATTGGGGTTATGGTACTTATAAGTCTATAAAATAACCAGTTACTAAGTCCCCCGACCCTCCAAGTAGACCCCTAGACCCCCAAACCCCCTCCCATCCTCGATGTGCACAGCGGCCATGAGCCATACGAATGTGCAGGACGTAACCCATGGCGAGAGCAAGTGCTAAGCAAAGATCTTCAAGGCTTCAGGCTTTAAAGGTTCAGGGCTTAGGGTTCAGGGGTTTTGGCATTTAGGGTTTAGGGGTTTAGGGGCTTCGGGGATTTAGGGTCGAATATTTCTGGACTACGGCTTAGGGCTTACAAGCCTCTGGGGATAACGGCTGTCGGCTGGTTGCACATTCGTTCTGCCAGCCCCAAGACCATGAACTCAGAACCCCTTCATAAGTTCTAAACCCGAAGCTTGCTTGAGAATTTTGGAAGTCTGGGGCTTGTGGGTCTACGATTTAAACTTTGGGGGCATACCCTAAGGCTCCTAAGAGGGCCATGGGATCTCTGGGGGAGTTTGGGCTTGGGGGCTAAGGTTTGGGATCTCACTACGAGGGTCCAGGAGCATTAGGATAGACGTTATCCTTTCCGGCTAGGTGATGCTTCGGGCTGAGACCGTAGTCGCCGTTTAATGTCGGCACTTTGCAAAATGGCTGCGTTACAGTGGTATCTAAACCATGTACCTTGCAAACTAAATCCAACGCCCTGAACCCCAAATTTTCCAATTCAAGACAGTCGAGGATACTCAAAACCGAAGGGCCCATAGTGTGTGCGTGCCCAATAACATCCCTAAAGATGTCATGAAAAGCATTTCAACACAGCTCTTCCTATTTATTTTGATGGTTTAAGGAACCCCGAACCCTAAACTCCAGAGCCCCATACTGGAGTTTCCGGAAACAAGGGACCCTAATATAGCACCCTAAATAGTAGGACTCTTATTATAAGGGCCCCAGAATCAGGTATCCCTAATTTTCGGAAACTCCCATACCTGTGTTGACTCAAGGGCCCTCCGCGGAGGTCTCCATTCCGGAATCTCACAGAGCCCGCACACCCGCACTCTACGGCCTTCGAATCCGCCGTGAGTAAAACCGAAAAGGTTTAGTCTTCGTTTGGCGTTTAGGGTTTAGGGTCAGGGCTTATAAGGGTCTAGGGTTCAGGGGTCTATAGGGCTTAAGTTTTAAAGTTCAGGGTTTAAGGTACAGGCGGTAGGATTCGGTGTTCACACTGACAAAGAATAAGGGTACTAGTGGAGGACCTGAGCCTTCACAGGGCCAGAAAGCCCAATACCCCTTAATTAAGGAATGTAGCCCCTAGCTCACAATCAGATGTCTCTAACTGATTTTTCGGGGGAAGGCAGCATGAGGAAGTAACAACCGAATATCAAGCATGCAGTCACAACGGCAGCGATGACACTTACGACAATGGCTTTCGGTCGAATAGGAGATCAAGGTCGATTGGGATATGGGGGTTTCCGAAAATTAGGGGTACCTGTTTTGGAGTCCTTATAATAAGGATCCTACTATTTAGGGTACTATATTAGGGTCCCCTGTTTTCGGAAACCCCCATATTGCCTCGTCTTTCTAGCTCTCGCACGCCGGAAAGCTCAAATTGGTGTGGCTTCTGCACATCTTTGTGGCGCCCACATGGAGATCGCTCGAATTTCATCCTGAACTCTAAGCCTGAAACCCTGCACCCCCCAAATCCCCAAACCCATTATCCCTAAACCCACTAGGGCTTCTAGCAGTCTGGCTTGCAACTCGCTGGGCTAAGCCGGAACCAGGGCCTCTTGGGCTTCAGATAGCAGGATAAACTGTATGCTACTGTAAAGTATTCCTTAGCCCGGAATAACCTACCGTTTTGAGGACTTATATAAATAAAAAAGAATAATAAAGAGCCCTAAAAAGCTAGGCTTACATCATAGTACACAGGATTGCAAGTGCGACACCTGGTGGACCAAAAACAAGAGAACGATGCAGCAGCCCGTGGTATCTGCGCAAATACTGTTGCCAGAGATCAGACAGGGAGCTTTGTCTGCTTCCTTAACCCTGAGCAGGACGCCAACACACTGCAATCCTAATGAAACTAAACCAAACCCTCATAAACGAACCTGTATAAAGCAACTTCAAGGAACCCAAATCCCCAAAAAACGATGATGGCATCTCAGAAAGCATTCCCATGGCTACGGGCGTGCAGGTGAAACGTCCGCGGGCGAACCGTCGGGGTGCCTGGGCGAGTTGCCACGGTCTTTGAAGGGCAACAAAGCTTGCAGGGTTTGGGGTTCAAAGGTGTAGAGTTTACAAAAGACCTACCTTTTTTAGGGCTCTTGATCATGGTTTCTAAATATATAAAAAATATATAACTAGTTCCTTAGAATGGTAGGTCTTCTCGGCTACCGGTAGGGTTTAGAGTTCAGGGCCCGAACCCTGAAGCCGCAAACTCCGAAGCCTAAGCTAGCCCGAATCTGAACATCGAACCGCGTCAAACTAAGCCCAGAAACCTAAACCCCTAAACCCTAAACCCCTAACCTCTAAACCCCTAAATCCTAAACACCTAACCCCTAAACCCCTAAACCCCTACACCCCTAAACCCTAAATCGTGAATCATAAGCCCTAAACCCCTAGACCCTGAACACTTCTGAACACTTCTTCGGACCTGAGCTTCATTCAGAGTTCAGGCTTCGAGCTGAGGGATTCAAGCTTGAGTCTTCAGGAGTGAGTGGCCTTGGGGCCGTTTAGGTGTTTAGGGTTTCGGGTTAGTGGCCTTGGGGCCGTTTAGGTGTTTTTTTGTTGAAGGACCCTTTTCCGTCTCGCAAGATTCAGAAAGTGAAAGTTCACTGGGCTGTTTAGGTGTGTAGGGTTTCGGGCTTCTTTCTTGGAGTGGGTTTGTTGAGTATTTCAGATCTATCGGGATAAATATAATGCATGTTCCAGCACTCACGGCTTGTGTAGTACTTGCTGGCTTACGGTTCAGGATCCCTTTTTGGGTACTCTAAATATTAGGCGCCGTACCAAATTTTGACCCCAAAAGGAACCATAATTTTGACAACTACCCATTTGGACCCTGACGAACCCAACCTGTAGAAGGATATTACGGTAAGGAAACCGAAAAAGGCTGGTAGGTTATTCAGGGTCCAGGTATATGTACTTGTAACCCGACTATAACCCCGAACCTCCAAGTAGATCACAAAAGGGTTGCGAATGCCTCCCGGCAAGTGGCTGCGACCTCAGGAACCAAGACGTTGCCCTTGTCCTTGGAAAACCTTGCCGCCGGCCAGGTCGTCTGTTTTTGTCTCGGTGGTGGGCTTGACTAAATATGTCGGCTAGTTCATGTGTCACAGGCCACTGGGCTTTGCATTCTTCTGCCTATCTGTTTTCTATAAGGCCCGCCAGAATCTGATGCCTTTTCGGCACACGGACAGCAATAAGGAGGCAGAAGATTTTGGCAGACTCAAACTAGCAGCCGGGAGCTGTGATATCACATGTTGCCCAGAATCTATCCGTTGAAAAGGAGCTGGATTTTACAACAAACTTACCCCAAAAGAACTGCTCGAACAGCCCTGACTTCGGGCCGTCCAAAGCAAGGACTGCTTGTTTGCGTGATTTTGCGTGCTCGCTCTCGGACAAGACAGGCACGGACTGTAATGAAGCCGGCAAGGTGCAAGTGCACAAACGGCTGTCGTATGGGAGGGTTCCGCCTTAATTACAGGGGTTTTCCTGAGCCTAGACTACAAACACATTCAAATTCAAATGCCAGACTCAAAACAAAGAGGGATCCTCGGCCTTTCTGGACCCTGAGTGCCTTGTTACTGCGACCCGTATTATCAGGATCCCAAAAACATCCCAAAGCAATTGGCGCAAATAGAACTGTATGGGCACCCCATAAACACCGTTAGTACACGAACAGAAACCCTGCAACAACAAAATTGAACTGTAGTATCCCCCATTTGCAAAGCTCTGTAGAAACCTAAAAAACCCTTACGGAAACCTGATAAGAATAGGAAATACCTTCATTTGTAGGTCTTGCATAGATGTTTTTTTTATAGAAACCCTTTACGGAAATCTGGTACTGATAGGAAAAACCTTCATCTCTAGGTCGAGGCCCAGCTGAGCCTCGGACGTTGAAGCCCCCGCCCTGCGTGGCCTCGGCCCGACCGTCGAGGAAGCCTGGCGAATACGGGGTTTAGTTTTAGGGGGGTTTGGGGGGTTTTAGGGTTTAGGGGTTTTGGGGTTTAGTTTAGGGGTTTTGGGGGTTTAGTTTTTGGGGGGTTTGGGGGTTTAGGGTTTAGTTGTGGGGTTTTGTTGGTTTAGGGTCTAGTTTAAGGGTTTGGGGGTTTTAGGGTTTAGTTTAGTGGATTTTTTCCCTCTCGCATGGCTGGCATCAATGTCCACAGGCGAGGATTCATTGGGGAAGAATGGCACTTGCATTAGTCCCCAGTGCGGTAGACTTCGCATTTAGGGGATTTTTGCCTCCCGCCTGGCTAGGACGAACCTACGATGCAGGGTACACTCATGGCATCACACACAGGAACTATACACGTGTCAGTCGGCTCATCAACTTCGGATGGCAGGCTATCGATCGCGTTGACTTTGCAATGCTGTCAAAAGGCAGCTCAGATAGCGAAGTATATGTTGCACACACTCCGCATTATCAACATGCAACTTGACTCAGCTGTTCGCGGATTCATACGTTGGTGTTTGCAGATTCCCTGTCCGTCTCCACTGTTTTCCAGCTCCTGTCGCCTCCTCACTCATGCAGGTGTTTTTCAGCCATTGCATGCATTCTCCGCCGCGATGTACCGACATTCACCATTGATAACAAAACAACATGCAGTCGCATGCAATCGCATTCCATGCAGACACTTCTGTCGTCCCAGCGCCGAAACACTGGAGCATTCAGGGATCCACATTGCACCATGCAGTCAAACTCGACCGCCACTGTCCAGAAGGAGGTGAACGCACAGTCGGACTGATCATGCTGCCTGCTGCCTCCTTGCCTTGCTAGTGCACAGCAGAATGGATGCCTAGCCAAACCCATCGAGAGCAAGACGAACTCAAGACGTTGTTCTTTCTGTACGAATTCCAAACTTGAGCTCAGCTCGTCCACGCATGCAGCACTGTCCACGCAGAGGCATTCGTGAATTCCGGGTCCAGACTGACCGTGCTGTTCCTCCACAGTGTCCATGCAGTATGCAGTGGCATTCTTGAATTCCAAACAATAAATTCTCCAGTTGCACACGTCCCTCACGAAGTATTGCAAACTGGCGGTATCCAAACGCAGTCTCCCATGTTGATTTCCAGAATTGATGAATTCGTGAATTAATCCAGCATCCCACACTTTCAGACCACATTTGCACGGACCTTCGTCAGCCAGTCAAGGCCTCGCAGACCACACACATCAGCGATGGCGGTAGCCCAGCGTGGTGGGTGCAGACAAGAGTTGGTCAGGAGTCCAGCCATGGCAATGGTCACATATTTTCGCCCAAGCAAGCCCTGAAGACACCGAAGGCACAAAAGGGTCCCTGAATATATAAGGCCCATAGCTCCTGGGAGCAGCACCCAATATACCCCGTATAACCCAAAGGGAGAGGAGGAAGACAGGGAGAAAGGACGGGACTGGAAAGGAGACCATGTGCATGTGTAAGTCACTGCAAGCATCAGTCCAGGGGCGGCACATTTCGGTTATTTAAATTTTTATAGGTTTTTTCTTGGCTTCCGTAAAAGTATTGCGCCACACCAGGACAATGATTGCTGTCACTCCTACATGCTTTTTCGTCTTCTCTCTGACTCCTCATTAACTCTCGTCTTCTTGTTCGCTTGGAGCCTTGTGGATCTGTTTCTGGTTCACCGATCCTAATCCAAACTCCCGAATGCTCCTCTGAAGATTAAAACGCAACTTCCACCGATCCAGTTCGGGGGCTCCTGGCACCGGAAACTGCCACACCTTCTTAAGCAAGGAGCGGTTGGTCTCATCGAGGGCTCGGGTATGTATGGTATTAAAGGCAATGAGGACAACTCTCACTTGTCCTTTCCACGGGGTGCAAACATGTAGGTGGCTTCTACTCGGGAACAGGATAGGACGATGTTGAATCTCAATGATGTTGCCCCATAGTGTACTTCCAAGGTGGCAAATGGGGTCTGTGCCATTTGTATCCTGAATCCAAAGGTCACCTCCATCCTGCACTGTGAGGCACGTGAGGAACGACAGCCCATCATAGTTATTGAGGTCACGATGTGGGCCTTTATGACCATTAGCTACGATGGCAATGGTGGTGAACTGAAACTTTGGGGCCCACGAGGTGATGAAACGAACAAGGGCTTTGGTGGTCCTACTGAGCTCAAAAGTCGCATGTGTTATCTGGTTCGGACTACGAGGACTTTGACCTAGTACAATGTAGGACATTTCACGTTGGGGCTGATCAGGTAGCTTCGGGGGCTGCAGAGAGGGCTTCGGGCGGAGGCGCTTGGCTTTGGGGATGAGGGTCCACAGTGTTAGGACGTCAGAGTGCAGTACAGGTTGTTGGGATGGGAGGCTCAGGAGTTCAGTCGCAGCGCTCTCAACATTGCCGCATCGGTATTCTGTTGCCAGTACAGGCGGTGGTACTGGGATGCACTGGTTTGAAGCCTCGGGGCTCAGCTTAAGACGTTTCACACGGGGAACACTTGTTTTGGTTGGCTCTTCGTAGCAAGGTTCGTGACTCGATGGAGACAGCATGGATCCTACCCAATCCTGCCTGAAAGGAATCCCCAAAAGTAAAGCCCCAGCTCACTTCACTTCAAAGTTCACTCTGAGCCGCATCTTGTACGGCACTGCATGTATTGGCAACAGGACAGCGGTGTGACATGGAGTTCGCACGCAGAAAGACTCACCACTGATCGCTCCAGTATCCCAGGTACTGCTTCATTTTGGTCGGCGAAGCCGGGTCATCGAGCTCGCACGTCGTGAGCACACAGCATGTTGCAGCGCAAAGCAATCCATGTATTCACAAACGAATTCAAATGCATGCAAAGTCAGCGTGTCATGCAAGCGTGTTGTGCGACACATCGTTGTACCATGCAGAAACTCGTGGTGCCAGGACAGACAGTGAAACCATGCAAGGGTCATGCAAGGGTCATGCTAAAGAATAAATTCGGAACAAGCACATGCTGCTTAAATTCACATGCTGTTCACAGGTGCTCAAGAAGAGTGCAATTCCAGTCTCGCATCCTGATACATTATGGGCATGAGAGGTTCAGAAAGAGGTACTAGAGAGACGGTATGCGAGCCCTTTCATCGCTGGAAAATGTAATGCCCCTGCCTTTGCAGGGCATCTTGTTGCTGGGCCGTTAAAATGAGTGGTGCTCCTTGACCTGGTGGCGGTGCTACGAAGAACGGCGAGGCCGCACTCAGGATAATCGGCGGTGTGCTCGAGGACGATGCCGGCACTGCTTCCTGAAGCCGAATTGTCTCCGGCGGGGTGCTGTGCTCGGTGTTGGTCGCAGCGGTGGAGCTTCCCGACTGGTTCGGCGGTTTACGCGCCGGCAGTTTGGGGAGCCGTTCTGTGACCTTCTCGTCCAGCTCTTGCACTCGGATATTGATGTCCTGGACATTGCGACAGATATCCGTCAGCCAACTCCAGACCTGGTCCAGAGTTTCTTTCAGCTCTGTTGCCAAGTGTTCCGTGACCCCGAGGTGTCTCATCATGGGGTCAATCGGCAGGTCATCGATCCGTCGCCTGATCCCATCGCACTCCTTTGCCAGTTCGGGCAGGGCTTGCTGTATTTTGTCTGAGCCTTCTTTGGTGCTCCGGATGAGGGGGATGGCCGAAGTGAGATAGCTCTTGATCTGGCCATTCTCAGTGAACCATAGGTTATGGTTCTTTTCTGTCTTCTGATCCAGCTTTGTGAACCCCACATGATTTTCATTCGAAATCTTCTGGAGACTCCCAGCGAGGGCGTCAACCAAGCGGTCCAAAGCGATCAGCTTGTCCGACAGCTCTGTTGTCCGGTCGCAGATCTGCCTGGTTGCTGCTTGCTGGTCTTGTAACACCTCACGCACCTGAGCCAAGCTTCCATCTTGTAGTGTTTCCAGGACCTTCTGCTGTTTGGCCACATCATCCAAGAGATCCTTGTGCAGAATCACAGCTTTGCGAGTCTCGTTTGACTCTTGAGTCAGAAGATCACGAAGCTGCTTCAGCTGCGATCCATCCAGTGTCACCTGTTGAGCGCCCGACTTGACCGCTGCGTGCAGGACTTGTAAGTTGTCCACCAGGTGCTCCTTTTGGTCCTTGGCGAACTGCTCAAACCTCTCATCAACCAGAGAGTTGATCCGCGAGAAGGCTTCGTCTTGCATGCGCTCCAATGCGCTGTGCCAGGCAGGGGGTTGCTTCCACCACTCCTTAACATGGTTCATCGCCCGTCTGCCATGCTTCCCGAGTGCAAAAAGCACTGGGGCAGTCAAAAGCAGCACTGCGATTGTCCACATGAGTGTCATGTCCGCTGGCTGAGGCATGAGCGCAACAGGAAAGCTACAGTGCACAGCTGACTGTCGCGTGTCACTCGAGACAAAATTTACTGATCATGATAGCATGGAATTTTGGACCGTCCTGCCCCCCCCCCCTCTCTGTTAACTCAACTGGTTTGTTGTCAGTTATGTTGTGCTGCAATCCAGTTGTGTATCGGTGGGGCGGGGTGGGAAGTAGGGAGTATGTGTGCCTGTTTGTAGTCAGCAGTACGGTAGGTAAGTTTATAGTGCGTGAAGTACAAGGCTTGTTTGGCTCCTAGATCAGCAAGGGTATTAAGTGCATGACCTGCGTGACCTTTGACATGCGCAGCTACAACCCTGTGGCAGAGGAAACCCCAGTGATAGGTCAATTCATTGATTTCGCCGGCATAAATGGTGGGTTTTATTGCATCACTGAGAACCTGTAGCACAAAGCTGGAGTCAGTCATGTACTTAATTGGAATGTGTGGGTCGATGTACTGCTTGAGGACGCGGATGAGCTTAAGCGCTCTAATAGCGGCTTGTAGTTCGGCACGAATATTTGTGCAATCTCCATGAATCCTCGCATTACAGATGACTGCGGTTTGGATGTCGGCATATGGGGCGAGGATGGTGACGGCAAGACCGCCTTTTCTTTGCCTACTACTTCCGTCGCTGCAGACTTGGATGCCCTGCAGGTCATCATCATCTACAGGTTCGGGTAGATACATGTAGGGGGATGGGTAGGGAGTCTCGACTGGTTCGTGTCGCATGGGGAGAAGTCTTACCTACTTGCATGAGGCACCTACCATGGAGCTCTACATGATTGAGGTTGGTGTAGTACACTAGGGGATTGAGGTGTCTTTGGTCGAGCCAGGTTTGTGTGAATGATCGCCATGTATCCCTATCAGTAGCGGCATCATCCCAAAAGGGTGGTGATCCTATGGGTCTGCTTTTGTCCCACAGGACTTGCAGAAAACGGCATGCATTTGGCCATCGGCCAGGCTTGCGTCGGGTATTGATGCATGCACGGCAGGCCCATCGGGCATCTCGAATTCGCAATGCAGTGGAAATGGGAGAGTAGCGAAAAAGATGAATGCGTGCGGTGTGTCCCCAGTAACTAAAGAAAGCTTTAGCCTGGATGCCTTCCCATGAAGCATGTTGGAGGGCTTGGGCGGCCATTCTAGAACCCCGCCGCTTACAAACCCAATTCTCGACACCAGTCATGAAGGGGTCTTTGGCTAGGCCAAGCAAAGACACTAGAAAGTTGGTGTGAAGGGTTTTGAGCATCTGACTGACAGCAACAATAGGACGGACGGCGGGCGAAATCCAGCGCCAACGACTAGTGATGAAAGTGTTGAAAAGATCAAGACGTTGTTTGATGGGCGCAGTTTTTCGGCAGAGGATTTTGTAATAACCCCAGAAGGCATTAGTGGCCTTGTTGAGCCTAGCAGATAGGACAGTTTGGCAGGAAATTCCAAACCCAATTAGAACCCCCAAGAATTTGAAGGCAGGGACCTGTGGGATCGGGAAGTTGGCGGCGTAGATAGATCTAGTGGGGAGGCATGGCGATGCAATAAATTTGCACTTCTGAAGGGACAACTTAAGCCCAATAGCGCCGAAAGTAGCGATCACCTGTTGTAACATGCGAGTGGCCTGTGCATGGGAGGTAGCCAGAAGAATTAAGTCGTCAGCGTAGAGAAGCGTGAAAACTTTTCTAAAGACGCCACCTGGGTCAAAACTCTGGAGCCAGGTCTCCTCTTCGTCGTGCCATAGTTTGGTTAGGGCGCCTAGGTAAAAATCCAACGTACGTGCAAAAATTTCTGCGCTATAGGGGGATCCTTGAAGGATTCCTCGTTCCAGTGGTTGACTCCATGTGGCGTCTGATATGGAAACGTCTACAACGCTTGAAATAATCATGCTAAGGAGGACAAGAGACTCGACTCTGGGTCCGCAACGGTTGAGGAATCTGCCAACGGCTTGATGGCTCAGGTTATCAAAAGCAGATGAGATATCGAGTTTGATGGCAATAAGTGGTAAGCCAAATTCTTGACTGAGGCGAACAAAATGTTGGAGACAACATGAGCCATCAAGGGTTTGGGATCCCTGGATTCCACAGAGCTGGTTGGCAGCAGGGGATGGAAAGTGTGGGCGGAGTCGGGTGAGTAGGATTTTGGAGAAGAGCTTACCTGGGGTGTTCGAGACAACGATGGGACGAAGCTCACTAGGAGTAGAAGGACAGGGGACCTTCGGAAGTAGAGTGAGTTTAGACGAGAGCCATTCATTAGGGATGGGGGAAGTCTGGAAAAGAACAGAGTTGAAAAGATCCACTAGGTGAACTCTACATTCCGTCTGCATGATGAGTTGGAGAA
Organism: Symbiodinium sp. CCMP2592; assembly: GCA_905221615.1. Taxonomy (NCBI): domain Eukaryota; class Dinophyceae; order Suessiales; family Symbiodiniaceae; genus Symbiodinium; species Symbiodinium sp. CCMP2592. The sequence continues at coordinate 299,376 of CAJNDT010000001.1, forward strand.
GTTCATATGATACACCATCTTGCCCACACGATTTACCAGATTTACAGGTGGCGAGAACAGTACAAACTTCTTCCTCAGTAATTAGGGCGGGTTGAGGGATTGGGGAGCATGAATTCGCGAAAAGCACATCAAGGGGTGAGACACATTGAATTTCAGGCTCGGACCACTTTTCTCTAAAGTGGCTTTTGAGGTCCTTTATGGCTTTCGACTTGCCACCAGCCCTGACGAGGTAGTTATTGTGCGAAGCAAGAACGTTCTGTCGTCGTTTGAAGTAGCTGATAGCTTTGAAGTCGCCGTTTGCTGACTTGTTCAGGACCTCAGTGAGCCACAGGTTTTTGGCCGTGGCCCGCAGTCGCACTATTTCTCTACCAAGTTCTCTGGCTTCTGCTCCTCTCATGAGTCTACGTTGGCGGATCTTGTCAAGGATTTCAGGCGGGCCTTTGTATCGGAAGCTTTTGGGGCGGAAGGACGTATTGGAGGCCAGCTCAGCAAGGTCTTGACAGGTAAGGTCGTTACCGGACAGGTCAAGGCGATGGCAGAGATTCTGAGCTTGAACAAAGACCTTACTGGAATCCGAGATCCACTTGCCGCAGCGATTGATGGTTCTTTTGGGTCTGTTGGTTTTCGAGATGCGCGAGACCGGGTAGGTGGCAGTAGCACACCGGTGATCGCACCCCAGAAACACGTCTGTGTCTACCAGGACTTCTTCGCGACTAAAGGCATTAAGTGGGGAAGACAGGAGAATAAAGTCAATTTTAGAGCAGGACCCCCTAGTATTGCTCCAGGTGTAGGTTTCTGGTCTAGTGTGAATAAGTCCGTAGTTACGAAGAAGTAGCTGGCAGTAGACCTCTCTTTCATCAATTCGGCTATTTGGATCGGAGGCAGGGGAAGCACCTATTTCGTAGTTAGTATCCATGGTGAAAAGAATAGTGTCAAAGTAGCGGCGTTTCTTAAGAATGTCCTCAAGTTGGGACAAGAAGGTCTGCCAGCACGACAAACAGTCGTCTCGTTGCCGGTGAGGCAAATGTGCACTAATTACGAAATGTTTGTGTCCATGCATTCGCATAACGACACAGAGTCCGACATCAAGCGGAATGATTTGCTCAACGTCACATGCATTTTTTGTCGGCATTCCAAGAAGTACCGATCTCCATGCTTTAGGGGGATTCGTGCAGTAGAAGGTCCATGCTTCATCAAATTCGACATGCATTGTATCCCACGGCTTTGTTTGATCCCCCAGACCCCCAACCTCTTGAAGACCTAGGAAGTCGGAGCCCTGAAGACCAAGGGTCGGCCACGCGGTCGCAATGTCAGCGATTGATTTGCCCTGTACGTTCCAGCTGGCAGCGTGCATGGCTTGGGTCTGGGGGATGCTTGTGGGTCAAGGATTGCTAGGGCAATGACGTTCCCAGAGCTCAGCGAGCTCAGAGGCAGGGTAGCCCGTCAGGGATTCAAACTGGGCAGACCTGACAAACCATGGGATGTGATTGCCTCTTGCGTCGCTGATTATGAAATCATTTACGCTAGGTTCACCGTCACGATCCATGGAGCCAACAAGTTGAAACTGATGCACGAAGAGTCTGCCATTCCACATGATTTCAATGTCACGTTCTGGGATTTGTGGTCTGCCTTTGTAGCCTGGTAGGTGCTTCAAGAATTCTTTGGTAAGAACAAGAGCACGCACTCTCTCTCGCTCTTCTTTGGTCTTGCTCTTTGTGGCCCAGATCTTGTTACCTTCTGACCCAGGTACTCCACTAGTAAAGCGTTTTGTCTTGAGCTTGTCAAGGATCTGAAGCTGAGCTACTCTGCGAAATTTGATATGGGCATCAGGGTCCTTGAAAACGAGCTGAACTTTGATGAAGTTTGTTCGACTATAGGGTGCCCAGAGTTCGCTGTAGCTGTCCGGCAATCCAATGGCATTGAACATGTTGGCTACTTCTTGCTGTGCGTCTCCCTTTTTGGCATCGGTCCAGCCTCCAATGATGATGTCCAAGTCACCTTCTTCCTCCCTGCTGTCAACAGAGCTTCTCGGGGATCTCGGAGAGGGGGGCCCACTACGGCCGAAATTCCTAGGGGGGGTCAGGGTCCGTTTTGCAGCTTCGAGTTCGGAGAGTCTCTTCTCGATGTCTTGTATCTTATCGAGCTCTTGAATCCTGGCTTCAAGTTTCTTGATTTGTTCTTGGGCCTGGATAATGTGTTGGGTATGTTCATGTGAGACAGCCTCGAGGTGGGATACCCGGATGCCTTGTGCTTGAATTTCAGCACCCTATTGTGCAAGTTCAGTTCGCGACAGGTCAACTTTGCTATGCAAGCTCATAATCCCGGACTGAATTTCTTGGACCCATGGTGGGGCATCGCTACTCAGGGGAGAAGGACCAACGGTTGCTGCAGGGTTGTGTGTGATGAGTGTTGCTGGGACATGTGAAGAGTTGTAGGCTGGTGCAGCAGTGTTTGCTGTTTGGAGTTCATCATCATCGTTGGTTTTGGTCCCTGTTCTTTCGGCTTCACGCTCTTCGCTACTCGGCTCACGCTGTGTTGGCAAATCTACATCATCATCTTCGTCATCGTCAGCAGTTTGGTCGAACGTGTCATGTGGGGGGAGCGCAGTATCCTTGAAGATTTTGTTTCCGATCTTAGGCAGGGCAGTGTTCTCAGGGAGAGCTTCGGGTTTCTTGGGGAGGGTCTCTGGTTTCTCAGGACGATCACGATCACTGCTGGAAGTGCCAAAGTCAGGCATGGCGGCATCAGTACTGGTATCTTCAATTTTCTCGAGCTTTGGCTTTTTGGAATCAGGAGCAGTAACTTCGGGCGAGTTCTTGTCATCTCTAGGCTCGGCGGTGGTGGATCGCCTCTCGCGGGAATTACGGGGTTTACGGGTTTCTTTGGTCTCCCTAGATGCACGATCCCTAGGAGCATCACGGGTGCGCCCGCGCTGAGGTGCTTCCAAGGCCTGAGTATGCCTTCCGACAGGAGGCAATGGTGTGGTCATCTCACTCTCTCACTTTGGACCTCAAAGGGCCTCTTTCTTTCTTTCTCCCCCTCTTTCCCTCGGGACGCGACAGAAGGAGAAAAGGCTAGGCAGCGCAGGTCAGAGTCCCTAGAGACCAACCGATAAGCCCAGAAAAGACCACCCTCCCACGCCGCAGCAACGGTGCCGGTAGCTGTAAGCCGAAATCTGTAGCCATTTGGGGATTGGGGTTTAGGGTTTAAGGAGGGGTTTAATGTTGGGGGGATTTGGCGGGTTTGATGCTTTTAGGGGTTTACGGCTCAACACCAAGAAAATCAAAGATTCAAACACCCAGGCCCCATGACAGTCTGCTGCCCAGAAAGGTTTTCAGGTTTACATGAACATTAGTACGTGTGAATATGGCTTGCGAGAGGGTTATAGTGCATGTATATGTTTTCATTTGTTCATGATACGGGATCGTTTTTATCTGTTCCTTTTACTAAATGTTCCAGAAATGTTTACTATAGAAGTTCTTGCCAGGGTTCCTTTAAGGCTTGATTTCTGCAATCGTCACTACCCATACTGTTTGCCGGTCTAACCGGTCCGGGGGTTTAGGGATGAGGATTCAGGGGGGCCCCTTATGCTGTAGGGCTTATGAGCTCCGGGTAGGGATCATATGTATTTTCGGGTTATATGTTGGGTGCCGCTTACTTTCTGATGCTCCCAAAATCCATATGAATGAAAGCCCATACAGAAAGCAACTCACACCATGCCCATAATCAATGCCTCACGCAACCTCGTAGCACAAAACAATCCAAGAAAAGCATAGCACTGGACCAAAACTGCCCGATGTATTTTCTAATCGTGGATACCAGACCCTAAACCCTAAATATTGAGTGTGAGCGCCGAATCCTTAAATACTGGGGTTCGTGGAAATCGTGACAAAGCCTGTAAGCGCCAGGTCGGCCTTTGGAGCCTCTGAAACCAGCCCATAAACAGGATCCCCTCAACCCAATAAGCGAAAACACAGGATAGGCAGTCAAAGGCCTACCTATACCTAACCATGTTCTCAATTCCTACATGGGAGTTTCCGAAAACAGGGGTACCTTTTTTGGGGGTCCTTAAAACAAGGATCCTACTATTTAGGGTCCTATATTAGGGTCCCCTATTGTCAGAAACTCCCACATGTACCAAGTAACATCCTTGGAACACTCCGGCCGACCGGTCCCCCAGAGGTCGGAATAGTCAACAACAACGTCCCGATACAATCTACCCAGAGGCCCCAAAGTAGTTCGTACATAGAATCCTATAAGGTAATCCCAAAAAGGAACTACTTTGGGGCCTCTGGGTAAACATCACAAAGACCATGGACGCAGTATAGTCGCTGGTGGTAGTACGCGATTGTCATTCCAATATAAGCTACAACTGTAATGTGGCCCGGCACCCTTTTCGAACTTCTTAAGGCCCTTAAACCCTAAACCCTAAAGCCCTAAACCCTATCAAGGCGGCCTTGTTGGGGAGGAGCATCGGCTCGGTTCACTCGATCATAGTTGTAGCCGCCGCTCATCTCCACGTCCCTGGAGTCGAAGATTTGTTTGTAGGGGTTTAGGGTTTAGGAGTTTAGGAACCCTAAACCGTAAACTTCTGGAGACGCTGTTTGTAGGGATTGGTTTGGGGTATAGAAACCGAAACTTATCAGGTTTAGGATTATTTAAAGCTTGAATTAAACCCAGGCTTCTAGGGTTGCGAGGGACTTGAGGTTTAGGCGTCGGGGCTTCGGGCTTCGTATATCCAGAGTCTTCGGATTGAAGTCTTTGACAGTCACACTCGGACAAGCCTGGCAAGGAGGCTTCAGGTTTCGGGCTTGCGACTTACTTCGCAGGGTCCGAAGCTTCAGACCCCCTCCGGAACCCGGAATCGTAAGTCCCCATTTTCTAGACCCAAGAGTAGCCTAGGAATAAAAAGGGTGCCCTTTTTGGTTTAAAGGGGCTTATAAGGGAACCGGAACCCCCAAAAAAGGGAATAAGGGCCTACTCTAGGTCCTAGTTTTCGACAACCCCGACGTTCTCCCAACAAAAGAAACCCAAAATCAGCCAAAGACGACTGAAGTCCTTTAAACCTCTCGCCTTCCGCCCAGGGAAGCCCGGGCCATGAATGAGATCTTTAATCTGCAGAGTTCGTAATGCTTTAGGAAATAGAAATTTGTCGAAAGGCTTCGTGCATGGGATCCCAGCCTCTTGAGTCGCCAAGATTGTAGCAGTAGCCAGTATACGAGATACTACGATACATCCAGCACGATTCGAATTCTGTCCCTACTGAGTGCCCTCAGATCGGCGTGGGGCGTTGGGTATATAACTGTTTTGGGGCTCATTGATTGAAGGACTTTCCCAGGCTCCTCCTGCATTGACTGGAACTCTGCTCCCGAAAAACACTGAGTCACTGAGTGCTGAAACTCTACACCTCTGAACCCTAGCGCCCTATGTAACGGAACCCTTTTTTCAGCACGGGCTTTGGGTGTGTGCCGGTACGAGCTGGAACCTTAAGGTCTTCGTAAGACATAAGCAAACTTGAAACCCAACTGCGTTTGAATTAAATAAAGTGTCCCTATAAACCCTAAACCTACATTTGCGGGAACCCTTTTTTTGCATCAGGCTTCGCGCGAGACGATTGAGGAACCCTTTTGCACCCTAAACACTGAACCCTTGCGAGTTCCTTTATAGGGTTTACCCTAAACCCCAAAACCCAAAGCCCTAACTCCTTTAGGTTTCCTTGTTTCGGATTAAGAGCCAAGGGAAGCACACGTACCAAGCGCCACACCCGCGCGGCGTGCGGATTTGCTGGTAGATACCCCACCTCTGCGGGCAGAAGGTGTAGATACGGATGTAAAATCGGGGCCTTAATTTGCACTGACTTCTGAAGCCCTCCTCAGATTTACACTTTTAGCCTTCTTATTATTGTTACTTTAGAAACCCAAGAAGTTAAAGTCCTAAGAGCCAACCAGAAGAACACCAACTAAATTTGGGCCTAAAAAAGAACAGTGTTTTGGTTTTGGGGCTGTATTGTTTTTTTGTTAAGGAACCCTAGGGAGAAATGTTGGTAACTGTTCTGGCACTTGCATTAGGGTCAAGGTCTAAGCATCACCTCGAGAGGAGCCTTCACAGAGGCCCACGTGGTTCAGGGCTAAGGGTCGGTTAGCCCCCTGAATCGCCAAAGCCCGCTGCATCCTCGCGTCCTTGCATTACCGCAGGCTTCGGGGAAGTGCTGCAGTGACAAGTGTGCCGATTGAATAAGACGTCGGGAAGGCCGTTTCGACTGCGCAGTCCAAGTTCATGCACGCCCACACGCTTCTGCCAGGCTGTTCCAAGGTCTGGCCCCAGACTGCACATGTCAACATTGAACAGACAACATACAAATCTTTTTTGCATCAAGAGCTGGTAATTGCGCATGGTCAGAATACACCTCACGGGCAGAGGCTTCACCACAACCATGACGTGTAAACCCTAGACCCCTAAATCCCTAAACCTTCAACTCCAAGACCCTAAACCCTAATAGCGCCAAGCCGCGAGAAGTAGACAGCTGCTGCTTGCGCAATAAGTGAGCCTGAACAGACGAGTTCCCACGGCGTCCCCTTCTCCAAAAGAGCTTTTCATTGGGGTTTCTAGGGTTAGGGTTCCCGAAACAGGTTCCTAAACCCAAACATCCCAAACCTAAACCCAAAGCCCCGAAACACGAAAACATCACAGGAGGGCCGGCATCCCATATCCGCGAACCCCTAACCCCGGACCCTTTGACTCTCGAATGGGCAGGTGTCGAACTTAAGTCGACACAACTCTCAGCCTTACAAAACTGCATCAGTGCAACAATCTTGAAAGCCACTTACAGCCTCTAAGACTCTAACAAGCCTTTTTTCAAGCCTTGACGCCCTTGACGTCATGTAAAACGTGAACGCCTGCCAGAAGCCCGGGGCTTTGGCTAAGGGTGTAGGGAAGCCTCAGGTTCGTTTACAAGATTTCAGCTGGGACAGCGACACGTCGGTTTAGGGTTTAGGGTTTAGGGCCCAAACGTGCCGCACAAGCAGCTTTCACGGTTTAGGATTCTCGCCTTGAGAATTTTAGTATGCAGGGTTCAAGGTTTAGGGATTGAACTGATTTCGTGAGCCGCAACGAGCCCATCTTAGCTGTCCTTAAAATCCTTAGAAGCAACAAAATAAAAAGAATAGTCTTATTGGCCCCCTAAAGTTACATCATAAGAAATACAACTTTTTCTTAAGAGCAGTAAAGACATAGCATCGCCTGCCAGGAACAAGCCATATGGCATGATGCCGAAGAACGGCATCCTCTGGATGAAGTCTAACCTTGAAATGTGGGTTTTCGGTGGATGCAAGGATGGCGGAAATAAACTGGTAATGCACCGAAGTGCATGAGTTTAGGGTTTAAGTTCAGGCCGCAAAATTTTTCCCTCCTACCTAGCAAGGACGAAGCCTGCATTGCTGGCCACAAGGTTTAGGGACCAGGGTTTAGAGTTTAAGGATTAGTAAGGAGCTGGGCAGGTGCTCGTTGCACATGCATGTGCCAAGCATGCTGATGGGTATGGAGGAGGTCTTGTGACGAAACCGTGAAGCCCAAACCCTAAACCCTAGATCCCAAACCCGGAGATCTTGTCACGAAACCTGGACAAGTGGTGAGGCCTGCAGCTCAGTCGCTGTGCTGCGAGGGGCAACTTTTTTTTGGGGGGGAAGTTCCCCAAAAGGGATTGCTGGGGAAACCTCAAATCGTTGAAACCTGAACTCGTTGTAGTTCCGGGATTTGGAGGTCTGAGTTTATGCGCTTTCGGGCTTCAGAAATTCGTTGCTTCGGGCTTTAGAATGTCCTAAGCTTGAAAGCCGATGCTGCTGTAGGCTCTGCCAAACCTCAAACTGCCAGGGCCAAAGACGTGCGAAGAAAGAGGTAGGGTCGACGCAAGGTCTTCTGTGTGCGGATCCAGGTTTTCGGAATTGGGGCTTTGCAACTTTTCATGTTTCCGGCTCAAAGTGATCGGGTTCACTGAGAGGCTCGGGTGGGCGCAGTCTTTGACAAGCCACAAGACGTTCAGCACGGTCATGATCCTTGGGGTCGGACCAAGCTCATCTTTGAGTAAATAATGTGTGGTGGGCATGTGAAATGTAGGGGCCTTAATAAGTAGAATAGGGTTTTGGGGCCCATTATACTACATCTAGAATAAGGAAACATAGTATTAAAACAATGTTAAAATTGAGGCTCCCACACCATATACACATCAGGACGAGGTAGTTTGAAGTACGAACGGGAGCTTCAGGAAGGAGAGGACTCTTAACAGATATGCTACAGGATCCCAATGCTTAGCCCTCCCCCGTAAAATCGGAAGCTCCCCCAAATAGCTTCATTGTCGGGGCATGTTCAACTCTGAATTTTGTGCCCTAAGTGCGATCAGCCCTACTGTACATGTGATTCACAGCCCTACTTCTAGCTTCCTCAGAACTCTTGAGAGCAAGCCAAGCACCCGGGAAACTCTCTGACTCCGGAAGCCTTCCGCAAAAGACCTTTCCCAAACTCCAACAGCAGCGCAGCTCAGGGCTTAGGATTAGAGTTCAAACGTTAAAGTCCAGACTTTGGGACTTGGGGTTAGGGTTTGCAGTTAATGGTTCGGGACCCATGGACCCCTAGAGCCAAAATTGCCGAAGCGCCTAAAGCCTAGAGCAAGAATGATTCAATCTGCTACATCGCAAGGTCTGCAGCATCGACAAGACCTCATCCGTAGGAGGGCTTAAGAGGTTAGGTTTTAAAAGTTTCTGGCGCAAGAAATGATCAACCTTTCCATCAGGGTAGATAGCAAAAAGACAGTCTGTATACATCTCCAAAAGGTTGGAAGCTATCTGCACAGTTGCTTAAGCCGGAACCAGGGATTTTGGAGTGCAAGGAAGCGACAGAAATGGCATCAAGCACTGCATGCCACCTTGTCCACTATCTGCGCCTGGAGCAGGGGATGTGCAAACCACATGTTAAGTTAAGGTGCTAAAGAAAATGAAACTCCATGAGCAAGTTAAGTACACATACAAACCTTTATCTCCATACGCATATATACATATATACATGTCTGTGCATGTACATTGGACTTCTGGGTGAAGCCGAGGCCGGCTTGGCTTCGCAGGGTACTGGGTCTGTCTATCAGAACCCCTACGTAGGGGCTGAGTACCCTAGCCCAAAAAGGCAGCTTCGGGGGGTTTGGGGTTACAGGGATTTTCGTAGGGATCCTTAGGGGTGTAGGGGGAGGGGGGGTAGGGGGCCTTAAGGCCCATAATAAGGACTAATAAGGCCTATTTAAGGAAATATAGTCCCCTACACCCCTCCCCCCTACACCCCTAAGGATCCCTATGAGATTTAGGGCTTAGGATTTGTTTTTCTTTTTTTTGTTGAGCATCTTTTTCCCGAAGTAGGGTTTAGGGCTTAGTGTTTAGGGTTTAGGGTTTAGTAGATTAAGGATGTAGGGCATTAGGTCGACTTGAACCTCTAAGATCGAGAGGATCATGAGGCTAAGAAAGGAGCTCAACTCTCAGGGGCTGCGTACCCTACCCCCAAAGAATCGTTACCCTTTTCAGTTATGGTAGGGCTATACAAACCCCAAAAGGATAAAGGTTGCTTGCTCAGCTCCTAAGCCTCCAAAACCTACCGTTTCAGGCTGTTTGGGATTTGGGGTTCAGGGTTTCATGGGGTTTAGGGTTTAAGGGTGTGGGGCATTAGGTTGTGAGGGTCGCCCTGAACCCAAAACAAACCTACTGTCTCGCCCACGGTTTAGCGTTCCCCCCTGGTGATTTCCATGTACAAGGTCTGAAGCAGGTAGGTCTTTGATAGTCCAGGTAGGGATTATGTTTTGTTTATTCCACTTGCACTCTCATCATCTTCGACTGTTCCGTGTACCTACGTGATAACTGGCTTGGGCAGGGGGTCTCACTATCTACCAAGGACTTACATAGCTGCCAAGTTCTGAGGCTCAAAAAGTTTATCCCGAAATATTTTCGAAAATAATGGTATCTCCCATAAACTGCAAGTGTGCACCTGTTCCCGACAAGTGTAAAGTCTACCCACTCAGCGGCTGCACCTATCCCGAATCCTAGAGCCTGAAATGCAAAGCCCCGCCGCTTTCCCAGAAGTGGCTCCGCCCAAGATTTCGAAGACTACACTTAGATGGCACATACGGTTGATGATATAAATCCAGCACTGCCCATAATAAGGAATATGCCATAATTCCAATAGTCTAGGGTCATTAAGGTAATGAGGATTTATATCATCAACCGTGCTTCGGTCTTGGGGTAGTCAGTTGGTCACATGGGCCCTTAGGGTGCCGCCTGCACTCCACCATCAAAAGAACCCCATCACCTCCACGCACGACAGAGCACCCCCAACTGTATACGAGCATACAACTCCCCTTCTGGCACAGCCAGAATTTCAGGATCCGATTAAGGGAAGGAAGTTTATCAGCAAAAGTCTTTCTGAAACCCTGAAACCCTAGACCCTAATGGCGCTATATCCAAAACCCTGAACCCTGCCAGCACCCCCCAATTACCCCTTAATAGCGCCCTTGTGGTCCTTAATAGCTGGTATTGAGGGTGTATACAATAGAGGTCATTTTAAGAAGTGCTAGTGAACCGTAAACCCTGAACCCCTAAACCCCTAAACCTCCGAAAGATCAGGAACCCCAAGGTAGCAAATCAGGAAAAACCTGATTTAGGGTTTAGGATCCCCAAACTCTAAATCTGAAAAACAGCCGAAACCTCAGGAACCCGAAGAACATACATACACAAGGCAAGCACGACTTGGGGCTTTGGGTCTTTTGGGCTTTCGGGCAACACTGTTGGACATATTCAATCCGGGAGGCAGGGTTGGCAAATACTGTCCGCCAAGCATTTGTAGAAGTTCTTCAAATGCCTTGGCAAAAGTGTCCACGTCTTGGGTTGGGGCTGCACGGCTGGAGCCGGCGACAGCAAGTTAGAAGCAGGGCTATAAGTAGGTAAAGGCACAAGTTGCTTTGACGGTCGAAGGCTCCACCCCACACCCCCTTGAAACTCGTGGCCCTTACCAAACCCTCAAGGGTCCAAGTACCCAACAATCATATACTCCCCAAAATCCTAACCTACGTAACTACTTTCCGAAAACCGAGTACCTAATTAATTTTTGGGTCCTTTGGAGCCTTAGGGAAACCATTGTGGACGAGTGCAGCGCATACTGGACCAAGGGGCGCATCGTCCTTCAGCAGGAAGGTTCCCATGACCTCTGGTCGATAGAGACGTAGCAAAACCGCTGCTCTGCATTGGGTCCGGGCAACACCACATTCCTTTCTGGGTTGTAGTTTCGGGGCCCTTAAATGGTACCTCTATAGGGAAATGAACAAGTTTCCCAAAGTACCACATTCCTTTTTGATCTCGACCGCGTTTGAAGTGTGGGTCCCAAAATCAGGGGGGGAGAGGTTGTTCTTTCCGCATTGGGTAGCCACGCATTTGTTATCGGGAGCTTAAGGCGTCATTCACGGATTTATAAGGGTGTACATAAATCTTAAACCCTGAACCCTAAGCCCTAAATCTTAAACCCCCTTAACCCTATAAGTCTAGGGTCGAATATGGGGCCGGAAATTCGAAGTGTCTCCTCCCGAGCCCGCCACGATACTGATGAAAAGGTTCAGGAGGGCGAAGAAATCGAACGACACCTGCGCTTGTTCACAACCAGGTGGAGGTTTTGGGGCTTGGTGAAGTTTAGTGCATGGAGTCCGAGCTACTGCCAGCACCTATAAAATTATGCTTCAACTTCTCTCGCCACGACCATGGGGAACGTGCTGCTGGAACACACGACGCACACATCTCCAAGCATTTCGTGCTATACAACCTGTGGCGGGAAAGCACCACTTCGCTCAAATCGCTCAAACCCCAAGCCAGTAAAACCGCACCACAATCAAAACTTCAAAACCACCGAACCCTGAACCCTGAGCTCTAAACCCTGAACCCTAAACCCTAAATCACAGCCCAGCATCTGCTCCGAGAGCAATGGCGCAGGCGGCACGCCCGCAGCCGAAAAATATCCTTAGGGAACACACGGGGCAAGGGGGTTCTGTTAAGGGAACTGGCCAGTGTTCATGTCAGGATTCTTAAGGGGCTTCGGGTTCAGGGTAAATGTAGGAACCTGATTAAGGAACCCGGGGCCTGTAACACCAAAATAATAGGGTTCATATAAGGAACCCTAATAAAGGCCCAAGGTTTCTTAATCAGGTTCTTACAGTACCAGGGTACTGCAGCGCAGAGGAGGAGTTTAGGGGCCAAGGACAGGGCTGAAGGCTCAAGGTTCAGGGCCCCTAAACCCTAAACCCTAAACCGTGGGGGGATTCTGCCACAGAGACTGCAAGGAGGTCTATGGTTCAGGAGTCACGGCCCTGGTGCGGAGAAGTCCATCTGCTGCAACTATAGTAGCCCTTATATAGACCCCTTTAACGTAACCCTATTCTAACTACTAAGCCCTGAAACTTCACCAAATTTCATGAAAGCTTTTGATTGATCGCAAGCAGCAGATAATGCCCTTCAGCTGCTATCATGCGCCAGCCTCCTGCAAGAAGCTCACGGCTCCGGCATGACCTGCATTGAATGCTGCCATCAAAGCTGTGCGACCGCGGGTATCTGCAACATACTTGTCAGCGCCGGCACCCAGCAGCAAGCTCACGACCTCGACATGACCTAGGTGAGATGCCGAGATGCCACCATCAAAGCTGTTCGGCCGTCGTTGTCTGTGCTATCCTTGTTGCTGCCGGCATCCAGCAGCAAGCTCAACACTTGCACTTGACCTGCGCGAGATGCTGCCATCAAAGCTGTGCGGCCACAATTGTCTGCCACGTCCCTCTCGGCGCCGGCATCCAGCAGCAAGCTCGCGACCTCGACATGACCTAAGTGAGATGCCACCATCAAGGCTGTTCGGCCGTCGTTGTCTGTGCTCTCCTTGTTGGTGCCGGCATCCAGCAGCAAGCTCAACACTTGCACGTGACCTGCGCGAGATGCTGCCATCAACGCTGTGCAGCCACAATTGTCTGCCACGTCCCTGTCGGCGCCGGCATCCAGCAGCAAGCTCGCGACCTCGACATGACCTAAGTGAGATGCCACCATCAAGGCTGTTCGGCCGTCGTTGTTCGTGCTCTCCTTGTTGGTGCCGGCATCCAGCAGCAAGCTCAACACTTGCACGTGACCTGCGCGAGATGCTGCCATCAACGCTGTGCAGCCACAATTGTCTGCCACGTCCCTGTCGGCGCCGGCATCCAGCAGCAAGCTCGCGACCTCGACATGACCTAAGTGAGATGCCACCATCAAGGCTGTTCGGCCGTCGTTGTTCGTGCTCTCCTTGTTGGTGCCGGCATCCAGCAGCAAGCTCAACACTTGCACGTGACCTGCGCGAGATGCTGCCATCAACGCTGTGCGGCCACAATTGTCTGCCACGTCCCTGTCGGCGCCGGCATCCAGCAGCAAGCTCGCGACCTCGACATGACCTAAGTGAGATGCCACCATCAAGGCTGTTCGGCCGTCGTTGTCTGTGCTCTCCTTGTTGGCGCCGGCTTCCAGCAGCAAGCTCGCGACCAGCACGTGACCTGCACGAGATGCTGCCATCAAAGCTGTGCGGCCACAATTGTCTGCCACATTCTTGTCGGCGCCGGCATCCAGCAGCAAGCTCAAGACCTGTACATGACCTTTGGCAGATGCAACCATCAAAGCTGTCATGACCTCCGTGGATGCCACACCCTTGTCGGCAATGCCTTCCGAGAGCAAGCCCACGACTTCGGCATGACCCGCATAAGATGCCACAAACAAGGCGGTTATACCATCCTCGGTGGCCGCATCCTTGTCGGCACCGGCCTCCAGCAGCAAGTTTACCACATCGGCATGACCTGCCCGAGATGCCAGCATCACCGGTGTCATGCCGCTGTTGTCTGCCACTTCCTTGTCGGCACCAATCTCCAGAAGCAAGCTCACGAGCTCAACATGACCCGCATAAGATGCCACCATCATAGCTGTTCTGCCGCCGTTGTCTGCCACGTCCTTGTCAGCGCAAGCCTCCGCCAGCAAGCTCACGACTTCAACACGACCTGCAAAAGATGCCACCATCAAAGCTGTCCAGCCGTCGCTGTCTGCGGCGCATTTGTTGACGCCGGCTTCCAGCAGCAAACGCAAGACCCGGACATGACCTGCACGAGATCCTGCTATCAAAGCTGTGCGGCCGCGGTTGTCTGCCACATCTACGTTGGCACCGGCATCCAACAGCAAGCTCACGACTTCGACGTGACCTAAGTGACATGCCACCATCAAAGCTGTGCGGCCGCAGTTGGTTGCCACATCCGTTTCACCGCAAGCCTCCAGCAGCAAGCTCACAACTTCGACATGACCTGCATAAGAAGCCGCCATCAGGGCTGTTATGCCGTCGTTGTCTGTGCTCTCCTTATTGGCACCGGCCTCCAGCAGCAAACTCAAGACCTGCAAGTGACCCGCCCGAGATGCCGCCGTCAAGGCCGTGCAGCCGTCTGCCTGGCTCAAGTCTGGATTTTGTGGCGTTTGCAGCATGGACTCAACCTCGGCGAGGGAGCCCCGGGCAGCGGCCTGTACTAAGTTGTCTACTTGCTCTTGTGAAACTTCAGCGAATTGCAACAGAACGAGATCCAGGTCCATCGGCGAGTCCAGCTTCACAGCATCTTCCAAAAACTTGCCACGGAACAAGAATCTCTGTCTGAATCCGATGGGAAACCCCTGCAGCCGACTCATGCAACGCTTCAAGCTCCTCACGTCGTCTATCTCGTGGACAGGTACGCTCATTTCTCCGCCGGAGATCATTCTAACTTGCAGCATCTTGCAGGATGCTCACCTGCTAGCTTGCTTTACCTGCTAGACTGGAAACTGCAAACAAGCCAACAACTTGAGCCATTGGCTGTAGCCATGCAGGTCTTGGGTTACGGCTCAAGGTCCGTATGGTCTTGTTGGGGCTGTACGGTTTTGTAATATGGATAAAAGACAAAAATAGTACCACATAGTACAATATAATGTGGTATAGTATAGAATGCTTGATTTAAGGGGTCGGATTCTGGACTTGACGAGCATGGTTTCAGCGCTCGCGCTCGGACAATCCACGTGAGGCGTGTGCTGATGTGTCTGCAGGGTGAAGAATTGACACGCAGCAGAGTCAGGGACACTCCTCAAGTAGAAAACAAAGGCCGAAAGCTACTGCAGCCGGGTCAGGATATGGAGTGCAAAAGGGGTTTGCTGGGTATGGAACTTAGGCTGTGTACACTTGTTCGACCCATTCAACTATTCGTCTGCATGAAGTAGCACGCAGACGGCGATACACCAGACCCTCAGCTTGCTTCGTGCAGTGCATGCGACCAGAGATTTTACTCATGATCTTCAACTATATACGGATATTCGTGAATGCTCAGGGGCCTAGGGGGAGTCAGCAAAATTGAATGCAGCGGGACAATACATATCAACTGATGGCCGCGACGGTGAGCATGGGAACCCGACGCCTCTGTCTACAACCCCCATAACCCCCATAAGGGAGTTTCCGAAAATAGGGGGACCCTACTATAGTACCCTAAAAAGTAGGATCCTTATTATAAGGAGCCCCAAACAACGTACCCCTAATTTTCGGAAACTTCCACATCATGAACCGAAAGCTTCCAACCATGGACACAGACCCCACGAAACACGACGCCATAGTCCCAACTCCTGCGCTCCTTGCATGCAACTATGCCATGGGGACGAGAGCTCTGAGAGACATGAAGACAAGATGTATGTTTGCGGTAAGACAAAAATGACGGAAAGAACACCAACAACAACAGAGACAACGATGATAATCGTTAGATAGCAAAAAGTCACCATGATAGAAACAGAAGTAGTAGTGGTCGTCGAAACAATAGTGGTGATGGTAGTCGTCCTCGTCGTCGTAGTAGTAGTTAGTAGTTAGTAGTTAGTAGTTAGTAGTTAGTAGTTAGTAGTTAGTAGTTAGTAGTTAGTAGTTAGTAGTTAGTAGTTAGTAGTTAGTAGTTAGTAGTTAGTAGTTAGTAGTTAGTAGTTAGTAGTTAGTAGTTAGTAGTTAGTAGTTAGTAGTTAGTAGTTAGTAGTTAGTAGTTAGTAGTTAGTAGTTTAGTAGGTTAGTAGTAGTAGTAGTTAGTAGTTAGAGTAGTAGTTAGTAGTTATAGTAGTAGTAGTAGTAGTAGTTAGTTAGTAGTAGTAGTAGTAGTAGTAGTAGTAGTAGTAGTAGTAGTAGTAGTAGTAGTAGTAGTAGTAGTAGTAGTAGTAGTAGTAGTAGTAGTAGTAGTAGTAGTAGTAGTAGTAGTAGTAAGTAGTAGTAGTAGTAGTAGTAGTAGTAGTAGTAGTAGTAGTAGTAGTAGTAGTAGTAGTAGTAGTAGTAGTAGTAGTAGTAGTAGTAGTAGTAGTAGTAGTAGTAGTAGTAGTAGTAGTAGTAGTAGTAGTAGTAGTAGTAGTAGTAGTAGTAGTAGTAGTAGTAGTAGTAGTAGTAGTAGTAGTAGTAGTAGTAGTAGTAGTAGTAGTAGTAGTAGTAGTAGTAGTAGTAGTAGTAGTAGTAGTGGTATAGTAGTAGTAGTAGTAGTAGTAGTAGTAGTAGTAGTAGTAGTAGTAGTAGTAGTAGTAGTAGTAGTAGTAGTAGGTAGTGGTAGTCGTAGCAGTAGTAGTAGTAGTAGTAGTAGTAGTAGTAGTAGTAGTAGTAGTAGGAGCAGTGGTAGTGGCTGTGGTAGTGGTAGGAGTAGTGGTAGTGACAGTGTTCATCGTAGGTGGTGGTCGAAGCGATCGTTGTTGTGGTAGTAAGTGGTAGTAGTGGTGGTGCTACCAGCAGTCGTCGTAGTAGTAGTCATCGTCGTAGTAGTAGTAGTAGCAGCAGTAGCAGTAGTCGAAGTAGTAGCAGTAGTTGTAGTAGTCGTCATCGTCGCAGTGAGACTGGCACCGAAAGCCACCCGTGATGGATGTGAAAGCAAAAGTAGTACAACATGTAACAAATGTCGACGGTGTCAAAGACTGCGTGCGGCCCAGTGGCATGGAGATGATCGACCACTTCAACCTCCAGGATATCTCTGGAAGGAACCCCAAGTCCTACATTGCCTGGAGTGATCAGTGCTCTTCGGGCAAGGAACTGCGAGAATCATGGGGTTATGATCAAATTGTCTCGGTTAACCGACAGTTGTTCAAATGCTATAGAACCTTACACTCAGAACCCTACAAGAAATAGTCAGTCCAACACTAGAACCTTTTCTGAGGCGAACGTTACAAGACTCTATCGCCTTATCCTGAGCCCTGAAATGGTAGAGCCTCAGGCTAGAACCCTAATCGGACCCTATCGAACCTAATCCTGAACACACATGGCTTGTATACCGTTTTAGTATTCAAGAAGTGTGTTACATGGCCTTTCAGAGTTCTGAGGAGTAGGTTCTATAATCTAGCGAATGAAAGGAAGAGTGTAAGGGAAACCTGAAGATGCCGCCTTTCCACCGCAAAAGGTTTATGGGATCGTATAAAATTTAAGTTAATATAAGGCCACTTTGCATTGAAAACCCTGCAAAAGCGTAAAGCTCCACACCCTAGAGTTCTGTCTGCACCCCAACATGGCGAGGTGGCCTCTTCACGTTTTCCTGGCACTCTTCCGGGAGCGGGCCATCAGGCATCGGCACCGAGGGAATCGGAATCACCTCATTGTACAGTTTATACAAGTTCCATTTCCTGAATGCGATCCTGCACCGGTTGCTGTACTTGGGGGACCATGGAACTTACGAAGCGGAAGGTTGTAAGTTCCGTAAACGGGCTTACCAGCACTTGTAAGTATAGCTACCTTAAATATAATGATATAACCTTAACTATAGACAATCTGACCCTAGTTAGCAAGTCCACGGACCCTTTAAGTAAAGGGTGCTATAAAGCAAACGGAATCGCCTCGATGCTAATTCCGCAGAGCTTAGATAGGGGCCTTTGTATACTGTATCGGGCTTTTGGGTGTGTTTTCATACTCTTACAATCGTTTAGAGTTCCGACTTTGACCTGGGACTGGAGGTTTAGGATGATTTAGAGTTCAGGATTGAGTAATCATGCAAGCATAGGTTAAAGTAGCTACAGTATGGTCCAGGACTAGGTGTCAAGGTTGAGGGCTGAACATAAAGAGGGCTTTGGAAATAAGAGTGAAACAGATTGCGTCAATCACATTTGTAACAGCTCTCGTTGCGGTGGTGCTGTTGATATTGATGCCGGGCTCTCTGTTCCGGCTGCTGCTGCAAGTGCGATGCATCATGTCTGTCTCCGCGAGGCCCCCCGTTTGATAGAGGGGACTACTAGTAAGTAAATAATGTAATTACCGTAATTACTCCGACCGCCATGCTAGGCAGGAAACGAGTGGGAGCTGGGATGTGAGACTGTGCCGCAGCGGTGGGTGGCCCAGGGTGCAAACCCAAAGTACTCAACAAAAGAGCCCCATAAGGGAGTTTCCGAAAACAGGGGACCCTAACATAGTACCCGAAATAATAGGATCTCCATTATAAGGGCCCCAACATAAGGTACCCCAGATTTTGGGAAACTCCCATAATGCCATCGCACCCCTAACCCGACTCTGAACCCTAATCGGTAAGTTGTCGCGCTGATTGGGGAAGAGAAGGCAGACCCTGAACCCTAGACTTCCTAACCTCCTGAAACCCAAACCCTGAACACTAAAAAATATTTGGAGCAATGGAAAATCATTTTGGCCTGCAGGGAGGCGGAGGCTAAGAAAAAGGAGGAAGGGATCATGATCGTAAAGTCGCAGAACTTCATTCAAACGAGGTTCTTACTGTCATTGATTGCTAGTGCAGTATTCTTGGTGGAAGTAAGGCTGCTGTTATTGCTGTTATGCTTGTTTTTCGAGCTGTCGAAGAGGGCCGTCATTCAAGTCACGAAGGGAATAACGAACTGGCAGTTAAACACTCATGAATGAAAGTCTTTACATCTGGCCTTCAAAGATTACCCATCCGTTTTACAGCAAAGTAAGACGAGATATTTCAGAAGCGAGGTGCCATGCCGCCGCTTGACTGTGGGCGCTGTGGAAGGCCACTCAGAAAGCACCTGAGCAAGTTCGGAAGCTTGTCGCGGTACCTTCAAGAAAAAGACTCCACAGTAAACACCCAAAGCCGGTAAAGCCTTTCAACCCCACACGGTAGACCCAGAGATATGGGAGTTTCCGAAAATAGGGGACCCTAATCTACCCTATATAGTAGGATCCTGATTATAAGGATCCCCAAAATAAGGTAGCCCCTAAATTTCGGAAACTCCCATATGTTTGGGATAGCGTGGAAGTCCCTAAGTTCAACCCCTAAAACCCCCCGGCCCTGATTTCTGGGAGCTTTGGGCCGGTAAAGGTTTGAGATGTGGGGGTTTCCGAAAATAGGGGACCCTCATATAGCACGCTGAATAATAGGATCCTTACTATCCTTACTACAAGTACCCTGAATAATAGGGTCCTCACTATAGGTACCCTGAATAATGGGATCCTTACTATAAGTACCCCAAAATATGGTACCCCTAAATCTCGGAAACTCCCATGTAGGGTTCCTGACAGGGGGGGTTTGGTTGTGATGATCATGCTCATGCCGCTTGGCTTAAGGTTGTAGAAGATGTGCCAGACTGCAACGGAAGCATGCTATGTCCATCTAAGTCCTTAACCCTAAACCATTTGTCAGGGTCGATTGGTATGGTTAACCGGGCTTTGCTACTTCAATTCCTGACTAAAAATCCTGTAACAACGATGTCCTCGGCAAAAAATCCCAGGAGACCTGAAGCAAATAAGACTTCAAACCTACCCAAACAAGCCTTCCGCAACCCTAAACCTGACTCCTTTATGACCTAAAGTTTTAACCCGCACTCATCCATCCCCCCCCGCAAAGTCCAAACACAAACCCAAACCATCCCAAACCCTAAACACTGGACGCTCATCCCCAAACCCTAAAGCGTAAAACACCCTGAACCCCGAACCCTAAGCCCTTTTCTACCCTAAACCCGGAACATCCCTAAACCCCATTAAGAAGAATCATACTACTATACTATACTAATGCTAGAATATACTGTATTATTATACTCTACTGTAATATACTACACTCTACCCCAAAATCCCAAACCCAACAAGATCGCCTGTTGGAGGCCCTGGGCCTCAGGGGAACAAAAACTTCGGCGCCCGGGACTCGAGCTGAAAAGGAAATGCAACGGCGCGCGACACTTAGGATTTAGGGTTTAGGGATCGTAGGATTTAGGATGCCGGGTTTTGGGATTGTAGGGCTTAGGATTTAGGGTTTAGGGCTTTGGGATTGTAGGGCTTAGGATTCAGGGTTTGGGGCTTATAGGGTTTCGGGTTTCGGTTTAGCGTTTCGGGTTTGCTCTCTCTTTTCTCTCGAGGGTGGGCGCAAGCTGCCGTGCTGCAAAGCTACATGATACTTTTTGGTCGGGAGGTTGAGGGATGTTAGTGTTTAGGGTGTTTATGAACGCCGGATAGGTCCCTCTTTGTGGGGGGTTGTTACTAGGAAGGATCTTGATCTTAGGGGTGACAGAGAAGATTCTGGTTCGGGCCGTAGGACGAAATTCCCATGTAGTAAGTGAGTGGCTCTGGAGCTTATAAAAACCACACGATGGCTTGAGGATTTGGGGGATTAGACTTCCACCGTTCATGGGTTTCGACCAGCGGCTCCTGCAACATAGCATGTCAAGGTTTATAGGATTACGTGCACAGTTTGCTGTGGAACTTGCAAAGGCGTCATGAAGATTCTCCTACCCAAAGAGTTCGAAAGGACATGTACCCGGCCAGATGCTGTAGGAGCCTGTGCAATAAGGAACCCTGGGGCACAAATATGAGTGATTCCTCAAGCCTCTTTCTTGCTTGACTCTAGCCAGACCACGACTAACTAAAGCCCCGAAAATCTAAACCCTGATGTTGGCATAGTCGTGAGGACTTCGTTCTACGCTTCGAAGGCTTCTGGTGTCAGGGGAGCCGCCTTAACTAGGGACCGCGGAAATTTTTAACCCTCTAAACCCTAAACGTGTCGGGTTTAGGGTTTTGGGCTTAAGGCTCTAAACCTAAAAGTCTGAAACCCGAAGGGCTCAGGGCTTGGGGTAAAACTGGTTAAACCCCAAACTCCTTGAACCTAAAACCTTGAAGGGCCTAGGGGCCTAGGGATTGGGGCTCTATGATCCTTTGAGATCCGACCGAAGCGCCTAGGCCTAAACTCCAACCTTACAGGGTTCACGCTTTGGGGTTTTACCTGAAGCCGAGAAAGAACCTACTTTTTTGGGGGTTCCTTATTCGGCTTCTTTATACAAGTCCCTAAAAAAGGTGGCGTCTAGGTTTTCCTTTTTGTAGAATCTCCGAGTCCGATCTTCGTGCGAAGAACAGTGCACTTCAGGATGAAAGACTCACCCTTAAACGACGCAACCTAAATGCGAAACCCTGAGAAAATGCCTAAAACGCCGCAAACATCGACCCCGATCCCAAACCGCATAAGGGCTTGCATGGGCTTGCAGCACGAGATCTTGCAGAGCTGTCTCCTCCGTGTCTGAACGGAAATAGACAGCCACACCCTCTCACGGTTTAGGGAATTCAGCCTATTTTTGGTATACATGTCAGCTTCCGCCATTTTCTTAGGGCTTTACGGATCCTAAACCCCGAAACAAGCCATTCATCTCTAGATCCAGAAACCCTCTTTGAGGCCTCATCCAGCTGCACGAGCACTGGCTTTGGGCGGTCGTGTGGCTTCGGCGGAACAAACGGCCGCTGCTCCATGCAGTCCTGCCAAGATGTGAGAGAGAGAGATATATATATATATATAAAGAGAGAGTGTTTAGGGTTTGGGGAGAGTGTGTTAGGGGATCTAAATAAAAGGACATAGGCATAGGCTTGAGCATTTAAAGGGTATCCCTACCTTGTTGGCCTTAATTATAAGGGGTTTATATGGGATATCCCTGTCCAAAGCGTGTCTTACATGTTTCTGTCACCCTATGTGCGTAGGTGTCATAGCCCTGGCTAGCGATCTTGAGGATTTGTGGTGTAGGACTTGGAGCTATATAGTTCCTCCCAGGTCCAGAACCCGAGCGGGTGGGGGGGTCTATTTGTACGGTGTTGGGATTTTTGTGGCTATCTTTGAAATGGGCGTTCAAGGCCTGCCGGCTCCGCTCCACTTCACAAAACCCTTGGGTCAACAGCACTAGTGCCGGTATCACAGCACGACAGCACCCTTTGCCCTCAGCTTTAAACCGATAACTCAAAGCAAAGCCCTGCACGCTAGAGCCCTGAACCCCAAGCCGCGTACTTTCACGGCCTGGGAACGGACGGAAGCATAAGTCCGCTTTCCTTTTTCACGTTTCAGATTTCGGCCATAATATGAATGCCAGCAGCTTGTGCTCACTTTCTTCATAAATGCATAGCCTTTTCAATTCAATGATCATGTTACTCTTTATGTTACTCTTTTGTTACCTTTCTATAATTGTATCATCGGCTCATAGCTATTGGAATATGCGGTGCCACATTCACTCAACGGTCTCGTCTCGCTCTCGCATCCCACGCAGCGCCCAAAACCATCTTAGAGCTCAATTAATATAGGCGCCTTAATAATATGGTTTTGGGGCCCATTATATATACCATAATTATGGAGGGGAACCCCATAATAGTAGTGGTAATTATATATTTAGGCCCCTATCGTATGGCTGACAGGGTGCCGGAGCAATGCGGACGGTGTTGTAGGGTGGAAGGCCTACAGTTCCAGTGACACGACATTGCACGATCCCTGAAACAAAAAGCCGATGCCGCCTCTGCCAAGGGCAACCTGATGTCTGCAGTACGTTCGTCCGAAACGAAAACTTCACCTTTAACCCTGAACACCAGGAAAGCAAGGGGCCATGGCTTCATCAGGTTCATATGTATAACCTGAACAGCACAGGTTGTCAGTCGCGGTGGTTGAGTTTGAACTGCAGTACGCATGAAAACACACAAGTACCGTTGGCAATTAGACTCTTTCTCGGGAATGACCTTGCCGAGTACGCTAGAGCACATACTACCATGCCGTTGGCAACGAGCATTGAATATTCTTACTCTACCATAGCTGCAACTCCAAAGAGCCTGAAGGCTGAACCTTGTGAGAGCGTTTGATTTGAAAGCTGCGTACAGAATTGCTAAACAGGTCGCAGTTTGATGTGACACTGTATGTCTCTTGCCAGCAACAGCTGAAACTTCACGTGCATCTGGCATGGCATGCTGATATCAGATATGAACATGACAGCTTTCAGATGGCACTTGACTTACCGCAACGCCTCCGAGGGGAGCCATGAGTTTCAAGGCATCAATCCCCGTGCCACTGCGGCTGTCCTCCAACTCCTGAAGGCGTGCCTCCACCATGCAAGAAAAACAACAGATAAGGAAACTACACCCGGGCTTGTTGAAACCAGGGGTACCTCATCTAGGGAGGGATCCTACTCTTGTAGGATCCTTCTGTCTGAAGCTCCTACATGGAGACCACCACCCTGAACTGATCGGGCAAGGGGGAGGCTGTAATATGGGCGTGTTCAAGAACTTCAAGGATTGCTTGCCCTGGGCTGAAAAGAACCAAAAGGCCATATGTTGTGCGGTATTTGGGCCAGCCGTATGCGAAGCGTGGGTCCTTAGACTCTTAGTTCATAAGTTGGAATTAACCTATGATATCGAAATGGACCGCGGCGGCCAGTGGGTCGCTGATGGTTGCTTCTGCTTGGACTAACTAGCCTGGGCAGTGGTCTAAGCCTTCTTACCGCAGCAGGCGCCAAACCGGCCTCATGTAGGTATCCTGGGACCTTACATAGCATTGTCTTACCAGGGGGTCGAACCCAAAACAAAACCCTAAAGCCCACACCAGACTTATATACTATAACTTACACTCTAATATACTGTAATGCTCCAGTAAACGAAGAAGGAGCAGCCTCCACCTCTAAGCGGCGAAGGGGACATCGCTCCTGGAAGTCACCGAATCTGAAACTAAGGGTTCAGGGTTTAAGAAAAAGGGTGTAGGGTCCAGGGGGTCTTCGTTCTGTTTATGGAGGGGAGGGATTGGGGCTACACGGGGGTTTCAGGGTTTGGTCCTGGTTTTTTCCAAAAGCCCTTAACCCGACGCCGCAGTAAGCCACAAGGGCGCGCAGAGGGCTTGAGCTTGAGGTTTGTCGTTTGTGATGCGAGATTAGCACTTATGCGACTGACTGCTTGCGGATCCGTCTCTGGCGACAGGAGGAAGCGAAGTGCAAGGACGGATTTCGAGGATTCCATGCTGCTTAGGGCTAAGGATCCCCCAAACTCAAGATCGAAAGCCCAGCAGCAGCAGCAGCAGCAGTATAAATAGCTTTCCACATGGGGGTCGTCTCCCTCACAGAACCGAGGACGGGATGTCCTAAAACTGTACGAACTGCAGCAACTACTCCGCAAATTGTTTAAACAACCCAAATCTAACCCTCACCCGTTGTAAGCGAAAACGCGAAAGACTTATTCTGACAGCCTTGGTAGTTTCACGGGTGGTCTTGCTAAATACCCGAACCCCTGCATTAGTAAGTTCAAACCTTAGCCGGTCCTCCTTGGCCTCGCGCTTCTCTAGAGCGAGGAGGTCAGCCTGCACGAGGGGTTCGTCTCTCACTCTCGCGCGCGGCAGGCAAGGCTCCACACAAGTCTCATCCTGAAGCTACCCACATCATAGGGGTTTATGGTTCAGGGTCGGGTATTTCGTAGCAGTCGGAGAAGGTTCCATACATCTAGGGCACTCAGGCTCTAAGGAATACGATCCCTACTAACTCCTATAAGGATCCTCAAGAGGGACCCCTGTGTTGTATAGAAAACGGTCGTTCGGAGGGCAGCTATGGTCTCAAGCGTCTTCAGCAAGCGCTAGCTTCGAAGGGTTCTAGGGCTTCCCACACCATTCCCGTAAATTCGGACCCCGCCAAGCGGGATACAGTTTCAACGAAAATGACCTTGAAAAGTGCTTGGTACATTTCCTGTTGAGCCTGTTGAAATACCTTGGTTACTGGAGCCGTAAGCGTCCAAGTGCCGGATAGTCATAAAGTCTCCCATAACCTACGCGTACCCGAGCACCTAACTATTCGGACCGTTGTAAACGGCTTGTAAAACCCTTATAAGATTCTATCCCCCTAAACCCTGCACCCTGAAACCCTCAAAGGAACCGTTACAGGAACGCTTGCAGACTTAAAGGAGCCCTTAAAAGCAACTCTTAAACGAGCCCTCATCAGCTCGAAGCCGCCTCCCTCTCCATCTCCATGCGCTTGAAGCGCGCACGCTCGACGGGATCGGTGAAGAAGTCGTAGCTGGCAAAACAGAGAGGCTTATGGGGTGCAGGGAAGTGCAGGGTTTTTGAGCTCAGGGCTTGGGTTTCGAGTGTTTAGGGGGCCTCTTGGCGCCCCGAGCATGCTGCGGACGCAGCCGAGTTGAAAGGAGTTGCATGCCTTCAAGGAGTCAATCACGGGCCAAGTCGAGCATCCCCAGGTTGCACTATTCCGAATCAGTGTGGTGAACAGGGCCAGCCGGGGCTCCAGAGAGCCATTAATCGGTATAAAACCTGACAAAGGCCTCACGAAACCCTAAACCCTAAACCCTCAACGTTTCCGTTGTGACCGGGTGGCCTGCTCCGCTCCTCTTGCCACTTCTCAAGCCGCTCCTCGACAACAGGGAAGACTTTGGGGCCGGGGCTTAGGATCTCCCCTCCAAAACCCTGGGAAAGTCCAACAGCGAAATAAGAGAGAGACAGAGAGAGAGAGAGAGAGAAAGAAAGAAAGAGAGAGAGAGAGAGAGAGAAAGAAAGAGAGAGAGAGAGAGAGAGAGAAAGAAAGTGAGAGCAAGAGGCATAGTCGGTCAGAGAGGAATCAAATAAACTAGCGAGAGAAAGAGTGTAAGAGGGATGATCTGTATAAGCAAGACAGGGCTTCAGGCATCCTTCCATTTCAGCTCAGGCGGCACCACCCCAATTGCCCCGCACAACATGCAGCAAGCACCATCTAAAGCATTCGAGCGACGGGTGTTTGTGCTTCACTGCCTCCTGCACTCGGAGATGTTCTGATCCTCTCTCGAGGCCCTGAAAGATTCTTCAAGGTTTAAGTTCAAGGTTTTGGAACCAATGGCCATATCGTAAAGAAGCCCCTCGTATTCTTCAATCCTTATCTGAGGGACTGTATACAACAGATTGAAATCAACAACAGGTAACCGGGACTTCGTCGCTTCGGGCTCTAAGCGATTCCTCTGTAGCAGCCCACCTAAAACCAATAGACCCAAAGTTGAGGATGGGAATGTATTTAGATTCACTGTAGATGCACCCTCCTTATTACCTTACAAACTCGACAACAGTCCTATTTTAGGGCCCCCTTGAAGACCGGAGGTGGTTAATCATTTGTCTACCTGCATGGAGTCGCTGGGTCCTTCTGAGACTGTCGGTAGCGTTCATGCCGCTCTTTCTCCTGTTCGCACGTTGCGTGTGAAGTCTTTCGGGGCTGCAGCTGAGTTCATGAGCTGTAGCTTTAACTCGGACCGTATGACAGCGTTGTTTCATCTTACCTTGTCTTCATGCGCCATATTGTGCCAGATTGGTTTGTACTTGTGAGCTTGGGGCTTTGGGTTTGGGGTCTCGGCTTGAAAGACTTGTTGAAATACAGGTTTGGTGATGGTTCGTACTCGGTCAACTGTCTGTCGTGTTGGAGAAGAGACTAACTCTATTTACTGGGCTCTTGTTGAGGACCCGGGTTCATATCACCACAGTAGGGATCTATGACAAGACAAGTTGTCCTCACTCTGGTAACTTAAACAAGAGCTCATTTTATCATAAGGTTTGGGCCTTCCAATCGCTTACAAGGGCTTCAAGGTCAAGGTTCAGTTGTTGTTTAAGCAAAGGGCTTCAGCAAATGGTTTGGGGACGAATAAAGGGTTCTGTTAGGAGCGAAAGAACGCGACGAATCGAAAGGTCCACCCGCAAAGATTTTCTCGCGTGGAGGAGCTGTCTGTACATATGTAAACAGATCTTTTCATAACGGCTATTTTCTTAATTAGGGCCTAATCCAAAGCTGGTCCGAGGTCAACTACGATGGTTTCACGATGTTGGCCTAAAAAGATAGGGCTCCGGACCACTCCCTGATGACAGAAGGCGCCCCCACCCTGTAATAGTGGTATAACAGGAGTATAATAGGGCCCTAATATAATCCGTATAGTCACTATTACAGGGGTGGGGGCCCCTTCTAACCCTGATGACAGAAGCTCAAACCGAAACTCTCAGGCCTCGCAAGCCGAAACCCTGAAGAACCAGTCGAATCCGGTCCTTCTGCTTCTCGTCCTCCTTTCTCTTCTCCTCTTCTGCCTGAGCAGTTCAACTGGGAATCCCTGCAACAAATAGCACAGAATGATGATGACAGCAATAAGATTGTCAGAATACGTTGGTAGTAAAGCCTTTTTTCAAAGATAATAACGAGAGTCATAAGCACCACAAGCCCCTCCCAATGAAAGTGTCAGTTTCGGGTTTTGTGTGGTCGTCACTAAAGTCACTAGTAATCGATTCCTTTGGTCCTTTAGCTGTTGCGGAAGCCCGATCTTTGACGCCTACAGCTTTGTTTGAGGCTCAGGCGGGTTTAACGGTTCCAAAGTGTGGGAGTAAACGGAACTACTGCGTGGAATCACATCCACAACATTCACAAGGATTCTCGAACTATCAAGATGCCTTAAATAAGTCTGAGCTTGCTGCAGCCACACGAACCTAAGCATGAATTTTCCGCCCCGGTTTCAAGCGGCCAGCAACCGATCTTCTTAGGCCGTTCTCAGTCCACCGTATTGCACCCAGAGACTCCAATACCCCTTAATTTGAGGAATATTCCTTAAATTATAGTAGGAATCCTACTATAATTTAAGGTATATTCCTTAATTAAGGGGTATTGGAGTCATTTAAGGATTATTCCTTAAAATATAGTAGGAATCCAACTATAATTTAAGGTATATTCCTTAATTAAGGGGTATTGGAGTTCTCTGGGCAATCACCCCGCCCTGCCAGAACGAAGCTTCCAAAAACAAACAAGCAAAACAGCACAGCAGGCCCAAACACCCAAGCCAAGTCTTGAATGGCTTCTAGTAGCACTCGTACTGATGCGATGAGCTGCCAATAACTCCTTACTTACCAGCATTCTTACATCACTGATGGATCTGACAACATGCTGCGTAGTTTGGTCGTCTCGTTCTTCGAACGGTGGGCGGCCTCAGTTGGTCGCCATCTGTGTTGGTGCGGCTGTCATCATCTGGTGCTACTCCGGTTTGTGTTATCACTGCTGAAGTTGCAGACTATGGTAGCCGAAGTGATGGCAATGCTGCTGATGATGATGATGGTGATGAAAACGATGAACATGAAATGACATGATAGCGGTACTCATGTGGGTGAACACGAAAATGCTTGAAACTAATACATCCGAATATTCACGACAGTAGTAGCCTCTGCATGTAATCTAACAGTGTAATTGCGGCAATGATGCCTGCTATTGCCACGTCCACACAGGACGGCAAGAGATGCAGCGACGTCCTGTTATCAGCATCGCACGCGTCTGTCCGGTCTGCAGCACGAACCGTGCCGATGCCAGTGGCCCCGCGTCAAGAGCACGTCGTGGTTTTCGTGGGTGCGGCCAGACGGTCGCGCGGGCGGGTTCGCCTCCATTGCCATAGGTTCGGGTGCTGCCGCTAGAGCCTGCCCGACACAATGCAGCTGCCTGCACGGCTCTGGTTTGTATGCTTTCGCGGCTCGTTGAGCCTCGCATGATACCTATTCCTGCCATTGGCTCGGCAGAGGGACGGACGAAACTAGTTACTATGGAATTGGTTACTTTTTGCCTTCTTCCGGACCAAACAGCACAGAGCTAGTTAAGGCCTCCAACATCACACTGCCTTGCCTGTGCTCTGTATCCAAAGCCCCACACACAGTGCAGGAACCCCTGCACATATAGGGCATAGGCTTTCCAGGGAATAGGATTTAGGGTCTGTAAGCTTTCGCGAATATTTTTACAGGGTTTTTAGGGTTTATAGGGTTTAGGGTTAGGCATCCCTAAACTCCGGAGTTTAGAGATTAGGGATGGTTTGGGGTAACACACTAAACCCGAAACCCTAAAACCCTAAATCCCCTTTGCCTAAACGGCCCTAAAACCTAAAACCCTAAAACCTCTCTCTCTCTCTCCCAGGCAACCCTACACCCTAAAACCCGAAACCCTAGATCCCTTTTGCCTAAACCGCCCTAAAACCCTATAACCCTAAACTAAGCACTTACACTCGGCCTGCCACTTCTCGGCTTCCAGCTTCCGCGCCAGACCATCTTGGAGGTCCTGTGCTTGTCGTGGGATCTCTCTCGTCCCCGAGAGACTCCCTTTAAAGGGATCTCCAGGCCCCTAAGGGATCTATAGGAGTTCCTTTGAGGGCTCCTTTAAGGGATCTATAGGGTTTCCTTTAAGGGTTCCCTTAAGGGATCTA
This sequence comes from Symbiodinium sp. CCMP2592, assembly GCA_905221615.1. Lineage (NCBI taxonomy): Eukaryota > Dinophyceae > Suessiales > Symbiodiniaceae > Symbiodinium > Symbiodinium sp. CCMP2592. The sequence continues at coordinate 328,863 of CAJNDT010000001.1, forward strand.
TAGGGTTTCTCTATAGCAGCGCCAGGCAGCGCGTGAGGCAAAGCCTTCAGGCCTCAGGCCCCTCACGAAAACGAGAACGCAAGCCGCCCCTCAAGCAGCAAGCAATGCCGACATATGCCAGGCACGCACCTCTGCCTTGACTTTCGCGGCCCACTCACAACTCAAACAAGAAACCTCAACCACCACTCCAGCCTCACGAAGCAGCTTGAATGGCAGTGCGAGCATCCTCTCCCCGAGTGTTTCTCCACTGCTCCGGTCGCTTTCAAGGCGCATGACAGCAATGCCAGCGACGCAAGACATGCCATTGGAACAGTCGCACTCGCAGATCAAGTTTCTTGGCACTTGCAGCACGCCATGCCGCGTGCAAAAGCTAGCTCGGGCCGCTCTTCAATGAGTGAGCCACGCCGCCCCCTTTTGACAAATGGCTTGTCGGAAACCCTAACTCAAACATATACCCTTGCAGGCGTATGTTTTCCGGTGGAGACTACTCTACGTTTTCCTAAGTGATGCTGGCCTGTGCTGTTCCTGAAGACCGAAATAGGCAGGATGTTGGTAGAAGTAAACGATCGTGTAGCGGTCCTGACCGAAAGTCTTACCGATGTACTATACGGGCCTAAATGATTACCAATACTATTCTGGGGTTTCTTGTTATAATTATAGTATGATGGGCCCCGAAACCCTATGGAAATTATTAAGGCCCCTCTGGAAGTGAATCTTACCATCAAAGCCCACATCATAAAAGCCCTGGGCCGCTTCGATGAGGAGGGCATCCTCAACGAACTCCCCATGAAACCAAACGGAGTCGATCTTCACAGGCTTAAGCCCCGGTTCAGGGCTTTAGGGTAACCACCAAGCCCTTCATGGTTTCTGCCGGAATCTCATGGACCGTATGCTTGACTCCCATCCTCACCGTAGCCTTCGCGGTTTTCCATCAAGCAACAAGACCGGTCAACCTTCTCAACGACTTCATAGGCGAGGCCGGCGGGCCATCAGCAGCACCGAAACACTCGAACATGAGCTTCAGCTCGGCGACAAACGATCGATACGACGGCGCATTAGCTCGACAAAGTAGCTGTTGCAATTGCCATCTTCACCGTCGACGATACAGCCGTTGAAGGTAAAGCCGATCTCACTGGCCTTCTTCTGGATTAGGTCCTTGCTTTTCTCGTTCCAGTCCATTGAAAACCTGATCCACTCGCATGGCTCCAACTCCTGGAGCGGCATGCATCCCGCACGGGGGGCGAGAGGCATGCCACGGCGAATCAACACCAGACTAGGTACATCAACGAGCGCAAGTGGACACCGAAAGGCCCCTCGGACGAGTCGTGAGATGTTTGATTATATACACACCCCACTTTAAGTAATTAAGGGTGTACCGTTAGGGTTTAGGGTGTTAGTATACCGGGAATACTTAACCCCTATAAAGCTGAAAAGCACCCTGCTTTGAAGGTAAACTAAAGACCGGCTCCCTAAGCCCGAAAGCTCTGAACCCCAGATCCGGCAGCCAAGGAACCGAACCTAATACAAAAGGAGCCTTAACAATTATACAGGGTTTTGGGGCTCATTATAACATAATTATAATAAGGAAGCCATCCAAAAATAGTATAGGTAATTATTTAGGCCCCTATACGACATTCTCAGGGAGAGAGCATGATTTCCTTTGCTGTTGGCTGTTGTAGCACTCAAAATGGGGCTTAGGGTTTCGATTTCAGCCTCAGAGCGACGGGGCTAAGAACCAGTGGAAGGCTTGTGTCGAACATCTTCGGGCGCTGTCCTTCTTGAGTCGCTCTTGACGGGCATGCCTCTTCTTCTGCCGCTTCTCGAGCTCCTGAACATGTTGTAAGACTGGACGGCTGGGCTTGGGGGTTGTAGTTGGGCTTATGGCTATTCGGAGCGCAAGCGCTGCAACTTTCAGGTTATCCTAGGAGGTTACGGTGTTTCTGGAAGTGCTTTGCCCAGGGAACCACGTGCGATCTGTAAGAGTAAGAAGGGCTTGCGGCTCGCCTTCTATCCTTAAGGGACCCATGAAGCAAAACACCCTGGCCTGGGCATACTACCCTAAACCCTAAACCCTAAACCCTAAACCCTAAACCACTAGGCCATAGAATGCTTTACCGGTATTCTAACGGAATCGTCTTGCACATGCTTAGAGTTCATCCACCCCGAAACTCCGAAGAGATCCCCAAGTCTTACACACGGCATCACTATAGTCACTATGGTCTTTGGGTCTCGATGTCTGCAAAACATGTGCCCTTGGAGCTTTTGTGGACGGGTTTGGGAAGACTTGTCATTCAGAAGCCCAAACCAAACAAAATCTCGGACTCGCCTTCTGGTTGGCGGTTTCGTCATCCAGAGCTATCTCCAAGGCCTCCCCGAAGATGCTCAGCGAAATTTTGCAGTTTCGTTTATCGCTGAGTCTATGTCGGATGCTGACAGAGTGCTGCGGGCCCGGGGCGTTCCGTGTGAATTGTGTTCCGATTATGGTATCTGCTCCTCTCTTCGGAGAATGGGTTGTGAGTTGAGGGTCTGACCGGCTTGCTTTTGTAGGGCTCCTACAGTCTTTCTGAATAAGTACCTCACAGTGCCATGATGGAAATGGACCTGCTGCCCAAACCGCCACCTCGAGACCCTGAAACCTGAAACCGCTTGTAAGACCTTTCAAGCCTTAGCCCTCGTACGAACCCGCAAAAGGGAGGACCCCTGCAAGGACCTGCTATAGGGTTCCTTTAAGGGAACCCTCAATGGAAGAATTGCAGACCCCCGCCTGGATGCGCTCGGCCAGCCTCCGCTCCTGTCAAAGAGTTTGCAATAAACTGCTTTTCCCCCCCTTCAGTTTGAGGTAAAGTACTCCTTGCTATGATTTCCATTTGCATGTGTAAATGATGCATAAACAACTGTAATATATGTGCAGGAATAGGCAGGTTTTTGGTGGCTCTAGGGATGCGGTCGGTCAAAATCTGGGGCTTAGGATGTTGTGTTTGAGGCTACCAGCACAAGGGTTCAAGCATCCTGATCCCGTCCCAGATGCAACGTCGCCTTTCGGCAGCAGTTCTTCTGCCCGTGGGGACGGGATTAGCCCCTGTGCCCCCATGATTAAATCGCTCCGCATGGGGCCCAGTAGCTGTTGGATATGGACAGGGTTCTATGACCGGAGTTCCTTTCAGTGGAGGGCTGGCAGTACTTCGTCAAGCTACGGTCGACACTCTCTGAGGCACGTCCCAATCTGAAGCCCGAAGTACACCAAATCCCAACGAGTGAAGACAAAAAGCCGAAGTCACGAAACCCCATGCCCACACTCAAGGACATGGCAGCTCAAACTTTTGGAATGCTACAAACCTGATTGATATTTCTCTCAGGGGACAAAATCAAAGCTGCCAGTTTCATCTGTATCACGGTCCTCTGATTAGCATTCTATCTCGCGTACGAGATCCGAAAAACCAAAGCACTAAGTCACTAAGCGGCCAATTGCAAAGGTTCGCAATGCCTATAGTCTCCATTGTAGTTCCTTTTGGGGTTACCTTATAGGATCCTTAATATATAACTGGCTAAACCAAAAAAAGGAACTACAATGCAGACTACATGCAGTGTCTGCAGGGCCTACAACGGAGAAACGACAACTGAAGCCCGAGCCTGGTATTCCTCCAGTTGGACCTGCGGCAAACAAGCAAGATCTCGAGGGTTGAAACCTACTACAAGGGGAGTACCTAGAGGGTCGTTTGTTCGACCCCTATTTTCGGAGATCTAGCTCTTTAGTTAGGATCTGCTATATGGGCAAGTAGGTACCCTAAAACGGGGTGGGGTATGAGCCATTCTTCGGAGAGGTGAGGTTAGCACAGGTAATGGTACGAATCATGATACATACAAGCCTCAATATTTTGACCTTCAAATCCTGTAGGCCTCTATGCATTGGTGCCTCCTACCAGGGATATACTGGGGATTCCAGCCTGAAGCCCTTAAACCCTAAACTCCCAAACCGTGCAAAGCAAACCTCGGATTGGGTTGTTGTTGTAGTGATTGTAGTGCTCCTTTCCCAAACAATGAATGGGTACCTTGGTTTCAGGCTGGATATTCAACGGGCATTCGAAATTACAGCTTGGGGTAACTGTCATAAAATGGGCCATGATAAGCACAATGAGCGGAGTGAAATTACATCATGGCCATATGGCGACAATAAGAAGATACTGCGCCAAATGTTTCGACCCCCAACTGTAAATTCGCAACCCTTTTTCAGCACGAGACTTGGTTGTATGCCGGCAAGCTGGGCTCTCAAGGTCTTCATGAGATATGAACTATGTTCTTACAGACCCTAAACCCTAAACCCCTAAACAAACCCTAAACCGGGGCCCCGGACCTCTCGCTCGAGCTTCCGCCGCGCCTGCTGCGCCGCCCGAAACCGAGCCTCGACCAGCTTCGCTGGGAGCTGAGGGTTTCGGGCTTTGTTCCCTTAGGGATTCAAGTTTCAGGTTTTGGGTTTAGGGCTTTTTGCCCTCTCGCAGGGCTTGGAAGGTTTAGGGTTTAGGGTTTCAGGTTTACCGCTTCGGGTCTGCGAAGGGGTCCAAAAGAGATATCAGTATCAGAAGGGAATTACCCGGTTTAAAACCCTTAATGATTCGAACAGGGTTTTGGGGTATATTGCACTGTTCTTGTAGTAGGAACCCTAAGGAACAGTCTTGGGATTTCGGGTGCAGGTCTCGTCATTTAAACCTTCGACACCCGGTTTAGGGTTTAAGGTTTAAGGTATTTAGGGTTAGGAACCTAGAACAACCCTTTCTGAAAGCAAAACTAACAGACTCCTGCGGCTCTTGGTAAATCCCTCCTGCCGTGTCTCATGAGGCCTCATCTCTTCACTCTTTACATGCACGCCCGCTTCTCCCGTAGAATCCTACAAGAGCAACAGAACAACGACCAACACCCCCCCCCCGAGTGTGGCTTAAACCGGGTCTATTTGGCAGCTGGATGTGTGTGTATTGGCAGGACTCCACGCGCCAGCTGCCAAATAGACCCCATGTGGTGTTCCAGCGCGCCTGGACCCCGGGAATTAAATAATTTAAATCCGGGGGCCTCCCCCGTATTTAAATTATTTAATTGGGGCCAGGAATTAAATAATTTAAATAATTTAAATAATTTAAATCCTGGGGGAGGGGGGTCCGGGGAGGGGCGGGGCCATGAATTAAATAATTTAAATAATTTAAATCCGGGGGAATCTGCCGGGGCCGGGAATTAAATAATTTAAATAATTTAAATAACTTAAATCCTGGGGGAGGGGGGTCTGGGGGAGGGGCGGGGCCGGGAATTAAATAATTTAAATAATTTAAATACGGGGGCCTCGCCCGTATTTAAATTATTTAATTCCCGCGGGGGGGTCCGGACCCGCCCGCCCCGGACCCCCTCCCTCAGGATTTAAATTATTTAAATTATTTAAATTATTTAAATTATTTAAATTATTTAATTGGGGCCGGGAATTAAATAATTTAAATAATTTAAATCCGGAGGCCTCGCCCGTATTTAAATTATTTAATTGGGGCCGGGAATTAAATAATTTAAATAATTTAAATCCGGGGGCCTCCCCCGTATTTAAATTATTTAATTGGGGCCGGGAATTAAATAATTTAAATAATTTAAATAATTTAAATAATTTAAATAATTTAAATCCTGGGGGAGGGGGGTCTGGGGGAGGGGCGGGGCCGGGAATTAAATAATTTAAATAATTTAAATCCGGGGGCCTCGCCCGTATTTAAATTATTTAATTCCCGCGGGGGGGTCCGGACCCGCCCGCCCCGGACCCCCTCCCTCAGGATTTAAATTATTTAAATTATTTAAATTATTTAAATTATTTAAATTATTTAATTGGGGCCGGGAATTAAATAATTTAAATAATTTAAATCCGGAGGCCTCGCCCGTATTTAAATTATTTAATTGGGGCCGGGAATTAAATAATTTAAATAATTTAAATCCGGGGGCCTCCCCCGTATTTAAATTATTTAATTGGGGCCGGGAATTAAATAATTTAAATAATTTAAATAATTTAAATAATTTAAATCCTGGGGGAGGGGGGTCTGGGGGAGGGGCGGGGCCGGGAATTAAATAATTTAAATAATTTAAATCCGGGGGCCTCGCCCGTATTTAAATTATTTAATTCCCGCGGGGGGGTCCGGACCCGCCCGCCCCGGACCCCCTCCCTCAGGATTTAAATTATTTAAATTATTTAAATTATTTAAATTATTTAATTGGGGCCGGGAATTAAATAATTTAAATAATTTAAATCCGGAGGCCTCGCCCGTATTTAAATTATTTAATTGGGGCCGGGAATTAAATAATTTAAATAATTTCAATCCGGGGGCCTCCCCCGTATTTAAATTATTTAATTGGGGCCGGGAATTAAATAATTTAAATAATTTAAATAATTTAAATAATTTAAAATCCTGGGGGAGGGGGGTCTGGGGGAGGGGCGGGGCCGGGAATTAAATAATTTAAATAATTTAAATCCGGGGGCCTCGCCCGTATTTAAATTATTTAATTCCCGCGGGGGGGTCCGGACCCGCCCGCCCCGGACCCCCTCCCTCAGGATTTAAATTATTTAAATTATTTAAATTATTTAAATTATTTAAATTATTTAATTGGGGCCGGGAATTAAATAATTTAAATAATTTAAATCCGGAGGCCTCGCCCGTATTTAAATTATTTAATTGGGGCCGGGAATTAAATAATTTAAATAATTTAAATCCGGGGGCCTCCCCCGTATTTAAATTATTTAATTGGGGCCGGGAATTAAATAATTTAAATAATTTAAATAATTTAAATAATTTAAATCCTGGGGGAGGGGGGTCTGGGGGAGGGGCGGGGCCGGGAATTAAATAATTTAAATAATTTAAATCCGGGGGCCTCGCCCGTATTTAAATTATTTAATTCCCGCGGGGGGGTCCGGACCCGCCCGCCCCACCCCCTCCCTCAGGATTTAAATTGTTTAAATTATGTAAATTATTTAAACTATTTAAATTATTTAAATTATTTAATTGGGGCCGGGAATTAAACCCTCCCACCACCCTCTCACCCACCACTTCAAGGGCTAGGGATCCCACACATCTGCGGGCAAAATCTGGCGGAAGTGATCCGCCACCGAGCAAAAAGCCTGTAAATACCGCATTCAACAAAGGGCCAGGGATTTCACACATCTGTTGGCAAAATCTGGCGGAAGTGAGCAGTCGGTACCTCCGCCAGATTTTGCCAACAGATGTGTGAAATCCCTGGCCCTTTGTTTAATGCGGTATTTACAGGCTTTTTGCTCGGTGGCGGATCACTTCCGCCAGATTTTGCCCGCAGATGTGTGAGATCCCTGGCCGTTGTTTTAACGCGGTATTTACAGGCGTTCTGCTCGGTCGCGGCTCGCAGGGATGAGGGGGACACCCCTTGCGCTCTGTGGTTTTCTGATCTGAGTTTTCACAAGACCTTAGGGGGACACCACTTGCGATCTATGATTTTGGGATCTGAGTTCTTACACAACCTTCCCTCCACCTCCTGCCCACGCTACCTCCCAGACACCCTCCCACCACCCTCTCACCCACCACTTCAAGGGCTAGGGATCCCACACATCTGCGGGCAAAATCTGGCGGAAGTGATCCGCCACCGAGCAAAAAGCCCGTAAATACCGCATTAAACAAAGGGCCAGGGATTTCGCACATCTGTTGGCAAAATCTGGCGGAAGTACCGACTGCTCACTTCCGCCAGATTTTGCCAACAGATGTGTGAAATCCCTGGCCCTTTGTTGAATGCGGTATTTACAAGCTTTTTGCTCGGTGGCGGATCACTTCCGCCAGATTTTGCGCGAGATGTGTGGGGTCCCTGGCCGTTGTTTTTAACGCGGTATTTACAGGCTTTCTGCTCGGTCGCGGCTCGCAGGGATTAGGAGGACACCCCTTGCGATTTGTGATTTTGGAACTTATTTGTTATAACAACCTTTAGGGGGACACCACTTGCGATCTGTGGTTTTCGGTTCTGAGTTTTCACAAAACCTTGGGGAGACACCCCTTGCGATCTGTGATTTCGGGATCTGAGTTCTTACAAAACCTTGGGGGGGACACCGCTTGCGATTTGTGGTGTTGGAATTCTTTTGTTATAAAAAGCTTTAGGGAGACACCCCTTGCGATTTATTGTTTTGGAACTTGTTGTTTCAACGAACCCTTAGGGGGACACCCCTTGCGATCTGGGTTTTTGGGATCTGAGTCTGTACAAATCTTGGGGCGACACCCTTGTGATCTGTGATTTTCTCTGTGTTTTTTGCAGAACTTCAAGGAAAAAAAATCTTGCCGACGCAGGGGTAGATGGAGCTCTCTTGTCTTTCGTGAAGTTGAAGGGGCCTGTCTGCTGTGCTGAGATGGACCTCTCTCCCGTCTCATTACATGGGAGGAAGCTCTCAATCATTTCTTGTGGAGGATGAAGTAGAAGACTTTTCTTTTTGGAAGCAAGGGGAGCCCTGGCTTCTCTTGCTAGGAGCGAAGTCTCTTCAATCTTCTTAAGATAAAAGCGACTTACCAAGAGGTAAAGGCTCTCTCTGCTGAAATAAAGCTCTCGTCGCTTACCAAGAATAACTTGGAGTGAGCTCTCTTCCTGCTTCACAGCAGGGTAAGGTAGAGGGCTTGGGCTTCTCGTCTCGTTTTGAAGGCCACGGGGAGGACCGGCCATTCTCTTGTCAAGGATTGAAATTTGGAAAAGCTCTATCCTTCCTTCCTGATCGTACGCTCCCTTCCAAGTTTTTTTCTCGAGGAGGAGATGTTCAGGAGCTGTCGCTGCTGACGAACAGAGAAAGAAGTTTTCTTCTTATCGCCAGAGAGGCAGTCGGAGCTCCCTTCTTTCTCGTGATGCGTTGTTCTTTTGCCACGAACAACCTTTGGGGACTGTTTTCTTGCTTTGGAGCATGAGGTCTTTTCTTTTGAAGGCTGGCGACTGAGGAAGGTATAAGAAATCTCCTCTAGGGAAATCTGCTCTTGCCAAGAATAACTAGGAATGAGAACGCTCTGTCCTCACCTCTTGAGAGATATCTCTCTTCTATCCCTTGGAGAGGAAGTGGTGGCAACATGGAGAAGTTAGAAGGGTTTCTTTCTTGATTCAGAGGGTGGGGAAGAGGGCTGCTCATGTCTTATTGAAGGCTGAGGGGAGGATCGGACTCTTCTTTTGTCGATTGAGAGAGCTCTGTCCTCACTTCTTGAGAGCTATCTCTGTTCTATCCCTTGAGGAGGAAGAGGGGACGACAAGGAGCTCCTCTCTCTTCTTGTCGACTAAGAGGCAGCCGCAGTTCTTTTTGAAACTGGAGATGCTTTGAGCCCTGTCTTCTTCGACTAGAAGCGAGCTCCCTTCGATTCTCTTCAGAGGAGATGGAGACCTACCAAGAGAGGGAGGAGCTCGCTGCTAGAAATCAGCCGAATGACTTGGAGGGACTCTCTCCGTGTTTTCGTTGAGGGTTGGGGGAATCCCTACCGTTTCTTCTTGAGCGTCAAGAAAATAACAGGATCTCTTTCCACTGCCAAGAGAGAAAGGAGGTTTCTTCTTCTTGTGCGTATGCTGTTTTCCATCTTTTGAGAAGGTAAGGGCAGTAATCAGGATCTCTTTCCACTGCCAAGAGAGAAAGGAGGTTTCTTCTTCTTGTGCGTATGCTGTTCTCCATCTTTTGAAAAGGTAAAAGAAATGCTCAAGATCCAACCCCTTATGAAGAGAGAAAGGAGTTATCTTCTTTCCGACCGATGGGTAAACGGAGACCTTTGAATTCTCGTGAAGTTGGAGGGGCCTGTCTGCTGGGCTGAGATGAAGCTCTCTTGCGTCTCATTACATGGGAGGAAGCTCTCAGTGATTTCTTGTGGAGGATGAGGTAGAAAATCTTTCTTTTTGGAAGCTATGGGAGCTCTGTCTTTGTTGCTAGGAGCGAGGTCTCTTCAATCTTCTTAAGACGAAAAGGCGACATACCAAGAGGTAAAAAGGCTCTCTGCTAGAAGGATGCTCTCTTCTGTTGCCACGAATATCCTGGAGACTCTCTTCTTGTTTTGGAGCATGAGGTCATTTCCCTTTGAAGGCTGAGGGACGACCAGATGTCTCTGTTTGAAAATTGGGGGGAGCTCCACCCTTTCTTCTTGAGTTGGGGGGAGCTCCACCCTTTCTTCTTGAGTGTATGCTCTCTTCCATTTTTAAAACGGCGACGGAAATAATCAGGATCCCCTCCCCATATCAGGAAAGAAAGGAGGTCTCTTCTTGCCGAAAGGTAAACGGTGCCCTCTTCTTTCTCATGAAATTGGAGCGGCCTGTTTGCTTTGTTGAGATGGCGCTTTCTTTTGTCCCATTAGTTTGGAGGAAGCTCTCAGTCTCTTCTTGTCGAGGATGAGGCAGAGGATTTGTCTTTTTGAAAGCTAATTCAGAGCATGGGGTAGAGGGCTGCTCATGTCTTGTTGAAGGATGAGGGGAGGATCAGACTCTTCTTCTGAAGATTGAGCGAGCTCTGTCCTCACTTCTTGAAAGCTATCCCTCTTCTATCCCTTGAAGAGGAAGAGGGGACGACAAGGAGCTCCTCTCTCTTCTTGTCGACTAAGAGGCAGCCGCAGTTCTTTTTGAAACTGGAGATGCGTTGAGCCTTGTCTTCTTCGACTAGAAGCGAGCTCCCTTCAATTCTCTTCAGAGGAGATGGAGACCTACCAAGAGAGGGAGGAGCTCGCTGCTCGAAATCAGCTGAATGACTTGGAGGGACTCTCTCCGTGGTTTCGTTGAGGGGTGGGGGCATCTCCGCCCTTTCTTCTTGAGCGTATGCCCTTTTCCATCTTTTGAAAAGGTAAGGGAAGTAATCAGGATCTCTTTCCACTGCCAAGAGAGAAAGGAGGTTTCTTCTTCTTGTGCGTATGCTGTTCTCCATCTTTTGAAAAGGTAAAAGAAATGCGCAAGATTCAACCCCTTATGAAGAGAGAAAGGAGTTATTTTCTTTCCGACCGATGGGTAAACGGAGACCTTTGAATTCTCGTGAACTTGGAGAGGCCTGTCTGCTGGGCTGAGATGAAGCTCTCTTGCGTCTCATTACATGGGAGGAAGCACTCAGTGATTTCTTGTGGAGGATGAGGTAGAAAATCTTTCTTTTTGGAAGCTAGGGGAGCTCTGTCCTTTCTTGCTAGGAGCGAGGTCTCTTCAATCTTCTTAAGACGAAAAGGCGACATACCAAGAGGTAAAAAGGCTCTCTGCTAGAAGGATGCTCTCTTCTGTTGCCACAAATCACCTGGAGACTCTCTTCTTGTTTTGGGGCTTGAGGTCTTTTCCTTTTAAATGCTGAGGGATGACCAGATGTCTCTACTTGAAAATTGGGGGAGCTCCACCCTTTCTTCTTGAGCGTCCTCCCCTTGTCAAGAAAGAAAGGAGGTCTCTTCTTGCCGAGGGGTAAACGGAGCCCTCTTCTTTCTCGTGAAGTTGGAGCGGCCTGTTTGCTTTGTTGAGATGGCGCTTTCTTCTGCCGCCTTAGATTGCTCTCAATCTCTTCTTGTCGAGGATGAGTTTTTGGAGTAGAGGGCTGCTCATGTCTTATTGAAGGCTAAGGGAGGATCAGACTCTTCTTTTGAAGATTGAGAAGCTCAGTCCTCACTTCTTGAAAGCTATCTCTCTTCTATCCCTTGAGGAGGAAGAGGGGACGACAAGGGGCTCCTCTCTCTTCTTGTCGACTGAGAGGCAGCCGGAGTTCTTTTTTTCTCGTGACGTTGGAAGGGTTCTCTGCTCCTTTGAGATGCTGCCGTAGAGGATGTGCCAAGGGATCTCTTCCTTACCCTTTTGGAGAAAAGAAGCTCATTTCTTGCGGATGACGAAGCAGCGAGCTCCCTTCATTTTATCGTCAGAGGAGATGATGGGAGGAAGCTCTCAGTGATTTCTTGTGGAGGATGAGGCAGACAATCTTTCTTTTTGGAAGCTAGGGGAGCTCTGTCCTTTCTTGCTAGGAGCGAGGTCTCTTCAATCTCCTTAAGACGAAAAGGCGACATACCAAGAGGTAAGAAGGATGCTCTCTTTTGTTGCCACGAATATCCTGGGAACTCTCTTCTTGTTTTGGAGCATGAGGTCTTTTCCTTTTAAATGCTGAGGGATGAAAAGATGTCTCTACTTGAAAATTGGGGGAGCTCCACCCTTTCTTCTTGAGTGTCCTCCCCTTTTCAAGAAAGAAAGGAGGTCTCTTCTTGCCGAGGGGTAAACGGAGCCCTCTTCTTTCTCGTGAAGTTGGAGCGGCCTGTTTGCTTTGTTGAGAGGGCGCTTTCTTTTGTCCCATTAGTTTGGAGGAAGCTCTCAGTCTCTTCTTGCCGAGGATGAGGCAGAGGATTTTTTTGGAAGCTAATTCAGAGGATGGGGTAGAGGGCTGCTCATGTCTTATTGAAGGCTAAGGGGAGGATCAGACTCTTCTTTTGAAGATTGAGAAGCTCAGTCCTCACTTCTTGAAAGCTATCTCTCTTCTATCCCTTGAGGAGGAAGAGGGGACGACAAGCAGCTCCTCTCTCTTCTTGTCGACTGAGAGGCAGCCGGAGTAATTTTTTTCTCGTGACGTTGGAAGGGTTCTCTGCTCCGCGGTAGAGGATGTGCCAAGGGATTTCCTTACCCTTTTGGGGAAAAGAAGCTCATTTCTTGCGGATGACGAAGCAGCTAGCTCCCTTCATTTATCGTCAGAGGAGATGATGGGAGGAAGCTCTCAGTGATTTCTTGTGGAGGATGAGGTAGACAATCTTTCTTTTTGGAAGCTAGGGGAGCTCTGTCCTTTCTTGCTAGGAGCGAGGTCTCTTCAATCTCCTTAAGACGAAGAGGCGACATACCAAGAGGTAAGAAGGATGCTCTCTTTTGTTGCCACGAATATCCTGGGGACTCTCTTCTTGTTTTGGAGCATGAGGTCTTTTCCTTTTAAATGCTGAGGGATGAAAAGATGTCTCTACTTGAAAATTGGGGGAGCTCCACCTTTTCTTCTTGAGTGTCCTCCCCTTTTCAAGAAAGAAAGGAGGTCTCTTCTTGCCGAGGGGTAAACGGAGCCCTCTTCTTTCTCGTGAAGTTGGAGCGGCCTGTTTGCTTTGTTGAGATGGCGCTTTCTTTTGTCCCATTAGTTTGGAGGAAGCTCTCAGTCTCTTCTTGTCGAGGATGAGGCAGAGGATTTTTTTGGAAGCTAATTCAGAGGATGGGGTAGAGGGCTGCTCATGTCTTATTGAAGGCTAAGGGGAGGATCAGACTCTTCTTTTGAAGATTGAGACAGCTCAGTCCTCACTTCTTGAAAGCTATCTCTCTTCTATCCCTTGAGGAGGAAGAGGGGACGACAAGGATCTCCTCTCTCTTCTTGTCGACTAAGAGGCAGCCGGAGTTCTTTTTTTCTCGTGACGTTGGAAGGGTTCTCTGCTCCTTTGAGATGCTGCGGTAGAGGATGTGCCAAGGGATCTCTTCCTTACCCTTTTGGGGAAAAGAAGCTCATTTCTTGCGGATGACGAAGCAGCGAGCTCCCTTCATTTATCGTCAGAGGAGATGGAGACTTACCAAGAGGTAGAGGAGCTCGCTGCTAGAAATCAGCTGAATGACTTGGAGAGACTTTCTCCGTGTTTTCGTTGAGGGTTGGGGGAATCTCCACCCTTTCTTGAGCCGTCTGTCTACATTCCAAGGAGTCGTGGACATTCTGATTGGTTAAACATTACATTACATTCACACGAACTTTGGGCGCAAGTGGCCGCCGCTTGTATGTCGCAGTGTAATACGCAGCTAGGCACCACGAGAGCGCAGACATTTTCAACGATCAATTATGCACGCATGGAGTCTGTGCCTACGTCACCCGTGTCATGGCGTGGTCTGTGGTGATGAGAATAAGCACTACTTGAATGCAAAAACACAGCCATCCAGCTGCCAAATAGACCCTATTTAAGCCGGCCACCCCCCCCCCCCCATTCAGTTTTGTTGTCACTTCCTTTTGCAAGCGTGTCTTGTATTGGATTTAGTGGTGTAGCTGTTAGACGTGAAGCTTTGGGATTTAAATTAGTTTGAGGGGTATACGCAAGGATGAAGGCTTCGGGCAGCCTTCATCCAGAAGCCTTAAACCCAAAGGCCTCAGTCAGAATCCCTTCTGCATCCGGCCTGCAGCGACCCAGAATTCCCAACAACCCTGAAGCCATACAAACTAAGGGCAAAACCTCCTACCCCACAGTTAAACTCTCCCCTGGTTCACCCATGAACCTTCGAAGGTTTGTTATGTCAAACCACCTGTGGGAACCTTTACAGAACCATTCGGGTCTAAACTCTGCCCTGGTTCACCCGTAAAGGTTCGAAGACTTGTTATATCAAACCACCTGTGGGAACCCTTGCAGAACCATTCCCCAGACCCCCGGGAGGATCTAGAAAGTAGATCAGATCCCCTAATATGGAGCCCTATACTACTAAGGGTACTTTATAGGAACCCCCATTAAGGGATCTACTTTTTGGATCCTTCCGGGGATCTGGGCCGGGTATAAATCCCTTACAAGACTCTGATGACCCCAGGACCAGAAGTAGGCCACCTCAGGAAGTGCCCTCGGCGTCGCATCTTTTTTGGCAACTGCCTCGGTCCGGTTGAGCGGTTCTTAGCAGGACTAGACTGAAACGTTCAAGCTTTCAGTATTGCCGAAAACATGTTTGCTGCTATTGTTGGCTGTGGCAGTTGACTTTGAAATTGCCGTGGCTCTTGTCGTTCTCATTGTCTTTGCCGCTGCTCGTGATGCGATCGATTTTGCCGCTGCTGGTCGCAGACGGCGTGAAGCGACGGATCAAACCCCGAACGGGTAGGCCAGAGGGCGCCGCCGGCTTGGACTCTTTTGGGGAGGCTGACTAAACACAAATCTTGCAACTTCGCATGTTCAGGATACCTGTAGGTTTACTTAGACGTGCCCGAGCTCAAAACCTACATACACATCTACATCACCGGGTAGACCTCCGTAGGCTTGGATTTGGTGATGGCTCCTAGTATGGCAGCGATCCCCAACCACATTCAACCGAACCAACACTCTTAAGGTGGGTAGTTCCCTACATTAGGCCTCTTTTAGGACCCTGTTTATAAGAGGGCCGCCTTACTTCGGGGACCTAAAAGTTGATCCTACTCATGACTGCACTCGAGAGCCTTGCGAACCCATGCGTGCCCCGAGCGACCCTAAAGCCTAAACTAAACGACTCCCGCCATGGACATCTGAGTTGGCCTTTGCAGCTACTTGCACCCTTCACCCCGGCAACTGACATAAGGCAAGGGCATGTGTGCCCTTGAGCCTTATTAAGCCATGGAGGCCTGGTGGGAAACTTGTCACGGGTCTGCAAACATGCATCAACTGGCAGCCTGATCGACAAGTCAAGTTAAACAACATGTACCTTACGCCGGTCCCCTGACTCACTTAGCCACTAAGCCCTACAACCTCATAAGCCCCTGTCCAGCTTTATAAAGAAACCTTCAAACAACCTCCAGCTCCTGAAAGCAAAGCCTATAAGGACCCATAAACCTTTCACAGCCGCAAGGCAGTCCCAAGTGCTGGGTCCCCGCACACTGGACTCGTGCAACGGAAGCACCTCCTTGAGGGCCTTGCCTCTCACGGTGCTGTGGACCTGAGCCAAGTTTCCTTTGACGGACGGTTCTGCAGGGCATCTAAAACTTGTAGATACTGCGGAGCTTCAGCTTGGCTTAACCAAAAGCAATAAGCCCAAGCCCCCAATAAATCCAGGGGGTTTTGATATAAAACTGAAAAACCATTGGTGGCGGCCGTTGATAGTCATACTTACAAGCAGGATCCTTGAGGGATAGAATTCGTAATTATTGAAGTCTGTTTCTTCTTTCTAGGGTCTCGGGAGCCGTCCTTAGCCCAAACCCTAAACCCTAAAGCCCTAAAGTCAAACGTTTGAGGCCCTGGCGGGCTTACCGCAGAGCAGGACCTCGACCACCCGCTCGTCCTTGCCCTGTACACCTGACAGGGTTTAGGGTTTAGGGCTCAGGGTTTAGGCTTTAGGGTTTAGGGGACAGAGCAGGGAAGTCTTCGTAAGCCAGAAGAAGAGAATTCACAGAGGGCTTTGAGTAACTTAGCAGGGCATTCCGCTATATCCTCATATGATTATAGTATAACATAGAGGCCCCCAGGTTAGGATTTAGTGATTGATGGTTCGACTTTGGGATTAAACCTGCACAACTTCATCGCTAACTTTGCTTCTGAACTGGGGGCCCAAATGGTGGCTGTACTTCTGACAACAGGGTTCAGCATGAAGGACCCTTAACTACTCCATGCGGACGGTCTCCCATCACTGAGGTACGGCCAGGCTGGCATTGACGGCGGCGCCACTTGCTTTTCTGGAATGCCACGTAAGTCTTATCCAGGGTGGAGCACGCCATCTGCTTCGCCTTCAGAAGCCTCCAGGTCCCCGTGGGCGGCTTCTTCTTGCGATGCTCCCTCTGCTTGGCATTGGACTTCTCGCGTGGCATGGCTCGCAGAGCGGGTCGAGGATGGACGGATAAGTTGAGGAGCTGGGCCAGGAGCCGGGAGGCCTTGGGACCCCAGCCTCGACTGCTGGGCCGGAGTTCCCTAGCCCGGAATGCCTAAAGCTTAGCCAGGGGCTGGATGTCTTGGGACCCAGAATGCCTGAGGAAGGGCCAGGAGTTGGATGCCTTTTTGCTCCCCGCCCAGAATGCCAAAAGTCTAGCGGTTGGACGCAATAGGACCCCTAAGCCTTACAATCTGGAGCCTGAAGCTCAACAAATATAGGCAGGGACTTGAAACCATGATGCAATCTGTAGAGCTTAGGGTTTAGAGTTTAAGGTGTTAGGAGGCTTAGGAGGGTTTATATAGGTTTATGCTTGGGCAGGTCTCTAACTTGCTGCAGTCGAGGCTCTGTCGTCAAGCTCCTCATCCTTATTACTCCACCGGCCCGGATAACATGACGGTTGCTGGACTTTGTTTATGCCACGGTTTAGGGTTTAAGGTTTAGGGTTCTCGGTTCCTGCGATACGACTGCCTGAACATTGCACAAGCGCCAAGCACCACTCTCTCAAGTATGGTCACCCGCAATATACTTCAGCTACAAGCACCTTTAAAACATGGGCCTTAAAAAATGGAGTATATAATCTACTACAATGTACTTGCAAATCTACCGAGAAGTTCTAGGAATAATATAGGGAACCATTCCGACCCCTATATTGACTTTGACCTAGAAGTAGACCGAACCTCTAGGTGATCAAGATCACCGCAATGTCGACAGAAGCAGAAAGGACAGCACACATGCTCCGTGAACGGCTGCGATGGGCTGGACCAAGAAGCTCAAGAAAACTTACGTAGTAACTTAAACCGGTCCCTAGTTGATGAAAGGTGTGCAGGCGAGTAGCGAGCAGCAGAAAATCGTCCTCAGCTGCTCAATTTTGCTGACTTGTTGAGGGTTTCTTGTCATGTACTTACATTAAGGCACCCTAAGGAACCCTTCTGGTAAGCGTTCAGGCGTCTAGGCTAAGGGCGTAGGGCGAACATCGGTCCCTCAGAAAAGTGTTCAAGGTTTCAAGATCTGCCTTCTTCCTCTTACCACCACAATTTATACCGTTGTTATTACATATTGCTACCGTTATGATTATTAATATCTATTCAATTCCAAACATTTTGGTAAACCCTTTTCCTCAAAGTCCGCACGCCCGAGGTAAGGCCTGGTAGCCGGGCCCTGAGGTCTTCCAAGGCTTGCGCAGTCCAAGGCAAGTGGGCAAGGACAAGGTGTACCCGTAGTCTCCATTGTAGTTCCTTTTTTTGGTTTTTGGTTTAACCCAAATTATATATTAAGGATCCTATAAGGTAACCCCAAAAGCGAACCACAATGGAGACTATAGGTACTACTGTTGATGATACAAATCCTGCATTACCCCATAATTAACAAGGAATATACCATAATTACCACAGTCTAAGGTAGGGTCATTCAGGTTATGGAGGATTTATATCATCAACCGTAGCAGCCGGTAAACGGCAAAGTCGCAAGGAGGTGCTCAGACTGGAACTGCGCAATCCTGTTGTGAAGGCTGGGTGTGTAGAAGGGTGTAGAGTCTCTACTGTAAGAGCTGCTCTTCATGTCAGCCCGATGCATGGACTACAAATTGCAATGATGCCGCCATCAACGTCTTGAGTACTGTGTATTGGGCCTTAGTATACGGAATAGGGTGTTGGGGATACTATACCAGCAACTATGACCATAACAAGGATCTCCAAGGAATCGCATTACTTGTGACTTCCGCCCCTGCGTTGCCACCATAAGCCCAATAAACCATAAAATCCGAAACCGATGCCACCAGGTCACATCCGAAAACACTCGCTGCTTCAGCACAGCTGAGCTTTCCGGCGCTGGACCTTCGAGGGCAACCCAAACCCCCAAACCTTATACCCTAAACCCTAAAACCTGTATTCCCTAACCCCAGAACACGCACTTTATGTCCTTGCCCTTAAGGGTTCCAGCTCAAGTAATGTACGCCATGCTGCAACCTCTGACCTATTGGTGCAGAATCCTGGAGGGTCCATGGCTGAAGGAATTTTAGGGGCGAGTATAGCTCGCAGTCCAAGACCCTTGAGAGTCAACGATAGATAACCACTGTCAACCGGGCTGTCAAATAAAAGCCAACAACGACTCTACGACCATCTCTCCGGAAATTGCTGCCCAAACTAATTAAGTGGCTTTTGATGCGATATTTTGCAATACCAGTGTTCAGGGGCTTAACCCGTTAGGGTACCTAAGGAATATACCACTTACTCCGACCCCTATATTATACCACTCTGAGCCTCGTGTTTTCGAGCGCTTCGACGCGGTGGAGTTCCGCGACGTGGGTCGGTCAGAGCCTCCAAGTAAGCGGTTTAGGGCTTAGGGTTTATCAGGGTTTAGGGTTTAAAGTTTCGGGTGTATTAGTATTTAGGGTTTAAGGTTTAGGGATTATTAGGGTTACGGGTTTAAGGCTTATAGGGTTTAGGGTAAGCTTTACAGGAGTTTAAACTGAAGAGGCAGGCTCCCTAAGTAGTGCTTTTAGAATTACTGGGAATGAGTTCACGGGCTTCTAGGATTCAGTAGACTTAGATACTCGGCTTTTTCAGGAACTCTACAAGGATTTCTGGTGATTTTTGAAATCTGGGGTTTTAGGATTGCGGTTTCTTCTGCACAAGGGTTCGGGTGTGGGTTTTCGGAACCTCCAGCGAATCCCTTCATGACGCCTTCAAAGTATTTGGGGCTTTAGATGTACAGCGGTTTCTCGAAGTTGCGAATGGCGGCATTCAAAAAAAAAGGCTGAAGAGTTTTTTAACCTCCGACAACAAGGCTCAAGGCAAGCTTAAGGGTTGTTCCCCCCTGAAAAGTTTAAGGGTCTAGGGTTTCACATCCTGCCACCGGGTTTCATGGAGTTTTCTTCAGTCTTACGGCTTCTATTCACAGCTTGTGCGGTCTCCTTTGTACTGAACTTAGAACCCTAGCAAAATTACAATTTTAGCTGTTTCTTAGGGATTCTAATAACCAAAACTTACAAATTATTTCTAAGTACCCCTAAGTCCAGTCGGGCTTAACAGGTCCCAACCTCCAACATAAGGGTCTTAAGGAGGGGTCGAGGTTGCAGTGAGGCGTACAGGACTCAGGGTTTTGGCTTACTTTCGGTTTCAAGGTTTCGTGTTCTGGGCAAAGCCTGAGGGGTAGTGGCCTGTTGCTGTTTCAGGTTTCGGGAGCTGCTGTTGTGCTGTTTCAACTTTAAGAGTGCTGCCGGCGATGCCTCGGGCCAATTTAGGGACGATGGGAAAAAGAAAAGCACGGTGGATGAATGGCTCATGCCCGCACAACTATTCAAAAACAAACCGAAACTACTGTTGACGAAGTGTTGCTCTCTTTCGTCTGGCACACTTAGAGATTGAAACTGGCTGGACCATTGCAATCATATCGAGCCCTACCCAGAGGCCCCAAAGTAGTTCCTTTTTGGCATTACCTTATAGGATTCTATATGCGAACTCCAACAAGGAACTACTTTGGGGCCTTTGGGTAGGCCCTAGACTGACCTTATCCGAAGCTCTCAACCCAAGCATGCAGCTGCCAAAACGGTGCTCGGGTCAAGGTTTAAGAACATGGGTGGTTGTCAAAATTAGGGTCCCTTTTGGGTCCCTAATATAATACGGCACCTTATATTTAGGGTACCCAAAAAAGGGCCATAATTTTGACAACCACCCACATGTTGAGGGGTATGTTGGGCAAGGAGTTGCCGGCGGAGAGATAGCACGGAAACTCTTAACACACCTTTCCCGCCGACCGTTGAAGCGTGCAAAGTCTGGCTGGAGGGTTGGAGGTTTAGAGTTCAAGCCGCCCAGAAAACCCTCTAAACGTGACCTTTTGCTGCGACGCGCATGCAACTTCCAAGTGCTCCTCAAGGGCTTGGCAATCGCCACCAGATCGCCTGGGACCACAGCAAACCTGAGGAGATACTACGTAATCAGTGCTAGAAGAAGGACTAAGTAGCATTAGCATAGGGGTGCGGTAGGGTTTGCTTTAAAGGTTTTTTTGGAAGGTTCTAAGCCCAACCTAGAATAGGGGTGCGGTAGGGTTGGAAGGTTCTAAGCCCAACCTAGAGTAGGGGTGCGTAGGGTTTGCTTAAAAGGGTTTTAGTTCTAAACCCAACCGTGAGGCGATGGAGCCGTCCTCCAAGATCACTGCGAAGGCTTCAGAGTTTGCCTGGATAGCTCGAGCGCGCTTGCCCTCCCGAGACCTGTCGACCCGTGCCTGCTTCCGGCGCAACAGCTTCGGGACTTCAGGGATGGGGAATTACTGCTTAGGGTTTAAAGTTTTGTAGGGTTCAGGATTAAAGGTTAAGATCTTTTCATGGACATTTTGAAACCTGGTTCGTATGGCACAAGTCGGAAGCCATTCCAAAGTGGGAACTGCAAGCAGAACATCGCAAAGCCTTGTGCAATGGAAACACCGGAGCCCAGCTGCCCACAGAGTTCCTTGCTATTGTAAAAATGCACCTGAAACCCTGGCACAAGCAGTGACAATTCAGCAGTACTCGGGCATGCTGGAGCCCATCCAGTAATCAAGGCCTATGTATGTGGGTGTACATAATATAGATACACACAGACACATACACAGGCATCTAAACTAGCAATCGTCTGTGTAGATGTGTGTGTGTACAATACACATAATGCGTTCATTCATTCCATCCATTCGTTCATTCATCCATCCATCCATCCACTCCATTTCATGCCATGTCATTCCATTTCATTCATTCACTCATTCATGCAGGTATAAACACAAGATCCAAAATGTGAATAGAAGAATGAAAACAAACTTAGAAACAAGCAGTCAATGTAGCCAATGGAGTCAATGTGTGCATGTGCATATACATGTATATATATATATATATATATATGTACACATGTGTGTGCGCACTATGATTGAATCTCTGATCAGGGCCTGGAGGACGCTGCTGTCGCCCCCAAGCGAGAGGTGGCCCCAGGTGACCACGGAGCCATCTGCCAAAATAGCAGCAAAAGCCCCGGTCGTCGCTTGGACCTCCCGCACATTCCGCAGCCGTTGCTCCACGGACCTGCTATCACCACCATAGTCGGGGCTGCCCCAAGTCACGACCTGGGTTCATGTTGTGCCTCTCTCTCTCTCTCTCTCTTTCTCTCTCGCGGTCTCGACACGTCAGCTGAATTCACGCCGGTTCTTCTGGAGGAGCTACTTCTCATTCTACCAGACCTCACCATAACTGTGCATGCTTGTTAGGGTCTTATGGTTCCTATGCCTTAACAAGGACCCAGTTGCGGATCCATCGCCTCGCAACGCTGCAAATGCGCGCTGGGTCGCCTGGATCTGTTGTACACACCGGAGCTGCTTCCTGACACGTCTACTGTCCCCACCAGAATCGTGGGCACCCCAGGTCACCACGGAGCCATCCTCCAAAATGGCAGCAAAAGCAAAAGTATTGGCTTGGATCTGCCTGACGGTCTTCAGCTGATCTTGAACCTCGTGGCAATCACCGCCAGCACTGCCCCGGCCCCAAGCAACCACCGATCCATCTGAACGAATAGCAGCCAGAGCGCCAAAACTCGCCTGGATATGCTTCACACCAGTTAGCTGCTCTAGAGCTCCCATACTGTCACCACCTTCGGAAGGAGAACCCCAGCAAACTACCTTTCCAGCCTCTAAGATGGCAGCAAAGGCAGCCTCCGTGGCCTGTATGTGCCGCACATGCTTCAGTTGCTCCTTCACACTCTTACTGTCGCCACCCCTCTGGAGATCTCCCCAAGAAACGACATTTCCGTTCATCAGGATTGCTGCGAAGGCATACCCAGTAGCCTGCAACTGCTTCGCAGCTTGCAGCTCCCGCTGCACAGACTTACAATCGCCACCATAGTCAGCATCCCCCCAAGTGACCACTATACCATCGCGCCTGATAGCAGCGAAGGCATGCTGAGTGGATTGAATATGCTGGACGTCAGTCAGTTGATCTCGGACGAAACTACAGTCACCACCACTGCCTTCAGGACCCCAGGTCACAACGGAGCCATCCGTCATAATCGCAGCACATGCGAAAGCATTCGTTTGGATCTGTTGGACATCAAAAAGCCGCTGATGCACGACGTCGCGCTGCCCCCATGAAACTGCAGATGCATCGCCCAGAATTGCCACGAAAGCATGCCGGCATGAGGCTACACAAGTTTGACTTACTTGCATCATGAGCAAGTCCCCACTCTGTAGGCCGGCGTCACCAACCGTCATAGCTCCACGAAGACACTCTCCTTCCGGGCTGACTAACCTTCCCTTGACTCCGAAGCGAGTCTCTGCTTGCCGTCGAAGTGCCTCCACAGAGGAGCCCAGTGTCACCTAGGAGTTTCAGAAACTCAGCGACTCGCATTTACCCGTAGTATCCATTGGAGTTCCGGTTTGGGGCAACCAGCTTTATGGCCGGGAGACTAAAATGAAGCACGTAGGTACCCAACAAGAGCAACTACAGTGACAATGGATACGATAGGTAGCCCCTATAAAGAGTAGGATCATTCTTTTATGCCCACTTTATTGGGAACCGCCCACCTCGACTTGGATGGTCCTTCCGCTCATCAAGGCGACTCCCACGAAGAGCGACATGATGAGAGAGCACCAGGGAAATGGGTTTAGGGTTAGGGGTTTAGGGTTTCGGGGTTTAGGATGACAGCCGTCCAGGGCTGGCCGCAAACGGCTACATGCATTGTCTTTGCGGTTCGGAAGACTGCATGCTTGACGGAACGTGACAGGTTCAATGTTCTTCATGCCGTGATTCTGTACATGACGGCGACCGCACCTCACCAGCGAGTCACTCCGAAGCTATAAAGACTCAAGAGCTTAGCTACACTGTTAGGCAAGACGGCGAAGAATACACCAGGGTGATTCTTGTTATATAAGGACCCTTGACGCAGGTATCCCTAAATCAAAAATACACATCCGCAGCTCCCCGCCTGCAGTTCCCAGCTCTTGACGTGGGGTCTCGTCGGCATCCAGGTAGCCATCTGGGACATTCCGATAACAACCCCAAAACTCTAAACATATCACATGAAGCCTTTGTTTCATTTGCAGTAAGAAACCTGCATGTTCCGGGTTCCTCATTTTCTGGAGTTTTTGAGGGCTTAATGTAACCAGGTTCTTGAGTGTTGGAGGAGTTGGTAAAAGGTTTTCTCTGGTCGCGGATCTTGGTGTTTATTCGGGGTCCGTGATATCTAGGAAAATTCCTACCAATCATGGAGAAAATGGCGTGACTGCATTTCTGAAACTCCCATGTACTAGTTCAATGTAAAATCCACCCCACCAGCCCCAAACCTTAGCATCTCTAGGCTTTATCAAGTCAACACACGAAGAACCCTGGCCCTAGGCTTCCTAACCTTTCCTCAACCGTCTACCCCGTACCCCCAAAACCCTAAACCCTAAAAACGCCTTATAGCAACCCTTCAAACAAAACAAAAAATACCTCAGATCCGTAGATACATACATACATACACACTACACACATACATACTCGCACATATACATATGCATGCAAATGTATACATATGTTTGTGCATACATATGTATATATATATATACAGATATAAAACATATATGTACTTATATGTATGTATATATATATGTACATATATGTATGTATGTATGTATGTATATATATATATATATACACACGTATACTCACGGCCTCCATACAGACCACAATTATGGAAGTAAGCACCAGAAGACCATCCTTTTTCTGGCTTTAGGGACCTAATTCCATAGTGATAGGATATATGGAGCCCCTGAGATAGATAGAATATATATATATATATATAGAGAGAGAGAGAGAGAGAGAGAGAGAGAGAGAGCGAGTTACAGCCATACATACAGATATACATACATACATATGCGTGCATGCTTTTATATGCGTACACATGCACATACACACACACACACACACACACACACACACACTAGTACATACTTGTATGCAGAACATATCACAGCATAGCATGACGTAGTGCTACGTTTACCTTATACATACATACATACATACGTACATACATACGTACATACATACACATACATACACACATACGTACACACACATACAGGCTTGCATCTGTTCATGGAGCGTGCATGCATACATACATCTATACATACATGACATTCATGCCTACATACATAAATACATACATACGTACGCACATGCATATGTGCATACATGCTTACATGGATGCATACACACATAACCCCCAAAGTTGCAGTCCAAGAGGCCTTGCAGCTGATCGGGCCACTGCACTGACTCTGGATACCTCGGTTGTGACGCTTTTTCAGGTGCAGAAGGCTTCACAAGCGTTTCAGGCAAGTTTGTGAGATTCGAGAGTCAAAAAACGCTGCACCCAAATCCAGCTTAGGGCTATGGGGCCTTCTAGTTTAGGAGTTTGGCTTTACTTTTCTCTGGTCTACACTAAACTGAATTAGAACCACTGACCAAACGAGTTGAGGGCTTCCAGGGCCTCAGTGGGTTTCAAGGTTTATAAGGCTTAGGGCTGTTAGCACAGGTTTAAGGTGTTGTTTGGGGCTGGCATGCCTCTCGGGCTTTACTGCCGGTTGCACATTCAGGAGGCACGCCTTCTTCGGCAGTAGAGTGCCGAATGATTTCATATCAAATTTCATATCTGTGTTCCATCTAAGCCCTGCAAGAATCCTGACCAAACTTGCAACGTAAGCATGTTATCGGGTATCGAAAAACTTGAATGAACTTGACCATACCAATACAATCTATTTAGCATTCAGGGTTCCGAACCCGCTGCGCAACAGGGTTGAAAGGACGAAGGGCAGCACGTGAGCCACAGACTGATAGCCACCGTCGAGCTTGCCTCACCGACTTGACCCTGAACTCTAAAACTCTACACACTTGCCAAACGCTTCAGGCTTCTGGCATAGAGTTTGGGGCTAGGCTTTGGCGTAGGAGTTGCGCTCTCCATTCCAACTCAAGACGGGCAGTCTCAAGTAATTTGCCTACAGCCCTAAAACCTTCAACCATTGCTGTATAGAGACCCTGCTCCCAAACGACAAACCCTTTCGAACTTGGTGTGTGTAGTACAGCTCTGGGACGGCAAATTGCCAGCTGCTCCCGAAACTGAACAGGAGCAGTTCCACAAAAACACTTGCTTGTTGTTTACACGTGTCTGGGGTGTAGTTCAGAGCCGTTTAACTGATTAGGCTTCGATCTGGGCGGATGTTTCAAGGCTTAGGTTTAGTCGTTTCGGGCTTGAGGCTGAAGATTTCGCGGGGCTTTGTCAGGTTTAACCAGGGTTTTGTGGTGCGCAGGTTGCAGACGTTGTCGGCTTTGGCCCTGACACATGATGAAGACCCCTAGGTAGAGTACTCAAACGGGACCCCTGCACAACAAACAACATAAAAAAACACCCATTAGTACCCTAAATAACCCTGATCAAATGCTTTAACATCCTGGTAACACCTTCATAGATTAAGCAAACATGCACGAATCCTTCTAAAATCATTTTACAACGGCAAACTTAGAAAGCCACACAGGGCCTCATGATTTCCCAAGCGAAACGAAGAACAGAGTATAATGTCGCTCAACGCCGAAAGCCACATCGCCTGACATCAGGAACTCTTTGAGCAACTGCTTTTTCGGCAGTGACTGAAACCTGTTTCAGGGCTCGGTTTAAATAAAGGTTCAGGGGCCCTGGGATTGTTTAAGGGTTAATTAGGAGGAGCGGGCGCGGGGGTTGAGGGCTTTCAGGGCCTCAGGTGAGTTTAGTGGGCTAAGGGGTTCAGGGTGTATTGTGGACTCACGCGTCGAAGGGCGTAGGCTTCTGTTTTGCATGGTCAGTTTGCGGTGAACGTACAATCCCCAAACCTATAAACCCTGTAAGCATTAGATGCCAAAAACCCAAACGCTAAACCGGTTGGGGACTCACCCATCCGACAACGCCCTACAAGTCCGCGTCTCAAGCGGCCTTTTTGTATTTTGGTATCCAGTGCAGAGGATCTGAAAGACAGCTTCTCAAGTCAGTGTAGAGATCTCCGCTTTGCGGCTATTACTACAGTAAACCCCGTAAAGTTGGAAACCGGATGAAGGCCAAAGAGTGCTGGGATTCCATATGCATTGCTCTTAAGGATTGAGGCTATTGGGTTTCCAACTTTTGGGCTTCTACTGTAGTACAAGGTCTCTTTCAGGCTTTTGGGTAACCATCAACCCTCAAACCTAAATGCAAGGTCCAGACACCAGTGGACTCCATAAAGCCAACCGTAAGCCGTACCGGACTCGCAACTGCATCTCTAGCATTCAGGAACTCGAACGGGCAAGACTAAGCTTCACAGAGAAGATTACCGGGTATCGTATCGGCCTCGCTTGTTCTGCGAAGTCCAGATCTCAGCTCCAAAATCCCCAAAGCCCTTTAAGCACGAGAAAGCCTAAACCCCGAATCGTTCATATAAACCCCTGTAGTAGACCCTGCACAGCCGTAATCCCCACGCCCAAGACATTCCGAAACCGTAGATCTGGATATAGCATCGGCTGCGGCCGAGATGCTGCGGCAGCGCCCTGTCAAAGACGCTAGGACGGGTTTGGATTTAGTTTTATGGATCTGGGATTTCGCGTTTGAGGGCTGGGGGCTTAGGGGTTTAATGGTAGAGGGCTGATAGCGACAGTGGCGCTGACATAATGACAACCAGTCCTGAATACTTAGTAATATCACTGCTTAAGATTCCATGTATATAAACGGTCAGGCGGGTTAGGGTTTACCTATTGTAATGACACCGCCCCCCCCGCCCCCAACTGGCTCTAACATAATTAGCCCTGAGGGTCCGAGTCATCTTATGCTGATTGTTCGGCCGAAAGTGTGCTCAGAATGGATTTAGGAGCCAGGTAGGTTTCAGCATGAAAGACCATTCTGGAGAAGGTTTCGTCAGAATTGAAGTGGCTAACTTGCTGGAAGCTTAGATGGTATGGGTATTTGTATGTCTGCTGTGCTAAAATTTCACTTGATGTAGTGAGTTGATCAGCCGAGTTTGTGCAGATGATGGCATACTAAGCTTTGCAATATCATAATTATACAGTTTTTTAGATGCCATGCTTCGCGCTTCCTTGCGTATTCGAAGCAAGAACCAGAAGCAAGCATCCAAAGGTGCCACCCGCCGTTCTGCATTCTGCATGCTGTGTCTTGCACAGGGCTTGATCAGATGTGTGCTTGGATTCGTGGTGACCTGCTGCCCACTTGTGCACATATGTGCATGCAGCTGTGAAGCTTCAACAGTGGTCCAGGTGCTGCATGGCCAGGTAGGTTCAGCGGGCAGGTTGTGCAGGAACTTATATTTAGGATCCATATACCATGGCCGATGCCATCCAGCGACAGTTCTGCCAGCCGATGAAGTATTTCTTGACCGTTTCTAAGCTGCAGCTCCAGCTGTCATGTGATGCATTGAATGTGTTAACTCGTTATGGAGTTAACACATCAGGAAGCGGCCGAGTTGGTGTGCAACGGCATCCGTCCGACTTTGGAGGCCAAGCTTCAAAAATCGATTCAGGATGCCTCATGCCTCAAATCTTGTTTGCAGTTGACTACAATTTTGAATTTGTTTCCAGGAAAGCTCATGTGATTTTGGGTTGCAGTCTGCATTAAGGCCAAAGTCTTGGTCGTGGATGACCCAGACGACAGCACAAACTGCAAGGTCGGGGTGAACAAATTTCGAGTTCATGATGCTTGGGATGTTAAGCCAGCTAAGGCGGATGATGCCGCTTTTGTCCGGAACTATGAGATGCTGAAGATTCTGATCACGAATTGCATCGAGCCGGAGACCGGCATCCCGACTTCGACTGATTTCAAAGCCGATTGGCTGCAACAAACGATGTTTAGTGTTTGTCTTAGCTGCATGGACTGCCCTTCCCCACCAGGTCGCGCTCGTTCACCTTTCATGTGTCTACGCACTCCATCCGGAAGTCCGGAAGCGTGGAGGGAAGAAAGTGGTGAAAGACTGATGTGCCTAAATTGTGGTTCTGTCTAGGTCTGGGTATTGATCACGAGACAGGGCTCAGGGTCCAAGTTTGCAGGACTGGGCCTATGATGAGGGTGGTCGATTGAGAAGTCTTGTAGCTGGGCTTTGGCGAGTCACACGACGAACTCTGCATGCAAAGTGACTCGGCAAATGTTTCATGATACGGATATCTCACCACTCACCAATGTGCTTTTGCATTGCATTGCATAATTTCTCTAGTGGGTACTTCTGAATGCTCATCTCAGGTCCCGGAAAACGCAAATTCTCAAGATGCTCCTGGCAACTAAGATGCAATGGGTGACTGAGGATGGTCACTGGATCGAAGCTTGGACTCCAGAGTCAGACATCAAGCATCAGCAAATATTATACTTGAGAATTGGAATTGGGTCTTCGGGTTTGGGACTTCGGTATGTTCAGGCTAGAGTTGTGTCGAGAAAACATTTGCTTAAGGTAGTTAGTACTGCTAAGTCAAGTTTGAAGGCACTGCCTTTCTAAATCCCACACATCCCTACTATATACAAAATTTGTGAATACAAACCCGAGAGACTTCGAACCCCAGCAGCCTTTGATATAATATTTATAAGTATAATCGGTATCTAGATCCACCCACATGCACACAAGGAATACGGATTTTTTTCATATCCCGGGTCTGAGGATATCATGATCAGCAGCCGCTAGCGCCCAGGACTCCGCCGGAGGTGCCGACGACGGCAGGGACAGTGATGGCCACGCCGGAGACGATGATGACCTGGGTGGGGCTGGTGGGTCTTCACTGGCCCTCGAAGACACTCCGGATAATGAGGAAGCCGATGCTGCCCCTGCCCCTCTCGTTGCGGTTCCCAATGATGAAGATGCTCGGGATGGGGTTGGGCATGACGAGACACATGATCATGGTGATGGTATCCGCCGGAGTCTGCATGATGAGCCTCGTTTCGATTCCGACTTGATAATTAGCTGTTGTATGCAGTGCAGTCGAATGAGCATCTGCTGTAATAACTCAATTGCTAAGGAGCTCGACCGAGAAATGCATAGACTTCTATCTTCGGAGTCCCTCAGCAAGGACGGGACCCAGCTGGTGCCAAGCAACAATGATCATGAAGGAGAAGCCCCTCGAAAGAGATAGCAGCTTCAGTGCACATCGACAAATATGTTAATCTTAGTGACCAGACCCTTTGCATTTGAGGCTCTGTCTTTGGAGGAGTATGCTGGCCCAGAAGCCACCGGCATTTGCAACATAAGATGTCCGAAGTGATGTGTGAAATGTAAAAAAAACTGCCCTGCACCTCAAGCACTAAGGATGTTCCGCATCCATCTGAAGTACTATCGGAAAAGGAGTTGGCAGAGCTTGACTCCGAGGAGATATTGGCAGGCATGTTGGCAGAACCCCGATGCATACAGTGCAATATGTCAATATGTACAGCCTGTCAAGTCTGCCTGAAGGCTTAGATGAAGTTGTGATCATGTGGTATCTAAGGACGGTGACAAGGACATGCCACACCATGATCATGCAGAACTGGATGTCGAGGATGAGCTGGATGCTTTCATGAGGGCTGACTCTTGACATTGACATGGATTATAATTGATCTGGCCCACCTCAATAGTAAGCCAATAACTAATCCTTCGATGATAGCAGACTTCGAAAATCACCCCAATGTAAACCAAACCAACTCGGAGCCTTAGGCCCTCCTCCATATAAGCCCTCATGACCTTCAACCACAGTGAAATGCTCTATTGCCTAGGAGCTTGGCAGCAGCTCCGGCATGGGCAACGAATCCAGCAGTGCATCGGCAACGGTGCCGAAGGCTGCCTGCCAGCATAGAAGTTGAAACAGCACCAATTTGCAATCAATGTATACACAACACGCATTGTAAGTTTCAAGTCTGTGTCGAATCGTATTGTGATTTATGAGGATCGGTGTCCACTGGTGGTCGATAATGCACCACTACCTGCAGAGCTCATGGAGCTGCTACGTGAGGACACTGCCGTCCTAGATGTGAACAGCACCCTCTGCATGCAGCGCAGCATCAAGAAGATGAAGAAGGATGCAAAGCAGGACATCAATGATAGACCTGCTGCTAAGAAGGCTCGTGATTGCTGCTGTAAGTTTAGCACTGTGTCTCTTCAGTAGAATATATTGTAACTGATATCATGAATAGATAGCACATCTTAAACTACAAATAGCCAGGCAAAAGCTGCGGCGCCCAAGGCGGCCTCGCTAAAGCGCAAGCTTTCTGTGGTGGAAAATGAAGCCCTGGCCATCACACCCCCAGCAGCCAGCAAGGAGGCAGAGCCCTGCAGTGATCCCTTGCAGAAGAGGCGCCGAGCCCCAAGGGTTGCAAAAGGTGGCAAGAAGGGCCAAGCATCGGAGGAGGTGGACAAGTCCGAGAAGGGCAGGGTCTCGGTTTCGGGTGAGGGGGGAAATCTGGGGCCAGAGAGCAACCCGAATGATGGGGAGGTGTGCCCAGGCAAGGGCAGGGGCAAGGGGGCCAAGGCCACCAAGGGTAAAGAGACGGCAGAAACACGTCAAGCAACGGCTGATGCCAATCTGATCCTGGTCCGTGCACTTGCTGATGAGCACCCCGAGTAACTGCTGATTAATCTGAGGTCCTATACAGCCTACCCGCCACGTTGTGAGACTGACATCCCGGAGATCAATCCAATCACGGTTGCTTTGTATGCTGACAACTTCTATGTCCAGCGAACTGTGAAAAGGGATGAAGCAGCATCCTATGGTGCATCTTGACTGTGACTAGTGTGTGCATCCCCCTAGAATACAATAACGATCCCAGATTCCAACATACCAAGAATGACCCATGGTGTCTCGAACCCGGCTTGCCTCGACTAAGATCAACATGCAAAGAAGAAGGGCTCCACCATATCGTGGCAGAAGCACGGCGGAATCTCCAGGGCGCAGCTTGATCATGATTGAAGTTGTGTGTGTATGTATATTAGTGGTGGGTGTTCATACTAGTACCATTCATTAATTACATGTAAGCATCGATCTCAGTTGGACGATTGCCAAATTCTTGGCGGGGTGGTCTGGTGACGTGGACCCTATTGATGAGGATGAAGCTTCCTACCTGCAAAAAGCAACCCTAAACCCCAAACCCCAAAAATCTAAACCCTTCTATGTATCTGGCACGACGAATTCCACACACGATCACACAAGTCTTCTCACCACGAGCTCTGATTAACCTTGCCCCGACCATCCTGAAATATCCCTGGCTTACTCATCAGTCTCACCAAACCCGGATCCCAAGATTCAGTGTCTTGGTGTGGGACTTTTCATGTGGTCTAGACTGCCACCCATAGCTTCAGAGTTGGGTTTAGGGTTTGGGGTTGTAGCAAGGGCCTCAGGGGCTTGGGAGTTCAGATTGATTAGACTCGAATTACAATTGCAATGTTCGCAATTAATATGCTAACATCCATCCACGAATAAACCTGAGACACTGTGGAGCTAATTGTATATTCACCAAGTCACAAATCCAAATCAGCTGAAGCCCTCAGTCACCAATGATATAGGTGTTTCGTATTATAGGTCATCTGCATTTAAAGCTTTAAATGCAGATGACCTATAATACGAAACACCTATATCATTATAATTATTATACACTAAAAAATGATTCCCGAAGCCCGAACCCTAACAAGCCCTTACCCCAAACTCCAATTCGGACAAGCCCCCCATCCAGGTTCCGCAGGCTGCTCCGGGAGCAAAGGCCAGAGGCAGCTGCAAGAAGGCCAAGACGACGAAGTAGGATCCGGACTGAGTGTGAAGCTTCGACTTTTACCAGATTTGAAATTTAGTTGCTCAAACCGTGACATTCGGTGTATCAGCCTGAGCCATGTGCTTTAGGGTCCTATGTGAGCTAGGCGCTTTAGGGTCCTATGTGAGCTAGGTATAGTACAGATCCAGATGTAGACGATAATATATAGCTAGTAAGATGGCCTCGGCTGTTGCATCGATTGCATTGCATTGCATACACGTTGATATATCAACGTATTGCACTTAGCTGCCCGATGTGACACCTGTTAGGCTTCATGTAGGGTCCTTGGGTAAACAGGTTTAGTTTGCATATAGTGCTAGTATCGAAGCCTTCTGAAGTCGTATCATATGTAGTCACACTAAATGACTTTCCAGGTACGAGTATACTAGGGGATCGGAGTGCCTCCCAAGCCTAGCAGAAGTGTTTGGGGCAAAGTGAGATTTCGTGGCTGTGATCCCCGAAGTGGAGGTGCAGCCTCAAGCTGTTGGGAGCTACAGTGATGTGCCAGCTATGCAGAAAGATTATTAACTGTGCTGGAGAGCCCCATTCTTAGCCAGTAGGATGCCTAGAAAACTTAGATGCATGCATGTGCTGCAGTGTGTTTGACATGCTCCAGAGCCTGGTGTGCAACTATAGGGCTGGGGTCTTGCGCAAGCACGCTTCAATCTCTTATATGGTGGGGTTTCGGGGTAAACTCGGAGATATATGACTGTGCTTTGCAATTGCAATTAGTGCAGCATGGAGCGGGATGCATCTGGTCGACGAGCACTGCCACTGCAACTGTCAGCCACCAGTACAGCATTGCTGTTTCTGATGCATGTTCCCCCACTTATGAGACTCGACTGAAATTGATTTCCCGCATATCAGGACTTATCATCTGTAGAGACTGTTACCCTCCGGACTGCAACAAGCCAACAACTTGCATGCCGAGGGTGCATGCTGCTGACTATGTGGCACAGCGCAGTGCCAGTGGATACGACCTGGGCCATGAACGTGCAATCTGGCAGCAGTCCCAAGATCAGGCTACTGATGTACAATGCTAGAAAGTTCTATCATCTGTACATGTTGTATACACATACATGGCAAATGACATGTCTGATCAGGATGTTCAATGCACTGAGCTATTTTGTGGAGTTGCCGCTGTAGCAGCTGGTTTCCGAGCCTTCACTGCACATAGCCTAACAGCATGCATGCAGCCTCCCACTCGAGAGTGCACACCAAGGGAAGCGACAGCACAAAGCGTTCCAGAGCTGAGATTTGCATTCGATTCGGTTATGACTAGCCCTTTCATGCTACAAACCTAAATCTATAGAGTGCTGTACTGTGATGTGATTCGGTGTGCCCGCGTCAGGCTGACTTATGACC
The DNA here is from genome assembly GCA_905221615.1 of Symbiodinium sp. CCMP2592. Taxonomy (NCBI): domain Eukaryota; class Dinophyceae; order Suessiales; family Symbiodiniaceae; genus Symbiodinium; species Symbiodinium sp. CCMP2592. Next base: position 362,492 of record CAJNDT010000001.1, read on the forward strand.
GAACCCGGTACCACGATCAGGACCTGGAGACCACCCTGGGGTTCGTCCTGGCTCTACAGTCCACTTTGAGGGTTCGAAGACAAGGTCTTCTGTTTTTGGGAGTCCCATGTGCGTCTTTCTCCTGGATAAGCTCATCCAAACACAAGAGGAAGCCTCATATGCCACATGGGGATTTGGGCCAGCCATTTGTTGTTACCGGCAACAAATTATGCACTCGAGCAGTTCTCCTTATTCTAATCATGGTGGTGCGAGCTGGATTCTATTTTATTGAAAACCCGCTTCGGTCGGCTATCGTGGATTTCCCATACATACGATATCTGTTTCAGCTCCAACATTTGAGCTGCCGCTTCCTCGAAACCCGCCTTGCACGATGGTGCCCTTGATGCGTTGTGTGTGTGGAGAGTCTTTGCTGCACCGCTTTTATGCCGAACCCTTTGCTTCAATCAGGTGGATGGGTGTTTATCACCATTGGTGTCCTAAGCCAAGTTTGGGCATCAGCAATTGGTGGGGTGCTCAGTCCTGCAATCAGCCTCGTATGATCACGACTTGTAGCCTCACATATATGTCATGACCATGTAGCTGAGTCCCTGGTCGGTGAAACTATACGTGAAGCTGACCAAGCAGAAGCGTGCCGAGATCCAGACTAGAGCTACGGCAACACAAAAAAAAACAGTGACCCGTACTGTATGTAAGAACACCGGGAAAAAAAAGTGCCACTCAGCTGCAAAATATCCGTAGTTTAGCATATCTCATTTGCGCCTGAAAACCAAGAAGTTAATCTACCCTCAAACTCCAAGTGCTAATTGAGGACGGGAGCGAAAGATCTGGTCGGCTCCGGTGCATATCCAGCAGAATTCGGTGATCGGATCGCTGAACTTCATGATGAATTTGTGCCTTGGCTTGGGTTTAGGGATCAGGGCCTTGAAATTAGTGTCTAGGCCCAAATTTGTGATAGGATTTCGGTTCTAGTTATAGGGTCGGGTCCATGGGTTATTGTCGACGACTTCTGATCTTTTCGGAGTAAAGTATTACCAAGTCCTACCATTAATGTTGGAAGATTGGGGTTAGATGGCTGTAGGTTTGGGGGAACCAAGCCCGGGAGTAGGGCAGTAGTGTTGCCCGATAGATTCTAGCTAATTACAGTACTTATATATTATACATATGTCAAATCATAGATCTAGAAAGATCGTAATTAAAATTAATAACACCATACACATATAGCTGAAATACTGGGTCTCGATCTTTGGACTTGGTGTCTGTACTTTCGGGGTATTCCGGGCCTCAGGTGATGCTGCCCCAATTGGTAGCCCTTCAGAACAGATTGTGCGGTTGAACTTCTGGCTTGCACACTAGAAGCTCAGGGTATAGGGTATCGTAGAATTCTCTCCAGCTTTTCTTATAAGGACAATTGTGTCAAGACTTCGATGCTGTAGCTGGTTACCCCTTCAGGTTGACTTGAGGCTTCAGGAGGGCTAAAGGTATATGTAGATCCAATGTGCCTAGTGCAGTGAATTCAGGTTATGGGACCAACTAGGATTATTAAAGATCATTGTTGCTTTGATGATCATGAAGGCCTGCAATCCAAAGTCCTGAACCATGAACCATAACGCCTACACCCGACACCCCCAAACCCTAAAGCCCTAAACTCAGAACCATTCTCACATCTCTGGTTTGTGGTAGAATGGTCACAACCCATCGATCGTAGTTCCCACATTGCTAGCACCATACCATATCATAGGCAATTAAGACTTGAACAAGGCTGCTCATCAGGAAATTTCAGACCCCAGATAGAAACTTGCAATTGTAATGGGCCTCCCACTTTGCACCCTTTAGCACTTAGGCCTTGTAATAATATGCTAGTCAGATACTAGAGTGCTAAGATCGAGAGTCGATGTCTCGATGTCAAGACTCTGTCTGTGCCGAAGATCCAGCCACGGTATTCTGTATGTGGTGCATTGGATCGGGCCAAGACAAAGCTGGCCCAACATATGACAGATGGTCTGCTTGGCACTTAAACCATCGACAGACTGATGGAGAAAAATCAAGTGGTGCAGCTGCATGACAGTGATGTCACGCAGTGGACGAAGTGATGCCCACATGCCGGTCAACCACTGGCTCATGCCACATCCTATTGGGGACCCCCCCCTGCTCCCACCAACGTAGGTATAAGCTGCCCTTATAAGTACAGCCCAAATAACGATCCCAGCCCTAGCTAGCTAGAGATTCGGAGCAGCCATTGAAGTCGTGGGGTTGACCAATACATGTACAATGTCAAGCTAGAATTAGGGTAAACCCTTTGGGGTTTAGGGTTATGGGTTGTTTATATTGAAACTAAAGCTAGAGATACCCCATGCGCGCATTCATGCTTGTGGCTTTATAGGCCATGTAAGATTGGTGGGGCTGATCCGAATTAATTCGAACATAATCAATAATTCATTGGATGCTACGAACCACAACCCTGAAATGCAATAAGCCGAAACCTATGCCAGGCAACCATTGGGTGATATAGTAGCCAAACCTCAAAACAGTTCAACTCCAAATCACAATCTTGAGAATGGGGGGACTTACCATCCGAAGACTCAAGTTTGGGTAGTTTCAGTAGTTGGACCCCTCAGAAGCACTTCAACCCCAGACCCACACTTGGCTTCACGTTGTGGGAAGCCCTCTGTCTAAACCCTATGTACAGATCTGAAATCCTAATATAGTGTCTTAATGCACCCACCCTTAACCGCTACCTCAGCCTGCAACCTTGGGTCCCTGTCTAGCTCCCTATATAACCCACGGCCACGACTTTTATAACCAGTACAAGCAATAATAAGGTGGCGGTGTCAAAGGTCCGTCACATTGAATTCAGGTTGTAGGGGCAGCGTGATCATGAGTATGTCGAAGCAAATAATCAGTTGTCAATATGTAGCCATGTATGCCTGTAAAAATTTAATCGTTGAACCCATATGTCATGGTCCGAGTGCAATGCAATTGCAGTATAATTAAATACAATAATGAATATATGCATACTATGGTAAAGCTATGGCCAAATGTATACCCTAGTAACAATAATATGCTCTCCCAAATAATATAATAACATACAGACTACCCTAACCCCCTAAACCCCCTAAGTCCCCGCCTCGGCCCTCTAAACACCCTAAAGCACCTAAACCCTCAACCCCAAACCCCCAAACCCCCAAACCCTAAACCCACATCCGAAACCCTAATCCCTAGCCTAAACCTTAAACGCTAAGCCCTAGACCCTAAACTAGGTCCCAAAGTCTCGGAATCCCAGGTGGCGAGATTGCTGCCCTCGGCAATGGATTTGCAGAGGCTGCTTCAGCAGCTGCGAGGTGGCACCCTGCAGGTGCCGAGGTTGCAGGGTTTATTTGTGGACTTCAGCATTGGCGGACCCACTCATGTACCAATCAAATTCTGAGGTACCTGAGCTACCTCCGGATTGTGACAACTGGAAAGAAGCTGACTTGGAGCCTGTAAAGGAATATCTTTTGGGAGCGGTTGTGGAAGGAACTTTCAAGCCGGATCCGAATGTTCCTTGGGACACGAAACCCATCATGTGATTACGCCTAGATCTGGACTGCAGGGACATGTATAGGAATCGTGGATTGGGTTTAGGGGTCTGCTGGCCTGCCTGGATGGATATTCTTCCGCTTTGACTGCACCATGACCTCAGATCAGGCAGAGGGTGTGATAGTAACAGGACTTTGTAGTATATAGCAGTAGTATAGTGGTGGTGGTAGTAGCACTTGCAAGCTATATACAATCTAGCCATAGGATCCGGAGTAGGAGTAGGAGTGCTTGTAGCAATCGTAGTAATAGTACTCGAACTCCGAAGCAGCATTTGTTTAACAACATCAGCTAGTACCATTATATGGTTGAACCGAAGCTAGTTGTGAGGTGGCAGCAGTGGACTAGTAGTAGCAGCAGTAGTAGTAGTAGTAGTAGTAGCAGTAGCAGTAGCAGTAGCAGAGGCAGTAGCAGTAGTTGTAGCAGTAGCAGCAGTAGTAGTAGTTGTTGTTGTACTAGTATACTAGTACTACTGTCGATTGTGCAGTAGATGTAGCAGTAGCAGCAGCATTTGTTGTTGATTTCCACTGGGTGGAGAACCGGATACGCTTATTAACTAGCAATACGATATAGCTAAATATGTATAACATATATTATCGCTATATATTAATACATATATATTATATGTGTGTGTACATATATACAGCAGTAGTACAGGTGGCAGTAGTATGCATATTATTATTAGCAGATACTATTTGTCGTCGTAGTAGTGGTAGCAGTAGACAATTATCACAAGTTAATTATAATTAATTATTATAATAGAAGTAGTCGCATGCAATGTGACAGGGTATTATCCGGATCCAAGTGCTAGCAGAGGTGGCTGCTTCATGAATGTGGATCCTGAGATCATGGTGCAAGCAGCTGGTGCAGTGCATAGAACCGAAGTGTGCAAAGCTCAGCCCGGGCTGAGAAATGGAGCTGATATCCAGTTTATAATGATTAACCCAGCATTCCACAAGGAATACAAGGAACAAAGGATTATATTGGTATAGCACATGTACAGGTAGAATATGAAGTACATTGAATTATAACCAGCAATGTGATAATAATAGCATATACAAGTATCGAGTATGATCATAAGATATGGCATATAGGTATCTGCACATGCATGTATAACGTAGAGCTCTACATGTGCAGATACCTATATGCCATATATTATGATCATACTCGATATTTCGAGCATTGCTGGAATGTAGTAGCATAGCTATAGTGGTACCTTCGAAGTACACACCGAACCTGGGTACCTAGCAACTTTATGTCCATGTTGCAACACAGAGGGTTTGGTATATCCGGTTTATGTCCCGATCACACACGACCCGGTACCTCCCTGCCAGGGCTTCTCCACTGATGGGATGAACAATGTGATTCAACGAAAGTACAGTAGCTACAATCGTACTCGATTTGCTTTGATCGACCGATTGATATCTCTTCACTGCCTCAAAGCAATGCAATACAATCGGGAAACCTGAGAACACCTGTTTAGTTGCAGTTGTGTCTGGTCCAAATCCCAAATAGTAGGGTTTTAGATACCGAAATCCATCTATGAATGGGTTGTAGATCCTGAAACCCTACTATTTAAGTACTTGGACCCTTAGGGTTGTGTATTTATACGAACACCTAGGGCCACGATTTATGTAAGAGCATAAATATACATAGTATCCTCAGCAACATGGAGCGTAACTAAGCGTAACTTGGCGTAACTTTGGCGTGACTCTATATTGCCAAAAACCATTCCTGGAGAGGTCTTTCGAATATAGGCGTGACTCCCCCGTAACTCCGCGTAACTCTGTGTAACTGTGCATCCTCGTATATTGTCATTTGGGCTGAAACCTTCCCTGGAAGGCTTTTCTTAGAAAGATATAGGCTAGAGTGCTCTGGCCTCTTCGAGTCGGGTGCCGATGCCTAGCCTTAGCAAGCATGTTCCGAATCGGAGTGCTCCCTATCCTGCTTCGAATGGGCCTCCTGTTCGAAGAGTTGCTCGGATGACTATATGCAGGCTTATGTTATTACAATCGACATCAGCTATTCTGAAGTGAATACTATATAATATTACTACATGCTATCGAGGCTTCCTCGCGGGACTTGGATGTGTCGGCCGAGGTGGCAGCAGCTCTAGGCCGGAGGCTTCCACATATGTACGGCATGCATGCACATCTCTCATCAGGATCCTCGAAGTCTGTGTCTTATGTGTGCACATGTGCATGCATTCATGATATTCGATCTAACCTTAAAGTTTCGACTGTTGCAATTGTAGGCCAGCTGCACAAGACATGAAGCTTTAATTTTAAATTCCCAAACACCAAACCCTAGGCCTTGAAACCCTGAATCCTACACCCAAAAAAACTTTAACCACAAAAACCCTGAAACCCTGTAGCTTATATGTTAGTTCCCTGCAACCTGATAGACTATATGTGGGTCTGCTGTGCAGGCAAGAAGGCACGAGCTCCCACGGTGGCAGCCGCTGTACCGAAGAGTGGAGGTAAGATGGTGGCAACACCAGCATCTGCACGGCAAGCCTTGCAGGGCGACGGATCTGGTGGCACCCCTGTGAGGAGCCCTCCTTGCAAAAAAACGAAGTGCCCCCCTCCGATCCGACATAGTGCTAGTGGCTTGTCCGGTGCAAGCAACGGCTCGCAGCAGGGAAACCCGGCTAACTAGCATCAGTTCTCTAATATCTTTATAGTAATTATAATACTTACAAATTAAGTAGCAATAAGCAATAGCATGTATTATAATAGCTATATATATATATATATATACATACAATTATTATAAGACATCATCTCGAACATGTTTTCGCTGTATAATAATTCAAATACTAATACTAGTTTCTAATTAGATCTATTACAGCGTAGAGACTGTCTTCGGTGCCAGTGATGTAAGATCTAGATCATCTGAGATTGTGGAGCCGAGTATGTATACTAAATTAGGCCTGGGGGGGAGAGAGAGGGAGAGACAGAGAGAGAGAGATCGAGAGTGGGAGAGTGATGTAGCCGAGGCAAGGTCAAAGATATTGGCCGCATGGACACCCAGTCCACAATGCCGTGGGTGGGAATCGGAAGCCAAAGCTCCCCAGAACCGAAGGAGAGGCAGGTGCTGCTACTTGCGGACCTACTTCAACTTAACAAGGATGAGCTCGGGCAAGCATTGTTTTTCCCCACGGACGAATGGCATCTGGGACCAGGGGCAGCTAGCTTCCGGGAGTACATTCTCAACGACCTGGTGGATGACTTTGCTGAGCCGATGGTGGACACAGCAGATGGGCGCAATGTGGAGGCCTTGATGCAGGTGTACAACATAACTGTTGAACTGGTCAGGGAAGCCAAGAAAGCAGCTGCTGTGCAGGATGAGTTCCTGTCGAAAGGGTATGCTTCAGTCAAAAGCACAGCCGAGAAATCGGTGCAGAAGGTGCTCCAAGCTGCAGCAGCAGAGGCTGACAAAGAAAAGGCGCAGCGCAAGCAAGTAATGGCTGAGCGATGGCTTTCAAGGGAGATGGAGGCATTGAACCTGAGGCGTGATACTGTGACCGTTCAGGCTGCAAAAGCTGCTTCGTATGCAGCTGCCAAAGTTCATGCCCTGATCGGGCACTTGAGGACGACAGGTATGCTGTCCCAGGTTTTCTTTGAGTCTATGGAGTCCTGGCAGGAGATGGATTCGACGGTTTCCTTGGCTCAGCATGTCAAGCATGCAGAGCTGCCTGTTTCTGGAGAGAATATCCCGGAGACGATTCCCGAGGTGGAAGAGACATTACAAGAGCAACCGTTTCCGGAGGGCAACGATGGACAGCGAGCCGATGATGTTATGAGTCCACCCCAGCAGAGCAATGGGCAACCAGCTGAGGCAGTGGCAGTGCAGAAACCACCCCCAAACCCCAAACCAAACCCCCTAAGCCCCTGAACCCCCTACCTAAACCCCCCGACCTAAACCCCCTAAACCCTCCAAACACTGCACCCCCTACCTGAACCCCCTACCTCAACCCCCTAAGCCCTCTAAATCCCGATAACTTTAACCCCCCACCACAGCAGGTCAATGGGCAACCAGCTGACTCAGTGCAGAATCCACCACAGCAGGGCAATGGATCACAGCAGCCACCACAGCAGGGCAATGGACAACCAGCCGAGGCATTGCAGAATCCACCGCAGCAGGGCAAGGTGTAACCAGCTGAGGCAGTGCAGAATCCACCACAGCAGGGCAATGGACAACCAGCCGAGGCATTGCAGAATCCACCACAGCAGGGCAATGGGCAACCAGCTGACCCAGTGCAGAATCCACCACAGCAGGGCAATGGATCACAGCAGCCACCACAGCAGGGCAATGGACAACCAGCCGAGGCATTGCAGAATCCACCGCAGCAGGGCAAGGTGCAACCAGCTGAGGCAGTGCAGAATCCACCACAGCAGGGCAATGGACAACCAGCCGAGGCATTGCAGAATCCACCACAGCAGGGCAATGGGCAACCAGCTGACTCAGTGCAGAATCCACCACAGCAGGGCAATGGATCACAGCAGCCACCACAGCAGGGCAATGGACAACCAGCCGAGGCATTGCAGAATCCACCGCAGCAGGGCAAGGTGTAACCAGCTGAGGCAGTGCAGAATCCACCACAGCAGGGCAATGGACAACCAGCCGAGGCATTGCAGAATCCACCACAGCAGGGCAATGGGCAACCAGCTGACTCAGTGCAGAATCCACCACAGCAGGGCACTGGATCACAGCAGCCACCACAGCAGGGCAATGGACAACCAGCCGAGGCATTGCAGAATCCACCACAGCAGGGCAACGGACAGCCAGCCGAGGCATTGCAGAATCCACCGCAGCAGGGCAATGGATCACAGCAGCCACCACAGCAGGGCAATGGGCAACCAGCGGAGGCATTGCAGAATCCACCACAGCAGGGCAATGGGCAACCAGCTGAGTCAGTGCAGAATCCACCACAGCAGGGCAATGGATCACAGCAGCCACCACAGCAGGGCAATGGGCAACCAGCGGAGGCAGTGCAGAATCCACCACAGCAGGGCAATGTGCAACCAAAGGCAGTGCAGAATCCACCACAGCAGGGCAATGGATCACAGCAGCCACCACAGCAGGGCAAGGGCAATGGGCAACCAGCTGAGAATCCACCACAGCAGGGCAATCAGCAGCAAGCCGATGCAGTACAGAGTCAGAGCAACAGTGCAGGTGCTGTCCAGGTGCAGTGCTCAGTCGTTTGGATTGTGGTTAATGTGGCGTCGTTTGGAGTCGGGTTATAGTTAGTACTAGTGGGTATGTATATATATATATATGTATGCATTTTATAGAATAACTAAATACTAGCATAGAATAACAGCAACAATTATTAATTAATAAGTATATTATAATTTATCATAATATGTATATATATATATATACAGTAGAAGCCAGAAAATTGGAACATGGATTTAGGAGGATTAGTGCTAGGATCCCTGTTATACTTTACTTTAAGGGCATGAGGATAATGATGTTCCAACTTTCTGGCTTCTACTGTATATATATATATATATACAATATTATTAGACTAGCTTCATCTTGCTTTGTGTTGCAACTTAAATACCTCTGAGCCCTAATCGCCTAAACTAGTTGCCCGGATTCGAGCCCGATGCCCCCTAGACCCCTTTGGTGCAAATGTGCTCACCAGGTGCCTACCCAAGCTATCGACTGTGATGAGATCGATGATGATGAACTGGTGAGCCAACTGGAGGCTGCCCAGCTACAAACAAATAATATGTTTAATGGTTCTGGCTACCGATGTTATCCTGATTGAACAACCCCTGCAGGCAATGCTGGCCATGAAGCAGGAGCCCGAGGATCAATCGTTCACCAAGGTGGAGGCCAAGAGTCCTGACAGGAACGGGGGCTCAAGTATCGGGGCGGCTGGGGCAGTTGACCTTTGTTCAGATGACCCCTACTTGGATGCAGTCGACCTTGGTTCGGGTGACCCCTCTTTGGATGCCGGAGTGCAAGCAAAAGCTGCTGTGGATAGTGCATTGCGGAGACTGGCAACGGGTGACATCGAGGACCTTCCTCGTAATCGAATCAAATCAATACATCGTAATTTCGAGTCTATCCAATATTTAGTAGCATATTGAAGATTCGTCGATCCTACCTAAAAACCTCTAATCCTCTAATTACTGTGTCGACACCTACAGTGTGCAATCATATGCAGGAGAAAACCCGCCTGGCAAAGCAACAGGTCCAAAAGCAGATTGAGAAGCAGCCAGCGCCAGCCGTGAATCAGCAGCAGATCGCAGCATCTGAGCTTGATGGAGAGGAGCTGGATGAACAGGATGATGAGGAGGCCAGGATTGCTGACTTAGCAAGGAGGTCGGCCCGTGCAAGAATGATGCGAACTCTGAAGCGAGCCCTGTCTTACTAAATTAAATAGCCACACTGCAACTCAAGCTATAGTGCAAACAAAATTAGGTAGAAGTTACACGAAAACTCTAGTGGAATCCACTGTGGGGTAGACTATTCATAGCCCGTGCTGTTAGGCTTAAATAGATTTGTGTTCGGTTTAGGCTGGCATTCCTTATTATTATTGCACAACCCAGGTGATGATCTACCTCCTGCCATTCGGCAGAAAGCAATTCAAGCCCGCAAGGGTAGCTTGGACATTGATTTCATGTGTTGTTTTGGTGTAGCCTAGCTATATATGCTATAGCTAGTGTTCGGCCATGATATAATAATGCCACCAACTAAGATCGGAAGTATGCGGACTTGCTGGATGAGTTTATTCGGTGTGGTGAGGTTTGGACCAGCAGCAGCCTGGTCCAAAACTCGTCATCAACTGAAAGATCCAAGCTAGCAGGAGGCCGCAGCTACAAGATGTTCAAAGACATTGTGAAGGAACACGGACAAACCGACGCCGAGGGTCTACGCGAGGACAAGAAGGAGAAACAATCTACACTGGGTGACTTCCAACCGGGGGTGCCATTCTGGTATCCGCATCCGGACTTTCCCAAAAGCCTTGATCTTTGGACTTATGTTATGATATGATTTCGATAAAGTACCTTTAAGTTTGCCTGTTGTTACTCTGATGATGGGCTCTTGAAACTTTGAAAGCTTTGCAGACCTGAGGCTCACGAATTGTTCCTCTGTTTCGATGGCGCTACTCTTTCGACATTGAACGAGAATTCCGTGCACACTGAGGAGAGTGTGGCTGTGAATCTGGACAGTGGATTGACCCGTGATCTGAGGTGCCCTTGACGGTTTATGACCCCACTATTCGGTCTGAGCTTGTGGCTAGGTTTGTTGTGTACTGTAAATCCGCTAGAATACAGATCTAGATAGTGGTAGTACAACTTCCACATTAATGCAACAAGCTTTGCCAAGTCTAAGTCCCAGAAGTCCGAGAAGTGTCAAAGCAGAGGTTAGACCTAGTAATTTATAATTATTAGTATTATAGTTACATAGTACATTTTAATTATACAATTATAATAGTATAATTGTAGCATTATTATACTAGTAATGAGTAATTAATTTATACGATACAAATTTCATATACAACTAGCACACTCCTCACCCCAATAATCAAGACACCTGGATGCTGAATTGGGGCCCATTAGAAAAAACCTTCAACCTTCTTCATCCCAGGTCCGGTCTGCAGCCGACTGTCTCGGATCCCACCGGATGTGGAAGGTCCTTGCAGCCAGCACTCAGCTCCGATAGCCTTGGTGGAACACCCGGTGGCAAAGGCAAAGGAAAGACCAAGACGAACCCCAAGGGCAATACCGAACCCAACAAAGCGAAGAAGGCCCCCAACTACGCTGGCAAAGCCAACGGGAAGGTGAAGCTGGGCCGAACTACCTTGACCGATGCCAAGTATTGGATAAGGACGATCCACGATGACCAGAAGATCCCGGACCCCAGCAAGCGCAAAGTGCACCTTACCTAATTATAAAGCCTAATAATTGTGAGGTAGTTAGCTAAATCTAGTGTACTTATTATATAGTCTGCATTCGTATTCTATTGCAATGCATTTTAAAAATATCTAAACACAGTTAGGCCTTATATTTAAAGCGATGCCACATAATTTCACATCCGAAATTAAACCTAACTCCCATCGGAAGTCCACTAGCCACCAACAAGCCCGAAGCTATCCAGTGTCCCATGGGCCATGCTCCACCATTGCCCTAAGCCCTCAGCCCCTAAGCCCTTCCCCCTAAAAGCCTAACCCCTTAAATCAATGTGTTAACATCCCAGGTCCGGTGATTTGGCCAAAGGCTACATTTCCCAGATCCACCTGTACCAGAGCCCGATGGAAAAAGCAACGGAAGCCTTGGATTGGAAACTGGTTGAAGGTGTAAAGGACGAGGCCACGTTAGCCCCGCTCGTGACTACCCTCGACACTGCTGTGGAAAACTATGGCAATGCTATCCGCCCAATCAAGGCACTCTTCGTTGCCCAGCTGCATAATTGCCTTCGGCCGTGGTTTTCGTTTGATTCCCACTAGCAATGTCTTATCATATCATATCCGATCTAAGGCTGAGCCTGACCCCAACAAGGCCTCTAAGAGTGGTGGCTCGAAGAAGCAAAAGGGCCCGGGCAAATCTGCCTGAAGAGTGCATGGGGCCACTCGTTGATTTTGGGATCCGGATTGCACTATACGAACACGTGTGAGATATCACATGTGCTGGTATGTGAGTGGAGCCATTCGGTCATGCATCCGACTGCCCCAGCTGTACAAATCTATAACAGCAATAAGTCCTGGCCCTGAACCCCGCAAATGTAAAACCCGTACATTGGCAGGTTGTGCTTGAGCAGGGGTACATCAGGCTTAACAAAGCTGGCTAGCACAGTCGGTGAGTGACCTTAGTTCATGGCAAAGCAACACCAATTGCAATTGCAAGTACAGTGCATCCTTGTGTTAGACAGACTTGGGCAGAAAAGCCCTTAGTGTGGGGTGTGTTACCGTGCATCAGTGAAGCTACGATGCCCTCACTGACAAAACTGGGACCTTTGCCTGATTGCCTTCTTGTCATGCAATGAGCTTGGAAAGTGCACAGCCTGGCCACTCTGACCCTTGAACTGAAATCAAATTGTGTCCTGCGCAGATGGCCTTCGATACCGTGCGGGTCATCTATGCCAGCAATTGCACTCGATGATCTCAGCTGGGGACTGATATCTATGCTCTAATATTAAGGTTTTGCTTGGGTGTGCAAGCTTGTGTTCGATACTTCTATGATGGGTCCGATAAGGCTTTTGACCTAGTGGTGTGGAGTCAATTCGGTGCTTCGGTGTTTAAGGGATTTGGGGCTTGTATGTGTGTTGGGGAAACGGCCATGTTTGGGCTGGACATTGATGATGGTCCAACGGTTGTGATGCACCCCGACACTGAACCCTAGCTTAAAACCCTACAGCCCTAAAGGCTTGAATCCCTGCTGCAAGTGTATCATGATCAGGCTCAAGTATCCTATAATAGATAAATATAAATCTTGAACTGTGACTAGCTATAGAGCCCTGAACACTGTATGTATGACACCCGAAGGAACTAAGTACTTATATATTAAGTATAATTAGGCATACCCAAAGCAATAAAGAGTGAAAAACATCAGCTACACTTCGGCCCAGCGTGTGGCCCATGCTGCTGTGCAGGACTTCCCGACATTACAGCCTGGTTGTTTTAAATTCTTGGCCACTGTATTTACACGAGACCCATCAACTAAATTTAATCATATTATAATTTTACACAAGTCTAGCTAGATGCTATGAGTATCTAATAACACGTTCAGTACACTTGCTCAGCTTAACACCCGATGCTCGAACCCCAGCACAACATCATTTGCACCAGGCATGTTTAACCTCCAACTGAAGTGTTGTC